>JAZHFQ010000038.1:0-600000 GCA_038387885.1 Spodoptera picta | reverse complement strand
TGATGACCTCGTGGCTGAGGATAGGGAGGAAGGAAGGGAAATTGTTAAAAGGTATAGAATACACTGATGTCTACTTTTACTCGTTGTTCAATTTCGTTTTATCTGTATTATGTATGCACATACAGATGTTTTCTAATCTATTTTGATCACAATTTTTTATACTTATAATACAAAAGTATAAAAAATTAAATACACATATACAACTTAAAATATAAACATGTAAAACCTAAAATATTTACACCTTAAAAAAAAGTAACAATAATAAAAATGCTATATTAAGGCATCAAAAAATTGTTTATCCTCATTGCTATCGTGAGGTAGGGTGGCTAAAAGACTGGCAGCATTGCCACGTTGAATGGCAAAGTTTAACCGTTGTCCAAAGTAGTAGCTGGCTACTACTGGCCTTCGATCACCTGAAGTGTCAACCTTAAAAGTATAATGTTTTAAAGTATAATGTTTTATATATTGAATTTCGTAATGCAGATAGATTTTACTTTACTTCTTTAATTCTTGTCGTTCTTCTTTATCCCAATACGTAGTTGCAATCGGGAGACCACAAAGTTTTTATGCCTCGAAGCACTGCTGTCACTGATCACGGTGTTTGGATGGGCTGCTAGTGCTGAGAATAACCAGCTACCTCTCCGAGCATGGTGAGACAATCATATCTTAATAAGTAAATATTCAAATATATCCTAATTTGTCGTACGACTAAACATTAGTAAGACTATTTATGGAGTAGAAATTAATATAATTTCTTGGGCTTGCAGGTATCCTTATGACGCTTCGAAGTCTCCCGCATACGAATTGACATACTTTAATCAGGTATGTAGTCCTAGCTCAAACACAACAGTAGTTCTAGCTAATCACACCATAAGGTCGACATTCCCATAACAAAAGAATTACCAATTACTCTCTTTCTGCAGAGTTCTTCAGTGACGGTAGCGTCGATGGTGAACACATGTCTGGACGTGATGGTAGCGTCCATGATTGCCGTCTGCCGCTGCAGACTGGGACTGGTCGGGTTGTCTCTCAGGAGGCTCTGTGAAGGCATTCCAGTTATTGGAAAGGTAAATAATATTATGCTGATATATTGATTGTAGTGTAATTAGTGCTTTCATTATTTTACCAGTATTTTTAAGTTTATTTTGCATGTATCGAATTGTACGATAGAAGAACCCTTCGTTTAGCAGAAAAATGACGCAAAACAGTTTAAAGTATTCCATTTGAATTAATCTGGTACCATTGGTTGGTAATTACTCTGCTAATCCACCTAATTCCATAAAAACTAACAAAAACGTCTACACTCACAGGATTTACTAACTTCGGACGAAGAGAACATAGTTCAATCTCGCTTGCGGCAGTGTGTGATCAAACACGAGGCTGCATTAAAGTCGACCAGGTTGATACAGACATGCTTCTCATATCCTATCCTGGCGCAGTTCACAGTGTCTGCCGTCATAATTTGTGTTACAGCATACCAGCTAGCCATGGTAAGAAAACCCAGTAATTTATAGTACTTAATCAGCGCCCCATTGGCATTTGTTATTTATTTAATCAGGTACCAATTGTAACTGTGTATGTCGGAATACTCAAACGCTACTCAATTTTAATTCCTGCTTAAATATCGTGCCATCTCTGTCATTTTACTAAGAATTTGTAGAGACAGAACTATACTTAAGCGCGACTTAAAATTGAGTAACGTTTCAGTATTCGGGCATATATCTCATAACACAACGTCTTGTAGGAACAGTTCGCCAATAATTATGTTATGTAATAACACTGATTGCCATAAGAAATGTCTACTTCGTGCTATTTGAGGTATAACAACATCGAAAATAAATTGCCTTATTTTTAACCGAGTACGGATTCGTCTAAATTAATAATTTACGAATAATAATTCCATGCCTTGATTGGTGTAACATAGAGAACTGAGCATTCATCTAACATCTTGCAATGCATCTAAATGTACTGTTTTCAGCAATAAAGATATTTGAATTTGAGTTCGTTCTAACCAATCGAACCCTCGTCGGTTAACCTCAACCTTAAATAGCTCCACTAGAGGACTGACCTACAGACTGACATTTTTTCTTATTATTTAATATTTAAATATTTTGTTTGGACGTTCAAAATTTGGATTTGACTTTGACTTTGACCTTATTTAGGTGATACAACGATACTAATATACATTATTATAGTATCTAGCAGTGGATATCTCCCAGCGGGTGATAATGATAATTGATAAAGTATTTCTCTAGGAATTAAACAACGGGAACCTCGTCCGGAGTATACCAATGGCATCATATCTGCTGTGCATGATGCTGCAGGTATACATCTACTGTTACCAGGGAAACCAGCTCACTGAGGAGGTAATACTATGAACAATTCACGGAATCATTCGATTGTTTAATGTGATTAAAGATCAAACCGCAAAACTAAAAAAACAAAGTAAGCTTGTGGTATTACTCCGGTCGAGCCGGTCCATTCGTGCAGAAGGATGGCTCTCGCACACTTAAGTTATTAGTAAATACATATAGTGGTGAATTAAGACTAGATACTTCATGGTAGTTAAAAACCTGATGTTTTAAGAACATATAATATAACGTAACCAGTATCCGAGTTAACCTAAATGTTTACAAGTAGGTGAACATTATGCGGGATATAAAAATAAACAAATATGTTTCTAATATGATTTATTTATCTACCTTCGATGAAGTAAACTCCAATAATTAATTTGAATACAACTTCATGATCACTAGAATTTTAAAAGGAAAGGATCGTAAGGAAAATAATACGCCATGGGCGTCATTCCGGAAAACCGTTGTGTGAATATGATGGACGTTAAGGAAGTAGGTATAAAAGCACTATTGTACTGTCTATAGCGTCGATATATTTTACTTTACAATAGAGTTACGACATAGCTGGTGCTGCGTACGAGTGTCCCTGGTACAAATGTTCCCTGCGCCTGCGTCGCTCGCTGTTGATATTAATGCTGCGCTCGCGACGCGCCGTACAACTGACAGCGGGCGGCTTCATGACGCTCTCCCTGTCATGCTTCACCTCAGTGAGTATTATCAGTAATTTACACATAGTCTATTTATGAGTTTATAGCCTCTAGTAAACATAAATTAAAATCTTAGCCTAATCAGAAACATAAATCGCTTATCGATCACACCTCCAAAAACTGACACTAATTGGCTTACGTCATCTATGACAGGCAAGTTTTGTTTAACCTACATTATTATGTATGTAAAACCGAAACGTTAATAATAATAATAATAAACAACAATGTCTGTATCTCAAAATGGATGTAGGGAGGGGTCTCGTGGAACTAAGGAGCTACTCCTCATTGATATGGTTGTTAGCCAACAGGTTCGTCGGTCCCGAAAAGATTTGTCTACATGCTGGATAGACTACAAAAAAGCATATGATTCTGTGCCACATACATGGCTCTTGAAGGTGCTGGAGTTGTATAAAATAGATGCAAGTTTACGCGCCTTCTTGGAGTCATGTATGCGGCAGTGCAGAACTGTGCTTTGCTATCCGGGATGTAGACAAATCCAAGAACCTGTAAGGATAGTGCGAGGAATATTCCAGGGTGACAGCCTGAGCCCACTATGGTTCTGCTTGGCCTTGAATCCTCTAAGTACTCTACTGGAGGATTCAGGGCTAGGCTATCCTTTGCGGAGAAGGGGTCTAGTTATATCCTACTTACTTTACATGGATGACCTCAAGTTGTTTGCTCCAAACAAGAAACAATTGATGGAACTACTGAATATAACTGAAAAATTTAGTAGTTCCATCAGAATGGAGTTTGGAGTGGACAAGTGTGCGGTCATGCATGTAAAGCGAGGAGGGATTGTGGAATCTGAGGGTCTAGAACTCTCAGATTTCACAAAGCTGAGATCACTCTCCGCAAACGATACATACAAGTACCTGGGTATGTCAGAAGGATTAGGCATTAATTGACCGGACATGAAGCAATCGTTACAGGAGCGCTTCTTTGGCCGCCTGAATAGGGTACTGAAAAGTTCCTTATCAGGCGGAAACAAGGTGCGAGCCTTTAACGGTTGGGTCATGCCAGTCCTAATGTATTCTTTTGGTATACTCAAGTGGACTCAGACTGAACTTGACACCCTGGATAGGCGAGTCCGGACCCTGCTGACTGCAAATCACATGCATCACCCTCGTTCGTCGGTCATGAGGTTGTACATCCCGCGGAAGTGTGGTGGTCGAGGCTTATTAAATGCTAAGACCCTTCACAACCGTGAGGTGTGCAGCCTCAGGGAATATTTCCTGAAAGTCAACGAGGGTATGCATCGAGAAGTAGCAGCGGTGGACAATGGATTCACTCCGCTATCCTTGGCAAAAGAGAACTGGCGCAAACCTGTGGTACTGAGCGTCAATGATCGCAAGGAGGTATGGCATAGCACGGAGCTCCACGGACGCTTCTTCCGGACCCTTCATGGGCCCAGTGTAGATTTTCTAGCGTCCGTGTCTTGGCTACGATTCAGTAATATCTTTGGAGAAACTGAAGGATTTGTCTGTGCAATTATGGACGAAGTTATCCTTACGAATAACTACCGGAAATATATAATTAAGGATGGGACGGTTGACATATGTCGGGCATGTCATAGTCCTGGTGAATCCATTAGACATATTATTTCTGGTTGTGGTCGTTTGGCTAACAGTGAATATTTGCATAGGCATAATCAAGTAGCCAAGATTATCCATCAGCAACTTGCTTTACACTATCGACTTGTTGAGTCTGAGGTACCGTACTACAAGTATGTGCCCGACCCAGTTCTGGAAAATGACCATATCACATTGTACTGGGACCGGTCTATCATTACTGACAGGACTATTGTAGCTAATAAACCTGACATATTGGTGATAGACCGACAAGTACGCCGCACGATGATAATTGATGTCACCATTCCCCATGACGAGAACCTCGTGAAAGCTGAGAAAGATAAACAAATAAAATATCTAGACTTAGCTCACGAGGTTGTCGACATGTGGAGTGTGGATTCGGCTATCATTGTGCCGATAGTCGCCGACACGACTATAGACAATGGGTTAATCCCTAAAAGCCTCGACATCCATCTTAGGAGGCTGGCGTTAGGTGGATGGATCAAGGGCCTGATACAGAAGGCAGTTCTCCTAGAAACGGCACGTATCGTGAGGAGGTTTCTATCTCTGGAGCCCTAACCACCGGTAGCTTGGACCATGTTCCCGCTACTGGTCGGCGCCTATTTTTTATATTTTTAAATATTATTTTTTTTATTTTGTAAGTAGTATTTAAAAATGTAATTTATAGAGAATTTTAAATAAATATATGGATAATAATAATAAGCCCGCAGGGCACCTTGAGGCGAGGTGACGGGCATTAGCGATCCCGCGGGCTACCATCATCCCGAGTGCTCCAGGGAGAAGTCACCGTTCCTTCTTCTCCGGCTTGCCTTAATTGGCTGGCTGGAGTGAACGATGACAAGGAACAGGTCTCCCACCTCTGGCTTGCCTTCATTGGCCGTCCAGAGTGGAGTCGCGAGAGCAGTGATCCTGCTCGGAGGGTAAGAAACTATTCGTAAGTCGCGAGTGGGTCAGGGATGCAGGAGGCTTCGGCTGGAGCAGATGATCTGAGTAGAAAGCGGTGGTAGTTTCTTAACCCTTCAGCCACTCACATTCTCGTTGCCCCTATGTTGCTATATCTAGCAACCATTCCCGGGGCCCGGTCGGTGAGTTGGCGAGTCTCCGCCTGCCATTTTTACGTGTAAAAATTACATTGTTTCGGCAGATGCCATAGTCATCCATAGTTCCCAATTTACCAATCCACAGTAACCCATCCATAGCCCTACCTTTTTTTTTCTATTATTCACAATAGTCCTACACTAACTGGAGACTGTCCTTGGGTGCATTTCCATAGTGCATACAGGGATAGTCGCCGGTTTGTGTCTCCATTACATTTAGATTAATGTTGTCTAAAGGGCCTCTGCGCAGTTGGCTTCGGCCCCTCGTACGCCTCCCAAATGACCGGGACCCTGTGGTCCCGTGAATGGTAAAGACATACATAATAATAATAAAAATCTTTATTTTCTCAAAAATACTCTACGGATACAAATTATATAATATGTTACAATTAAGAGACTGGTGTCTGTTAAAGGTATAACCTGTGTTACAGATCACCAGGCCCGGGTGACCCCCGGAGACATTGAACAATATAAAGTATTTACTTAATTAAAGAAAATGGACAACATTGTATGAGTGTGTGTGTGTGTGTGTGTGTGACTGTGGGTGTGTAACAATGTAGTGTGAGTGCGTGTATATGTGTATGTAAGTGAGTGAGTTGATGTGTATTATGTGTGGGTATGTATAGGTAAGTGAATGAGGTGGAAGTGTTGATATGAATGTAATGATTGATAATTCTGCATCAGTTGTAGCTTAGGAAAGTGGTCTCAGAATTTTTTCAGTCTCCTCATAGTCTAGTTTATTTAGCCAGTCGCTGACGCTTTCTTTACATTTACTTCTGGTGAGATAATAAATGCTTAGCTCTTTATTTATTTTGTTATATAGGTATGGGCCTAAAAAGGTAAAGAAGTTTTGAGTGAAACCAAAATGTTTTCTTTCTATATGGCAGACGGTAGTAAGTCTTCTCCTGCTTGTGGAATTATCCGAATTAAATGGTAGCTGAGAGTGCATTTTTAGAACGGTGTACAGGATGAATAGCTGGCGAACTGTTAGAACATTGAATCGCTGATATAGATCATAGCCTTTCCGTTACCCAACTAACGGAAAGGCAGGAATAAACTTACTTTAAGGATGGCCCTCTGGGCTCGTTCTAACTTGAGTAAGTAAGATTTGGCTGCACAGTTTTAATTATTTTGTTATCTGCTACATGGCGAAGATTCCTAAAAATGAAAAATTAATTTGCGGGATCTGGTGGTTAGTGCCTCAATATGTCATTGGAAGTCGAGTTTATCATCGATAATAACACCGAGGTACTTAATGTTGTTTGTTTTTTTTAGTTCAGGGCAGTGACATGTTCCTGGAGCAGTTATGTGGCAAGTGTGTGCGGTTAAATGCAAGTTTGTATGTTCCTGCGTTCTTTTACTATAGGTCATATACATAGTTTTCTCAACATTGAGTGTGACACAACATTCTTAGTGAGCCATCGAGTTACTTCGTCTAGACCCTGTTGAGCCCATCTAAACGCGTCTTCCCATGTGTCACTATGAAAAAGTAGGGCAGTATCGTCCGCAAACGATACGATTTTTCCATTCTTCAATTCTGTTTGACATAGATCATTTATGTAGACTAGAAACAATGACGGGCCAAGGATACTACCCTGAGGGACGCCACACTCAATAGGTAATTCATCGCTTACCCAGTTCTCAACTTTAACCACCTGGGTTCTTCCGTGCAAGTAGTCCTCGTATAACTTCAGCTGTAACCCTCTTACTCCTAGGTGGTCAAGTTTTTTGATCAAGATGGGAATAGATACTGTGTCGAATGCCTTTGCTAAGTCCAGATATATTGCTATTGTTTTATTTTTTTTATCTAAATTTGAAACAATATAATCTGTTACCAGATGTACTGCGTCAGAGGTAGATCTTTTGGCACGAAAACCAAACTGGGACTGAGATAGGAGATTATTTTTTTCTAGAAATGTTACTAGCCTATTATTCATCAGCCTTTCTATAATTTTGGACATGGTTGGCAGAATAGAGATAGGTCTGTAGTTGTTGACACAGCATCTATCCCCTTTTTTGAAAACTGGAGTAATTTTAGCCTTTTTAAAGGCTCGTGGAAAGACTCCAGTTTCGAAGGACTTATTGCATATGAACGTTATTGGTTCAGTAAGAATATTTACATATCTTTTCAACAAACTGCCTGATATATTATCAAGACCTACCGCACAATCATTTTTTAGATTTAAAATAAGAGATTGTTGACGTTTGTTTTAATGTCTATTTTTTTATGGGATAAGTCGGTAAACAAGCATAGGGATCAATGGTAAGCAATCGGCTTCGCTCATGGACACCCGAAATATCCGTGGTGTAAAATACGACCTTCAAACCTTAAAGAAAAGAGCGTATTCCTTTTTAAAAGGCCGGCAACGCACCTGTGACTCCTCTGGTGCTGCGGGTGTTCATGGGCGTCGCTGATCGCTTACCATCAGGTGATCCGTGTGCTCGTTTGCCTCCTAGTCCATAAAAAAAGGTGTTACAATTGCGTTACCGGCCTTTCGGGCATCGTCGGGATTGAGGAGATTTGAGAAAAAAATTGCAGTTTTTAATATAAATGACTAAGTCCAAAGTGGTCCACGATTTCTAACAATACGGTTTAGAAAAGATCCTATTATAATACTGATTTTCTTCTTGTTTCAGATCATAAAGGCGTCATATACTTTTTTCACCGTCCTCAAGCAAGTTGAAGATAGAAATCCGAAGTAACTTACTTAATCTATTTTGTTTTTAACGAAGACTTATTAACTTACCTATGTCTAGTCACTATTTGTATCAAATAATAAACACAGTCATGTCTAGAGGGGAATTAAATTAACTAGAAAAATCTTTAATAAGAAACTAGATTCCAACGGATTGAGAATCTTATTCTGTTTTAAATTCCGACAGCACAATCAAACATTCCCAGTACCCACACCTAGAACATCATCATCATCATCATCGACAGCCTATAAATGCCCACTGCTGAGCAAAGCCTCTTCTCACATGGAGAAGATTTGAGCATTAATCACCACGCTTGTTCAATGCGGGTTGGCGATTTCAAACTTATAATTAAAAATTATAACCCCGGTTTCCTCACGATGTTTTCCTTCACCGTTTGTCAGTGGTGTCTGAATAATCTTAGAAAGTACATTTACCTCGGTAAAAGTCACATTGGTACTTGCCATTGGTAGGTTTCGAACCCGCATCCCCATGCATGAGAAGCGGGCGTCTTAAACCTCCGGGCCACCACGACATACCTAGAACAAGGTTAAAAAAAATATTTTTTTAAATCAATTTAGTAGACTTTGTAATTAGTTAGTCTGAAACAAACATTTGCTTACATAATATTACATGTTATCGATAATTTAGTATGTAAGTTATAACAATATACTATATCTAATGTTATTACAACGAAATGTCCATGTAATACCACAATTACAATATGTATATGAACACGTGTAATCAACTGTTTTACATTAATCAAATCAAATGTTATACAATGTAATATGTAAATAAATAATTAATTAAAATATGTCACCATCAATATCATTGTTAATTTTCATTTATAACTAGTTACTTTCGCGCTGTTTTACTCGCTCTATTCAGCTCCTGTTGGTCGTAGCGTGATGTATTATAGCTTATAGTCTTCCTCGATAAAAGGACTATCCCGCAAACAAGAAATACTTCAACGTTATATAAAACTAGCGACCCGCCCCGGCTTCGCACGAGTGCAATATGCATGCATTATACATATAAACCTTCGTTAAGAACCACTCTACCTATGAAAATAAACCCGCATCAAAATCGCGCCTACTTTTAAAGATCTAAGCATACATAGGGACAGACAGACGGCGGGTAGCGACTTTGTTTTATACTATGTAGTGAAGTCAGTATAAGATTCAATTGTAAGCACTTGCTGAAACATCTTTATTATGTCATTGCTAGTTTTAGTTTCGTTTAATAGTCGGGAAGTAGAATTGTGAGGTATAATACCGAATGACTTCTTTGAAAATTGTAAGCGTCTTTAGTTCGTACCCACGATTTCACCCGTCATAGCTATATGGACCTATAATTTTGAATGTTTCTCAGGATAAGATCACTATTCTGTAGAAATATTGAGATAAAATTACTCTAAGTATATTACTACCTCAAAATTAATTAACTTCTCCGGTGAAAGAACATTGTTTTTACTTTATTGATTTTATAAAATCAGAATTTCCAGTCGTGTGTACTCCACAGAAATTTTAAAAACAGTTAATCACCATTAACACCGAGGGGGTTGCGTAGCTTTTGTATTTAAGGTAAAATGAAGTTTTACAATTACGGCAGCTATGTTATAAGTTCCATACTCTAGAGGTCAAGTCTGCGCGATCCCGAAATCGAAACCAGAAGCCCCAGTGCACAGTGCCGAACTGGGGCTTCTAGCTAAATAGTAATTGTGATCATTCAAGCATTGAGGCAGTCAATGAACTTATTAAATTTTGTCGCACCTTTTAATCCCTATACTAATATATCTATAGGTATACTCATACGCAGAGTTATAGTAATGCTCTTTCTTAACAAGTAATACATAAAAAATATTTATTTATTTATGTATGCTTTATTGAACACATTTAAGTAGCTTGAAACAAACAATTCAAGTAAATATGCGTACAATGGGCGGTTTTATCACACAATGGTGGTTTCTTCCAGACAACCTTTGGGTGGAAATATTTATAAGAAACCAGATATGGGGTAGTTAAGTGTACAATAAAAAAGACGAAATAATAATACCTACAATACAACCTACAATAGATAGTATACAAATATGTTTCATTTTAAACTGCTTTAATGTATGTATATGGTCATCAAGAATAAGAGTGGGTACCGAAAATCAGATTGTGGTCAGAAAGAGACCGAAATTCTGATTATTAAATTTGACCCAAACAAACAGGTCCCGCTAAATATAACAGTTTCATAAATACTTATACTAGATATCATCCTATCTAAAATAACCTATGTATTTAAAATAGAAACACATTTTTGTTCCTTCGTTGATTTTACAGTACGTTCTAAACAGAAGTATGTGATGAATTTCTAGTCATATTACTCATGATGTATCTAGATAAAATTGATGTTTCATTTTCGATTTTAGTAGTCGTAATCTATTTCTTAATAGCAATTCTCGCCATACAATACGACCACACCTATTTTTACTTGTAAGCATTTACCCAGGTAATGTACCTGTTTCTGAATCCTTTTACAATCAAAAATTTATTAAAACTCATAAAATTTAAACCTCAAATCCATTTATAACTTCCCAATATCACGATTACAAGTCATTTTGTGGCGATCAGGGGTGCTTTGCGTGAGTGGACTTTACATATTACCTTCGATTAGGTATATTAATTTACGATTGATTGTAAATCTTACAATGAACACATGGAATGGGCGTGGAGGCGTGGACACCAGTGCGTGGTCAGGATACGATAATTTCAATTGCATCCATATTGTGACCATTGATTAGATTAAACTAAGATTAGTATCACTTGCGCTAAAGGCGTGACATAATACGAATAATCTTTAAATATATTTTAACTAACAGATATGTGTAAAGTAGTTGTATGTATATTTGTGAGACAAAATGGCTGTCTTATGATATCAGAAAGGTATCAGGTGAAGTGTGATCTGATTATCTTGATAGGTGGCATTTGATAGTAAAATCCAATCAATATGGCCGGGCTTGCTTCACACCAGTAACTTTAATGCAGTCTTGAAAAATATTTATATAGTGATCCTTGCCTTAGTAAGTGGTAACTACGTGAGTAAATTGTAAATATCCTCATTTACCGTGTGTAATATTGGTTAGCTGTTTCTATGAAGACAGATGATATTGTTGTTGAATCATCCTTTATCTAATAACTAAGTCTGAGCAACTGTTAAGATTAGGTTCAAATATGTAAGCAGTATCAAGTATCGTGTATCATTTCAATATTAATCTTTATTACAGTTCTCTCTATACAAGTAATGGGTGTCGATGTTACACGTGCACAAGAAATTGACCTCAGCGAACACCTAAGTGTTAGCTCGAAACAATTAAACCACATACAAGATCCGTTACACTGAACGAGTTTAATTGAGGTCAAATAAAGTCAGAGGCATCTTAGAACAACAACTTCCCAATAAATCAATATTAACAACACTATTAATTTTTAAAAATAAAATAAAAGAACTAAACCCATTCGTTTATTGCATTAAAATCGACAAAGAAATGACAGCGGCCGTCTTCTTTTTTTCCAAATTCGAATATGAAATATGGCGGTAAAAAGTGACGTTTTGTTGGAATATTTTTGTTGCATCGCGCGTTCATTGTGGACGCGGCTTTAGCTAGTGTATTACTAACGTAGTGGGGACAATATAGGAAGCTGACGCGGTTCACCCAACACAATTGGACGCTACCGCCGCCGGCTCGCAGGCAACATGTCAAAACTAATATTTTTAGTACTAACCGCGGTTTACGCGGAGGCTTGCTATTGGAACGCCCCGTGCCCTTATCAGCTGTTTGGATCTAAAACACCATATGACACGGTTCGAGGTGATATCAGAGACTACGCAATACCAACAAGTAAGTCTAGTCTATTTCTAGATTATGAAGCCTTCTAGATTTCTCATCGGGTCAGTAGGACCCATAAATCACTGTTCGACAAAATTGCACCCAAATGTTATTGAGAGAAAGTTTAAAATATGAATATGAAATACATTTAATTTTGTATTTTTGGGCCAATTAATTTTTCATTGTTTGTTTTGATTTTTCTGAATACTAACTATTTATTTATGAATGGATGGTTGCCTACTGACCTATGATAATATATTTAATGAATATTTATCTATTATACTTTAATTTATTCATAGTGTGCATACGTAATTAGTGGTCTTTAATTTATGATGCTTGGGGACAAAAACTATGTGGACAGAGTCATAAGTTGCAGTGCATAGTTTGCAACATCACGCCTTAATTTTCTGAAGAGGTAAAACGAGATACAATACACTAATTATCTTATTGGCCATAAACGGCAAAAGAGTCTTATCATCATTTTACAATTTACAATTACCATAAATAGTGAAGTTACTATAATAGGAGTATTACGAAAAAAAGGTTAAACACATTTTTTAGACATTCAATGATGAAATTATAGTCGGTACTAGCCCTAGACTAAGTGCCCAAGCTATGAATATTTACCATTAACTAGGACTTAAGTGCTCATGTTTAAGTTATGTCGTGGAACGCAAAAAACTCTATACAAAACAATAGACAATACGAATTTCTCACGACATAACTGTCATTACCACAATAATTTTATGGCCAATCTTATAATAACGAGATAAAATATTTATTAAACCACCATCATCAATCATACAAGTTCTCATCAACATTAGAGATGTTTGTCTAAGTAGGCAGAAGACAGTAGGAAACTCTTGATTTCGATACATAGGTACACTGGACACAATAGGATAGATGACTAATTTTTATTTCAATGTCCGTCTGGGAGATTATTTAAAAACATTAGACACGTATTTATTATTTTCTTACGAAAACGAATAGTTTCGAAGATATATTGATTTAAAATATCGCATGACGTCACTTTTGATTACAATTTATACTCTAAAATGACGTAAACGAAAGTTTAGGAGTGGGAACTCCTAAACTTTGATTTGTTTTATCTAAGTATTGTTTTATTATACGACAAAATAAAAAAATCGTGTTTAATATAATTATTACCTAACTTACGGACTAATTAGATTATTAATTTTCATACCCTGTCATCATCCCTATTCAAAACTGTGACAACTAAGAATTTCCTAAAGACTGAAAAACCGTAGGCACTATCTTTTGCCGGGGCCCGGGCTCGAGGAGCAGGAGTAGAGAATGGTTGGTGTATAGTTAGCAAGAGTCTGACACTCCCTCTCGGCTAACCCAAGGCGGGAGTAGGCATTGGATAATTTTCCCCCTCAACCTCAGAAAAAGGCACTATACTCGGCAGTCGCATTCAAACTACAAAGTTTTATGAAGTACGTTTTTTTTGCGTAGCTATGTTTTTTTTTAGTTAGTAACGATTAGCCGAGTAATTTCAATTTATACATGTAATATGATTTCAACTACACCTCACAGAGATTATTTCCAAGAATAGTACATTACAAGAAAAGTCAATTAATTCTTGATAAATTTTTTATCACATACATGTGTCTTGCTGGTTAACTATGCAAAGTGGTGTCTCTATGTACTTTGTGGTTTACTTAGAACATGCGGTTAGGGAAAACCCTGATCCAATATTGTACCATAGCTTCATATATTCTTCTTAAAGATTAGTAGGTAAAGGAGTTTTTATAGTACATAGACTTTTTTATTGCTTCTATCGTTTTAGATTTTAGAAGTCTAGTCTATTGAAAATAATTACTAACTCCAAACTCCTTGTAACTAAGGTTGTGATAACTTCCATAAAACTTTGTCTACATGCATGATAATTGAAGATTTAATTATTGAGAAATAAATTATAGTCTCATTTTCCATACGTTTTGTTCTAATTGCTATCTATATGTAGTTATCAATCATAGCACTTTCATGCTGAATGTTGGTCTTCCGTAATAACTTTCAAATTGATTGAAGGGTTTACCTAACATAATAATTGTTTTCAATAAATTTTATGCATAACGCATTAACATAGAACTTACATAATGCTTTGAGAGATGCACTGCATTATATGGTGTTGTTTTCCACCATTAATGTGATATATATATGTCTATGCGTCTATGCGAATAATAATTTTAACTTATCGACTCACATAATTATGTATCCTTTATTTTTGGTGACCCTAATTCATTTGTCTATTTACACACAAGATTAAGGATATAAGGACAACCGTTTAATACCCTAATTCATCTAAACAGCAATGATCTCGAAAAAAAAACAAAAACATATTTCGGAAGTTACATTGACAAACGGTGAGAAAACCTCGACCTATAATATTAAATTATAAATTTGAAATCGCCAACCCGCAATAAACAAGCGTGTGATTAATGCTCAAACCTTATCCGTGTGAGAAGAGACTTTGGTCAGTAGTGGGCATTTATAGGCTGTTGATAATCATTGTCAGTAACATGAGACTTGAAATGTTTGCCATAATCTCCGCACACACGGGGGGTTGGAGATTGCGCTATAAAGGGTTCAGGTGTCCAAGAGCGCTGCTTCCCAATCTCCGTCAAATATGCAGTTGAGTTAGTTCATTAGGGTCTGCCTCGGTCGCTAAGTAATAAGTGGTAATAACGATAAATGCATGCAACATGATATCTTGGTGCAAACTACGTCTCATCAAGACAATTGTCTTAATCAAGATGTTACGAATGCATACATTAAATACTAACTTTGTGCATGTGCACCCATAATTTAGAATATTTGCCTCGAGTAGCTCCCTATTCTGTAAGAATATCGGGATACAATACATTGTAGGTACGGTAGTGTATTAGATCTACAATGACTGGTTTTTGTGTATGTAATTTGTTTATTCATACAAATATACATAATTTTATAGCGTAAGCCAAAACAATTCCCCCTCCCTTTCCCCAATTTCCATAATCCCTGAATCCCCAACAATCCTAATTCCTAAGCCCCAAAAATTCGGTAACTGGTGTCAATAAGCGACGCCGATTGCTTACCACAAGGAGATCCGTCTATTTGTTTACGGGTTTATACCATAAAAAAAACATGAAAATGAAATGTAATAGTCACATTAATAGTCCATCTAGTATCCCTTTCACCAATATTTTGTCGTAAGTAGATTCTAAACAAAATAGAAATGTAAATCTTAGATACGTTTATGTTCTTTCCTCAAAAGGAACTGTAGAATAATTACATGGACACTTAGTCCAACGATTGTCACTAAATTCCGACCTATTGTGATGATTGATGATAACTGGCGAAGTAACAAAAACCTTCGTTCAAGTACATTACCCATGAAGGCATTTTTTCCAAGTCTTTAATAAACTGTATGACGCTGTATATAGACTGTGTACGCTACATTTTTTTTGGAGTGTTTCCATAAATTATTTTTTCGTTAACATGTAAATAAAAAACGTCTGTATATGGATAATTTGCGCGCTTCTCCGAAGTATGCGGTTTTCCTGTTCGATTTCGAGAATAGGTTTTTCAACTATTGTAGATTTAGTTACATTGTGTTAATCGATTTCGTATCATAATTTGATAAAAAAAACGTGTGAACTTTTGCATTATAAACTTGTGAAATTCCATATTTTATTCCAATGATTGATTATGATAAAATTTATTCCTTATTTGAATATAAATGAAGAGCATTTCTAGATATAACTTAACATCACGCCTTTTATGCCCGAAGGAGTAGGCAGAGGTGCACATTACGCCACTGTACAATGTAACACCCACTTTTCACTATTTATGTTGTGAGTCCCATGTAATAGGGGGTGAGCCTATTACCATATTTCTGTACATATTTCTTATAGTCTCTTAGATAACCGATAGCCTTGTTTAGGGCGCAATTTATAGCTTTACTTTAGACTACACGAGCTCATACGCAAACGTCTAACTGTAAACACATTTTTAAGTTTCTCTACCATCAATACTAAAAGATACTTTCTTTGTGTTAAGATCCCGTAGTAATATGGGACGTATTGAAATTGCAACACCAAGATTGTATTGTTATTGAAATATGTCGCCTTCCAACTTTCTTCCACGGTATGTGTACCTCTAGTTATGTAAACAATTATGTTTTTTTTTTAAGGGGGAAAAATCATCGAATGGCTGCTCCCGCCTGGGTGAGGCGGGAGGGAGTGTCAGACTCTTACTGACTAAAAACCACCCCGTTCCTTCTCCTGCACGTCGAGCCGGAGCCCCGGTTACCCGTTAGGTTCTCCGCGACAAATAATTATGTATACTTATATGAGTTACAAATACGTCATAAACAGAATACAAATTAATTATATTGTTTTCGGCTTACTCACGTACTTATTTGACGAGGAACTCGATTACTTTCAAGCCATGCTAGAGGCTCATATTCAGGAGCAGCATTCCGCGACACGCGATATCTCGACAACAATTACGTGAGTAAGCCGAAAATATAATAATTTATTTAGTATGTCTCACGAAAGTTATAATACAAATAGGGTAGAAATTTTTGATGTTTTTGTACCCGTAATTGTTTCTATTAGTTACTTGTTGTTACTCGTGACTTTGTCCGCGTAGAATATGAATTTTAGAACATAACTCATTTTTAGTTTAAATTTTCCAAAACAAAAGTAGTATCTAAGCCTCTGTTCCGACTTCCGACGTTTGGCTCCAAAGTTGGAGAGGACGGGGGCTGCGTTTAAACGCATCCTCCGCAACCTCGGGGGGCCAAACGCCTCCTGCCGGAGGTTATACGCCGGGGTCGTGCGGTCCATGGCCCTCTACGGCGCCCCTGTTTGGGCGCCAAACCTGTTGCGGCGTCCCGCTCGGACGCTGCTCATGGCACAGAGGGTCATGGCGATCCGAATGATCCGCGGATACCGCACGATCTCTGGGGAGTCGGCAAACCTCCTTGCCGGATTACCGCCGTGGGATCTGGAGGCGAAGGTGCTCGCGCGCGTGTACAGCATGCGCGCGGAGACACGTCGCCGGGGCGAAACCCCGCTGCCGCGCCAAATAGGTGCGTGGCGGGATGAGCTCCGGCGCGATCTCATGGCGGAATGGCAGCAACGACTGTCGCAACCGAGGGCTGGGCTCGCTGCCATCGCAGCGGTAAGTCCCCTCTTTGAGGAGTGGCTTGAGAGACGCTACGGCGTCCTCACCTACCGCCTGACGCAGGTCCTCACCGGACATGGAAGTATCGGGAGGTACCTGTGTCTGATGGGGCGGGAGGAAACGCCCGGGTGTCATCACTGCGAGGACCGCTCTGAGGACACGGTGGAACACACGGTGGGAGAATGCCCTTCGTGGGCTGAGCACCGCCGTGTCCTCAGGGAAGTGATCGGCGATGGCGACCTCTCGCGTCCGGGCCTAGTGCAGGCCATGATGCGGAGCGAGGGGGACTGGGATGCCGTCTCCTCCTTTTGCGAAGCAGTCATGCTAGCTAAGGAGGAGGCGGGACGCGTGAGGCAGCGAAGCGCTGCCTCCTCGCAACCCAGCCATCGCGAAGGACACACCGGGCGTCGGGGATCGCGAGACGATCTCCGGCCACCGTAAGCGCGGGCCTGCGGACGGCGAGCATGGGTGGCTCCCCGTCCGACCAGAAACAGACCCGAGCGTATGGCGCGTCGCGTTCCGCGCTCGCCTCAAAGAGCCATCAGACCACCACAGATGGGGCCCAATACGGCCGATGCCGATTCGGAGTCGCGGAGAACCTAACGGGTAACCGGGGCTCCGGCTCGACGTGCAGGAGAAGGAACGGGGTGGTTTTTAGTCAGTAAGAGTCTGACACTCCCTCCCGCCTCACCCAGGCGGGAGAAGTCATTCGATGATTTTCCCCCCTTAAAAAAAAAGCCTCTGTTACTCCTTAGTACATCAGCTACATGCCAATAAAAGTCCCGGCAAAATCAGTCCAGCATTCCATAGATTAACCATTACAGACAAACAGATAGACAAACCAAAATTAAAAAAAAAATGTTATTTTGGTATGTGTATCGTATGTATGTATATGTCATATACATGTATTAAAAAGCGGTTATTTTAATATTACAAACAGACACTCCAATTTTATTTATCTGTAGAGATGTTTAAATAAATACTTGAAATAGTGAATTTACTTAAGAATTGCAGACTTTATTTTTTTTATTTATTTATTTATTTAACACTTTATGTACAACTGTATACAATGGCGGACTTAATGCCGAATGGCATTCTCTACCAGCCAACCATAAGGTGATGCAGAGAAGTGTTACAGTAGGCTTTGAAAGAAGTTTGCATCTATAGAAAAAAATAAAAATAAAAACGAGGGTGATAAATGTACGTACATATGTATAAAGGTATCCTAGTACATAAACTACATACCAATACTACATACTAATATGAAACATAAATATAATATGTAAATAATTAAATATATATATGTAATATAAAATATAATATAATATAAAAATAAATATATAATGGGTTTATATATTTTATATAATTATATATATAAAGTTTCTGAGGAGGGTGTTAATTGAGACTTGATTGTGTGAGTTTGTTCCGAAGATATTACTATATACTTTAATGTTAATAACATTTAAATTTTAAACCCTTATCAGTCTCATAACATATTTAAGCATGCGGTGATTAGCGAATGACTACACATGTATAATATGTATTGCGTTCGATTATCTAATGTTTGTTTGTTGTGACAATACATGATCTATGATCATGAGTCGGTTGCGGTTTGGTGATGTAATTAGTTTTTCTATTCATATGTATGTACTTATTAGTATGTAATATAAACTTTTTAATATCTCGACGTGTTTTGTACTGTGGGTTTTTAATGGAGAAATTCTGAGAAGTGTTTCAAATTTTTTCTGTGCCCATTGATCGTTTTCCTCCTATACGATATAGGCCTCTCCAATCGATCTTCAGCTTAATATTCTTATTTTATTAATCTATTCTTGTGTTCCAGATTGCCAAGCAGTATCAATATGGACACTGAACCGACATGGCAACAGGAACCCTGGCACCAGTGTGACCCTTGGCATGAAGGAGGTCACACACCTCAAGGAAGAGATCATCGCCAGCTATGAAGCTGGCAACAGTCAGCTTTGTGCACAGGTATACCCTACTTAAGTATTTTCGTAAAGTGATGAACACATTTTTTTATTGCATAAGCCGGGAAACGAGCAGACGGATCACCTGATGGTAAGCAATCGGCGCCGCCTATGGACATCCGAAACACCAAGGCGTTACAAGTGCGTTACCGGCCTTTTGGGAATTAGGAATTTGAGGATTGTGGAGGATACGGGGATTCGGGAGACTAGGGAGGGGGGGTAATTGGGCTTCCGGTAATCTCACTCACACGACGAAACACAACGCAAGCGTTGTTTCACGTCGGTTTTCTGTGAGGCCGTGGTATCACTCCGGTCGAGCCGGCCCATTAGTGCCGAAGCATGGCTCTCCCACACTTAAAACATTATGATGAAGTTTAACACAAATATAGACATACAGGTGAATGTTTAGACTTTTACTATATCCAGAGACAAGCTATACATTACGAAACAATGCGTAATCTTAAACTTCGTACGTTTCGTTAAAAACAAAGGCTGGAAGCTTAAAATAGGCCAGAGTCTCCAAATAAGCCACAAAACGTTTAACCTAATCGAATTATCAAATTCCAGGACATCGAGGACTTCAAAAAATGGACCTGGAATAACACTTTAGACACAACCACCTCCTACCTCACGGGAGTCGGTTACGAGGAGTTATACGACATTGGCAAGAGGATCAGGGAGAAGTACCCTCACCTGATGACTGGAACCGCTGACCGTTTCCACTTCAGACCTACCAACGAGCAGAGGACCATTACCAGCTGCGCTGCCTTCGTCCATGGACTGACTGATGGCATCAGTCTGAATGTTACTGTGGAATCAGTTCGGACGAGGGATGATGTTATTAGGGTAAATTAGGAGACTCCCTTCCAATTTCGGTCTCTTTCTCTTTACTTCTATTTTTGCCGTTAATTTAAATGTACGTAGTTACGTACATATGCTGCCTTGTTGTCTGAGTGATTGTAAGTGCGACTGGTAAGGGTTCTCGGGTTCGATTCCCGGGTAGGATTTATTGGGTTTTTAAAAATACCCAATAGTATCACGGAGCCTAAAATTGTGCCCGGTGTGTGCAAATAGGCTCACACCCTATTACATGGGACGCATAACATAAATAGTGAAAAGTGGGTCATGAATAGTTACATTGTACAGTGCGTCGTAATGTGCACTTCTGTCTACCTCTTCGGGGATAAAAGGCGTAGTGTTATGTTATGTTACGTACATATTTGTTCACTGGTCTATCTACTCTTCAGGGTGTAGCCATCAATACGCATTTTTGGGAAGTGACATTGTTCATATGCTAATCTTTAATTAATGGATAAATCAATAATTATGAAATGTAAATCAACATTTAAATCAAGTGTCATTTAACACAGTTGGAAAACAGATATTCAAAATAGAAAGTTCATATTAATTATCTATTAAGTACATCGGTAGTATTCTAGAGGTAGTAGCATGGAGCGCGTCGCGGAGAACCTAACGGGTAACCGGGGCTCCGGCTCGACGTGCAGGAGACGGAACGGTGTGGTTTTTAGTCAGTAAGAGTCTGACACTCCCTCCCGCCTCACCAGCAGTCATTCGATGATTTTCCCCCCTTAAAAAAAAGTAGCATGGAGCGTTGAACTGGGCGTAGCGCCAATCATGTTTTTCTCATATATTTTCATGTCATTTTGCAGCCGTATGAGAACTGCGATCGCTATCAGCAAGAAGTTAAAGGTGGACCAACTCTGAATTATCAACTGGACTCATATTTTACGTCACCTAATTATGTTGCTGTAAGTCTCGTTTTATTATGATAATGCATTTTATAATTTGTTAATTTTTAAATTTCCTGTAAAATTCCTCGGCGAATTTACATAATATTAATTTATTACATTTGGTGCAATAATTCATTCAGTTATAAATCTATCCTTAACTATATCTTCTCAACGACTAGTTAGCAATATATTAAATGTTTTATGATATTATTCTAGATCCAAAACGCAGTCCAGTACCGTCTAGGCCTTACCTCCAAGCTGAACTCTTCAGACCTGTTCTCAATCTACGAGTTGTGCCGGTTCTACCGCTCCTGGGGACCCACCCTGAAGTCTCCCTGGTGCTCCGTCTTCACTGATGAGGATCTTGTCATCATGGAGTACTATGATGACGTCAGACATTATTACAGAAACGGATATGGGTCTTGGGTAAGAATTGATTTGTATTGTACATGTCAATAAGGTGGTAGAGAAATAGGATTATAAAAATAAAAACTGCGTTTAAAAAACCGACTTCAAAAAACCTAAAACTAATAAGAAACAAAAGGTCAAAACTAAAAAGCAAAAAATAACTATTATTAGTACTGATAGGTTGCCCACCAACGGATAGGTTAGAAGTCGGCTCCATAAGTTCTATACAAAATTATTCATTAAAACCTTAATAGATACCTAATTTACAATTTGTGGCCATTAATTAAGTTATATGAATATGATATGAGCATATGGCAACATTTTTCGATTTGTACTTAGCAACGGTCTGTTTAGGTGCAAGCTACATACATGTAGAATAATGGACAGACTGTTTTAAGGAACTCATCGTGATAAAATCTTAATAACAGTATTCCCTAGCAATTCACACCCGATTTCAAGTAACTTGCTTTCGTTTGTACACAAATATTTGCTCAACACGCATTTAAGTAAAGAAGCGTATGCATGCATGACACAACAAGTCACGGGGCTTTCGGGTTGTGGACACGGAAACATGCATGGTACAACGACTGATGGAGCACTTTGGTTGTCAATATTTGTTCTTACGGAATTTTGATGTTGGTCTAACTGTTCCTTGTTTACAATCATGTTCTGCATTTGTTGTTCTTTCATCGTATACTTTATCCATATTGTGATTGTGTGATGTGTCGTTGTTGATATCATCTAAATTTTAAACAGACTATTATTGGTTGGCATAGGAAACTAAATATGATCAGGGAACTTTTGAGCATTGCGGAATTAGAATAAGATTCTTCCAAAGATGTTATTATTCATTCTTACTGATTTATGTATGTATGTCCAAATAAAAAGGTCTTATGACAATTTTCTCCATATCTAGGTCAACGAGAACCTTGGTCGTCTACCTCTGAAGGACCTTTACGACAGCTTCTCCAATTCCGTGGAGGGTGTTGGAAAGAAAGTCACCGGTTACTTCACGCACGACACGATGATGGAGATGGTGTTCTGTGCCCTGGGACTGTACAAGGATGATCCTCCACTACAAGCCCTGTTGATGGATGGCGAGAGATCTTGGAGGACCAGCTACATTGGGGCCTTCTCTGTCAATTTAGTTGCTGTGTTGAACAGGTAACGTTATTATTTGGTATATTCCTTTCTTTTTTTTTGGGTTTTCCTGAAGCAGTAGGCAGAGGTGCACATTACGACACTTAATGTCACTGTACAATGTAACACCCACTTTTCACTATTTATGAGTCCAATGTGGTGAGTCTATTGTCATTTACCGTGCACAATTCCAGATTCCGTGCTACCACTGACATTTTTTTTAAAAACCCAGTAGTACTTTGCCCGACCCGGGAATCGAACTCGAAACCCCTTGCCCAGCAGTCACACTTGCCAACGAGGCAGTCAATTAGTCAATCTTGAGAATCTTTAAAGTTAACTGTTGTTAAGGCGGTACCAACAATTAAACTATGCTGGCATAAATGACTCTTAAAAGACAACTTGTATTCATTTGCCAAACTGCCAATGTTGGTGAGACAAGATCAGCTCAAAATAAAATAATCTGAACGTTACCATCAAATGCGAGAGTTATTCATTTCAAATTAGTATTTAGCAAATGTGAGCTAAAAGTATTTCCAGCATCGTAAATAACACACACCTACGTGCTACCTGGATAGGCAGATTGGAAGGTCAATGTACAATTTATCTAGGTTTTCTATATCTTCAATCTTTTTGCGCTGCTTAATACTTTTTTCAAGTCTTTGGTATATTTTCGTCGGTGTTTAGGCATTCGGGTTTTTTGTAATTGTTAGTAGCAAAAAGCATTATGCAAATGTTCTAGAATTTACTTTATATTTCACGAAGTATGTGTTTTATGGATTGATGTATTCTGGGTTGATTTAAAACATTGTCCATATTTATTTTAATTTGTATATCTATCATGATTACTCTTTTTGTCCAGAGAAGAGCTTGTAATAAGTATTTTATCTCACTCGGTTAGTCACACAGTTCTGTGATAGGTTAATTTCACTATCATGAGATAATTTGAATACCTTTGGACACACATGTTTTTTATCACCTGTAAGAATTATATCGTCAAATCTAATCATCATTTTCACTGCCAATTCATTTAATCTAATCAGCCACACACCTTTACACGATATCTCTACTCACAGTTACTGTAAATTGGGTTTTCTGCCGTTGTGACTGTTTAATAATAAGTGAATAGCATAAACGTCGTCAATCAACAACTACACGTGTACTATTGTTAATTATTTAAACTATACATTGACACCTAATCTTTAACTACATTTCTCCAGTCTCTCACTACTTTTTTCTCAAATGTTAAGGTTTCATTTAATATTAAACACTATTTTATTTTCTTATATTCTCGGATTTTAGTCAAGCATTTGATATTAGGATATAAGTATAGCCATTGTAACAATGTGCTTCGATTACAGTCATAATTATATGCTATGGATTTAGTTCTGAGAAACTCAAACACTCAAATTCGCTATACAACTATAAAAACGTTACTTAGCCTAAATTGTCATTTTCTGCCTATTGTATTTTATGAGCGTATTTTGTTATGTACAACATCGTCTGTACGAGGAATAACCACATGTGAGATAACTAGGTTTATATTCTCAGCAACAATTCCAAAGTAAACTAAACTTATTTCTCTCAACCTACCGTGCTGTATATTAATATTTAGTTATCTAGATTCTGATTATGATATTGAAATTAGTCAGCCAGTTCTACTATCGACAGGCCAGTCACACCCTTCGATCAATTATCGGTGATACAATAAATTATATCATTATACAATATCGTATGTTATCTATCACACCTCTTTATACAGATTTTTTTTTTGTAATCTGCACGCGTCTGTCACTCATTCCTTCTGCTGTTTATTGCGGCTTCCCTTATCGTGTGATTTGTATATCTATAGGTAACCGTTTTATACTTCGAGTTACTTTTTACAGTATCTGTATGAATTACCAGATTAGTAACAATTTGTTTATTATTTTAGAGTCATAGTCAAACTCATAACTATAGAGTTTCTATATTGTTAATAAATTTCAAAGGATGAAAAAAAAAAGATTTTTCTTAGGTAAACTGACATAAAGTATACGGTACTTTATGATAGTTTACGTTAAATTTGTTCAAGGTAGAAAATAATCTTTGTAAAAGATGCCCTCAACCAACGCCATGTGGTCGTGGTGGCCCGGAGGTTTAAGACGCGCTTCTCATGCATGAGGGTGCGGCTTCGAAACCTACCAACGGCAAGTACCAATGTGACTTTTTCCGAGTTATATGTACTTTCTAAGATTATTTAGACACCACTGACAAACGGTGAAGGAAAACATCGTGAGGAAACCTGGGCTTATAATTTCTAATTATAAGTTTGTAATCGCCAACCCGCATTGAGCAAGCGTGGTGATTATTGCTCAAACCTTCTCCGTGTGAGAAGAGGCTTAGCTCAGCAGTGGGCATTTATAGGCTGTTGATGAACCAACGCCATACTACTATTAAAATTAATATGTTGTGAGTAGTCTTATAGCTCGATAGATGGCGTCAAACGTTGCCCGATTGACTGCAAGTTATAGTTTCGTTACCGGCAAAACATTGGGTTGATTAGTTTTACGTAAATAAATGTCTCGCTATGAGGTATTTTGTTTCAATCAATTACCAAAAGGTTTTAAAGAACCTTGTGCCTTTTTAGTGAAAATATTCATTCCCATTGCAGTAGCAATAATAAGAGCCAAGAATTTGAATTGTATTATTCACTATCATTTTGTTTCTCCAGCTGCACGGATAACAATATCAACCCGGAGTACCGAGTCCAAATATTCATCAACGAGAAGGAGACGCCAATCTGTCCCCTGAAAGGGTGCACCTGGGCTGAGTTCCAGGAAAAGTTCAAGCACTTCTCGCAAGCCAACCTGGATTTCTGTAGCATGAGCTTTGTACCGGAACAAGAGAATGAGGCCTCATCCAACAGTGCTGCCCCAACTAAAGTATTCTGGAATTATTGGTAACTGAGTGAACCAGAGAGTATTTAGATTAAGGTGTGAAAGTGTGGCATAATGATATAAAGACTTTACTGTAATTGTAAATAATTCCTGACCAATTACTTTTCTTTATTTAATTGTCATACTGTGTTTAAAATACTTTTCAAATAATACAGTATAAACACAACTACCTCTTACATAAATATTTTTAACAATTGTGTAAATCAAACAAAACTGTTTAGTGAAAGACTATCACACCAACGAATAGATATCAATAAAACTGTCTATTTTATGTACTAATTGCACATTGCAGTGATTGTCATTCTGAACGTTTTTTACATTATTTTCCTTTATTAGACACTAGTCTACACTAGCATAGTGTAAATATTTGTTAGTAGAAACTACCGTCATCTTAAAATCGTTTCTCTTTGCTTCTCAGTCTAACGAATATAATAATAATTTAGTTTGCGTGTAGAGAGTGGTGTAAGATGATCTCAACGATCTGTTTGTTCTACTTCAGTAAATATTGTTTGTTAGGCTCAGAGTTCTGAGAAATGTTGACGAAGCCCAGTTCCTCGACTTGTGTAAATAAATTTTACAAGTTTTTGTATTAAGGTTACAACGTTATTTATATTGTGAAATAAATATTTAAGAGTAACTGTCTTTTTCTATTTGAATACGCCGAAATAAAATAATGAGGAAATCGGAGTTTCTTGGAATCAATATAGATTTTGGTGGATGCATGCAACCAGCCGGTCTGGAAGGCATTAAGAGAGGCCACGCCTATGTTCGATAGTGGCTGATGTGATGATGCCGATGATGGAAATTAAGACTATGATGCAAAACTGAAGCTTATTTTTGTTTGTTGAAAAGATGCTTACAGTTATATAACAATCATATACTAGTTTAATAATTACAATAGGATTGGAATTAATATGAAGTGAATGTCATATAGTATGTCGTCGCGGCACTCGTGCGAACGAGTCGTGTTGTAATTGTTTACGTCGATTTGACGCACTAATCGTCTGACCATTGATAAGCAAGTGCCTAAGAGTTTAGAAAGGTCCCGCGCGGGGCAAACCGGTTTGCCACCGGCGCGCTATAGATGCAACGTGTCTGCGAATACAATGAGTGATACAAATGAGAATTACGATGAAATAAATGATGAGAATATGAATGAAGTCACAAACGAAATTTCAACTTCAAATGAAAATTTAGACAATTTAGATAATCCAACCAAGAAGAGAATGCAGTGATGAAGAATGGACAGAAGTAACACGAAAAAGCAAAAAACTTAAGGATATAAACAAAATAGAAGTATACATATCCAGTAAAGAAAAACTACTAAAACGATTTAATTTAGCCAAGATATTTAGAGACCAGAATATTAAAGATATTATGAGAGTAAAGTTTACCAATCCATACCGAGTATAGAACTGGGTAATGAAATTAGTGCGGAGAAATTAGAAACATGCAAATACTTTCTTGATCAAGGATGGAATATTCACAGAGCAATAGAGAATAGTATGTCGTACGGAGTGATACGAGATGTTGACTTGGACATGTCAGAAGAAAACATTTTGGAGAATATTTTTTGTCCTGAACCAGCTAAGCTAATTTCAGTTCTTCGTCTGAATCGCAAGAATTTTGGGGAAGATGGATGGTCACCTAGTGAAGCTGTGCGCCTTGCCTTTAAAGGTTCCTTTCTACCACCATATGTGTACACTCATGATTTGAGAATAAAAGTCGAACCATATGTATTTCCGGTTTCACAGTGCCCACGTTGTTGGAGATTTGGCCATGTACATAAAAAATGTCCTAGTAGCAAGGTGATTTGTCCCAAATGCGGAAAAAATCACGAAAAATGTGAAACTTCTGATATGAGATGTGTTAACTGTGGAGGGAATCACATTTCTCTCTCAAAAGCATGTCCAAACTTTCAAAGGGAAAAAAGATTGAGAGAACTCATGGCTGAGTTTAATTGCACATAACGAAAGGCCCTAACTATATATGTACCAAAAGAACCTAGTAAGGAAATCAACATTGAGAGATTAAGTAGTGAGATACATCCCACATTGGAAGAAGAGAACTTTACGTTTCCCACAAATATTAGTAGTCCAGTTTTTAAAATAACCACTAAAGCACAGATACATAAAAAGAAAGGGAAATCATCAACTAAACATAAACTGAACGAGGAAGATAAAACAGATATTAGTTATATGGAGTGGATAGAAGAAGGACAACATAATAATACTGAAAGGAAAAACTTCGTTGAATCAGAAGCAAAACAAAGAGATGTTACTTTCAAGGAGTTATTAATGAGGTTACGAGAGATAATATTCATGAAGGGAAGCACTATACACACAATTTTTAAAGAAGTTATCAAGACGTGTATTGAGTGGGTAATATTAGTATTAGCTGATAATGTAGCGGACTGGCCTATACTCAAATTAATTATGAACCTTCTATCAAATGGCAGATAAGTACTCAAAAATTATTAAACTTAATATTATACAATGGAATACACAAAGCATTCGTCCAAAGTTATGTGATTTTGAGAATTTTTTATTACAGGACAAGATTCACATTGCTGTCTTAAGCCAGACCTGGTTAGAACCAGATAGTAATTTTAAAGTAAAAAATTTTAATATATTCCGTAAAGATAGATACGACGCATACGGCGGTGTAGCAATTCTTACGCATAAATCAATTAAGTCACAGATTTGTCATAATTTTCAACACTCTAATCCAGGAATAGAAATTATACACGTTAAAGTGTACAACTGCAATCAAATTGAAAATATTATTTCTATTTACTGCCCACCTTCAATAAATACTAGCCAGTCTGATTGGAATCAATTATTTTTACAGGTAAATACCAAAATTTTACTCTTAGGTGACTTTAACGGACACCACACCAATTGGTCCAATAAAGTCGACAGAAGAGGTAATCAAATCTTTGATGCAATTATTAGTAGTAACCTTGTGTCATTAAATACCGGGGCTCATACTCGTATTAATTAAGCTGGTTAACAACGTTCTTCAACAATCTTCCCCTGATATTTCATTAGTCTCGACTGACATAAGTCTTAATTTAAATTGGAATGTACTGAATGAGACGTTAGGTAGTGATCATTACATTATTAAAATTACGACATACTTCAAAGCCAGCGATTACTATATGTCCCGTCGAAACTACAAAAAGGCTAATTGGGAAGGATACCAAAAAATTTTGAACGAACTGTTTAATGATACTATTTTAACCAATGATTTCCAAAAAAATTACGACTTATTTACAGATTATTTAGATATAGCGGCAGATCTTTTTATACCATCTATTAAAATCAATATAAATCCAGAAGTTAAGTTTACACCAAAACCTTATTGGAGTCCTTATCTTTCTAAGGTTGTCGCAGAACGCCGCTTAGCACTTTCGAAATTTAGACGTAACCCATCACCGCACAATCTCGGAATTCTTCAAAGTAAAATCTCCGAAGCTCAAAAACAAATACGTCGGGCTAGAAATAAGTCTTTTCAAGAATTTTGTTCTAGTCTTGACCAATCTACAACCCATAGTGAACTATGGCGTAGAATGAGATGGGTAAAGGGATATTTCCCTCCAAGATCCCATATCGACGACACTAAAGTCAATGAACTACTTTGTAGTTTAGCCCCGGAATTCGTACCATGTGAGAAACCTTTACTTTTTTCAAATAATCCAACACTAGAAGTACCTATAACAATCCAAGAACTGATTAAGTGTTTAAAAAATAAAGATACAGCCCCCGGTTGCGATAAGATCTCATATTCTATGATAACTCAATTACCTGACAACGGAAAACAAATGTTACTCGATTTATTTAATTCGTTTCTCAAAAACTCATTTGTACCTAAACAATGGCGCGATATAGTAGTTATACCAATCCCTAAACCAGGCCGCGACCCTTCTTTAGTTTCATCTCTGCGGCCGATATCTATGATCTCGTGTGTATGCAAATCTTACCATAACATTCTACTCAACAGATTAGAGTGGTATATACAAAAGAATCGTATGCTACATCAAAATACGACTGGGTTTAAAAAATGCCGATCGACAGTAAACAATCTCACCAGTTTAGTTTCAAGAATACAAACAGGTTTTTCTAAAAAACAAAGTACAGTGTGTTGTTTTATTGACTTAGATAATGCATACAATAATGTGGATATTTATAGTTTATTAAGAATCATGGATTACTTAGGAGTAGGACAAAGAATATCTGATTATGTTTGGAATTTTTTACAATCTAGAAATTTAAAAATTAACACAGACAATTATTCACTGTGTAGAACTACTGCTCGCGGCCTGGCACAAGGAGATCCTTTTTCTCCTTTGCTGTTTAATATAGCTACAATCAATATTTGTAAAAAGATAAATAATGTTAGTGTTTCTCAGTTCGCAGACGATTTTGTATTATATTTTACTACCAATAATATTTTAGAAGCAAAACATGAACTACAAATAGCTTTGGATCAATTTAACAAATTAGTGGAAAACATCGGTTTAAATATTTCATCAAGTAAAAGTAAAATATGTATATTTAAAAACGGATTTAAGAAAGATATTATTAAAATTAATATAAATAAAAGTACTCTTGAAGTAGTTGACACATATAAATATTTAGGATTATGGCTGGATCGTTCTCTAAGATGGTCCAAACATATAAATGAGCTGAGAGATAAGATGTCAAAATTTCTTAATGTGTTTAAAATACTAGCTGGCCCAGGATGGGGAGTACACCCGACTCATTTGCGACGGTTATATATTGCCATTATAGAGGTACGTAGCAGATTAGATTACGCGAGTTTTTTATACCACAACAGTTGTCAAACTAATCTTCATAAATTATCTAAAATACAGAATCAATGTCTGAGGGTCATTGGGGGTTTCATCAAAAGTACACCCATACATGTGATGGAATGCGAACTTCATATACAGCCGTTGCATATTCGCAGATATTATTTAGCTGGCAAATGGTATTTGAAACTAAAGTCTTTTATAGGTGATAACACCTGTGAAATTATCAACACCCTATACAATAACTGCCAAGGTACTCAGTGGAGACGCAAAAAAATACCACTCTTAGTTCACATATCTGATATATTTAGTAACACAGTTGTGGATGTTGATTGTCATAACGAATTGGGATTATTCTCGCTGAACACGTGGATAAGCAGTGTGAACTTGTTCTGTATGATTAACCCGGATATTGAAGAGATTACAGAAGCTAAAAAATTATACAATATTAATCATCTTCGAAGTATTTGCTATGAACATTTTAACACAAATTACTCGGGATATTATACTTTATATACAGATGGATCTAGAATAGGAGATGCGGTTGGTGCGGCATTTTATGATCCTCAAAATAACATAACTTTTAAATTTCAACTTAACCCAATAATATCGACCATGCACTCGGAATTAGTCGCTATTTGCGAAGCTGTCTCATATCTTGATTCTATTAATTTTAATAATTGTGTTATAGAGGTATATTCGGACTGTAAAAGCGCACTCCAACATTTACTTAAATGTATAAAGAGTAACGGTTATCCTGTAGCATACAAAATTATAGATAGTATGGTTAAGCTTAGGAACAGGGACAAACACATTGTATTACAGTAGTTGCCCTCCCATATCGGCATTAAAGCAAATGAGAGGGTAGATAGTCTGGCTAAAGAAGCTTGTTTTGACGGTATCCCAATGACACATAAACCGCATTGGACGGATGTTTTAAGAGAAGTTAAATTAAAATGTTACGATAATTGGAATTAATATTTTGACGAAAAGTCGTTGACCAAAGGCATTTGGTATCGCACGATGCGACCGATTGTATATACGTTCCCGTGGTTTGATAATGCCAATATGAGCAGGCAAGAAATTGTGACGAGTTTGAGACTTCGCTCCGGACACATTCCATTAAATAGTTTTGCTGCAATGATGGGTAAAGTAGTGTCACCAAATTGTACGGAATGCGATATTGTTGAGGACGTGTATCATATTATAGTGGAGTGTGTCCGGAATGATGCAGATAGATGTCGGATACAAAGAGAATGTAACATAGATTTTCGTGAATTTGGAATATGTAATTCAAGTCTAGCCTTTCCAACATATAATTCTGCTAAGATAATTTACAAGTTAGTTCATTTAGGAATTAAACGTTGATTGTAAGTTTCCAATGTTAATATTTCTAGTGTTCCTATGAGGATGACATGTTCGTAATATGAACAAATCCTCAATAATCAATAAAGAATTAAAAAAAAAAATATTTGAACGGATAAAGGCAGAAAATTTTGGTGGTTCTTAACCGTGGGAGTATTGTTGAATAAAATGAGGTAGTATCAAAGTACACTAAACGAGTCAGACAGTGAAAATCATTGTGATCAGCCTAAATATGTCTGTAACAAGATCTACTTCTCATGCTATTTAGTTTGTGTGTAAGTATCTGTTTTTGTGTGTTCTATTAATATTCTTGCACTCGAGGCTATTTATTGATTTGTATGTGAACTTCTTTTACTAAATATTCCTGGAAGATATTTTTCCTTGGAGTAATTTCTTTGTCATAATATTTAATTCTTATTGAGTGCTTTTCCTACATATTTCATTTAATCACATTATTTATGTATATGGATTTAAATAATATCATGGGGATTATCAAATAGAGATAAATGAAAACACAGGTTTTAGTATTTTATGACAACGATATCGCTTTATTAGATGTCAAATTGAGGCAAGCGAGAGAGGCGCGTGCGCAGGCAGCGGTGAGGAGGTGGAGGGCGTGTCTCGAATGATCATGCGCACGCACAGCTCACGCGCTTCTCTCGGGGCCTCGCACTCTCGATACATACTCCACGGTAATAAATAATATAAATAAATATCAACAAGTTACAAAATAGCCTTTGGTAAAAAGATTAGATCACTAAAGTGTATATTTTTTTTGTTGGCTTACAAAATTTTTTTTTACAGTTTTTCGTTTCACGCGTTCGTAACTTTCAACTGCTATGTATAAAAAAAATTAGTTACATTTCAACGAAAAATCTGTACAGTCCGTTTTTTTTTCTGTAGTGGAACGTTTAGAAATCTTCGGGCGCCAGGTCGAACCTAGGTGGGAAGGTGCCGAAACCGTCAGCAAGGCCGGGACGCGAGCGCTGGGGCTGTGGATGAAACACACGCATTAGTATCGTTACCATCGTCTGCAGTTTACATCACTGTCATGCAGGATCTGGATACTCGGTCATGCCCGGGAGTGAGAGATGCAAGAGAATAACATATGGGGACAACTTCCACAAGGTCTATATCTACGTGGGGACTGCACTGCTCATAGTGCATATATGTGGCGTGCATTACATTGCCAACTTACATATTAATCTCCAGTGCTGATTTAGGGACGCCCTTTAACGGACGCCTGAATCAGAGAACGATGCTTAGTATCTCGAATTATTGTTGACGGTTTGTAAAATACTTAGTGAAGGAAACTCACCGCCGGACTGACTCCTCTCGCGGCGGAACCCGCGCGTCCCTTGCCACGGAATTTGCTGATGGCCTGCTCGGCAAGGTCTGCCCTTTCTTCGGCTTCCTCCAACTCCTGCTGTGCCTTGCGGAACTTAGCCAAGTTGAGGGCGGCGATTTCTTCGGCTTCCTCGATCTGCCTCTTGTAGGTCTTGATCTTCTGTTGCAGTTTGTCAACCAGGTCTTGCATGCGTTCGTGGTTCTTGCGGTCCTCTTCGGCCTGGAAGGTGAGCTCCTTGATGCGCCTCTCAGACTTACGCAGGTTCTTCTGTGCGTCAGCGTGTCTCCTCTGTTCACCGTCGAGCTCGTTCTCGAGCTCCCTGACCCTCTGTTCGAGTTTCTGGATAGCCTTCTTGCCTCCCTTAAGGGCATTGGCTTCAGCTTCATCCAACCTGACTTGCAGTTCCTTGATTTGTTGTTCAAGGGCCTTGCGGAGTTTCTCCTGGGTCTGAGCGTGGTCTTGTTCAGCGCGCAGCTCGTCGGCAAGACGGGCAGCGTCAACCATGGCCTTCTTGGCCTTCTCCTCAGAGTTCTTAGCCTCGTTGAGGAGCTCGTCGAGGTCGGAGTGCAGGGTCTGCAGCTCGGACTCGAGTTTCCTCTTGGCAGCGGACAGGGAGGCGCTCTGGGCGGACAGCTCGTTGAGCTGTTCGTGAGCGTCGCCGAGTTCCTGCTCGGCCTGGCGGCGGGCACGGTCGGCCTGCTCCAGGAGGGTGCGGGACTCTTCCAGTTCGTTTTGGAGGGCGTTGGCACGGCGCTCCGAGATGCCGAGCTGTTCGCGGGCATCGTCGCGGGCACGCTGTTCCTCTTCCAGAGCGGTCTGGAGGTCCTTGATCTGGGCCTGGTAGCGCTTGATGTTCTTCTGGGCCTCAGCGTTAGCCTTGTTGGCGTGGTCAAGAGCGATTTCGAGCTCATTGATGTCAGCCTCAAGCTTCTTCTTCATGCGCAGGGCCTCAGCCTTGCCCTTAGCCTCGGCTTCGAGAGAAGCCTGCATTGAGTCGAGGGCACGCTGGTGGTTCTTGCGGGTGTTTTCGAATTCCTCTTCCTTCTCTTGGATGCGTCTGTCGATCTCCTGTCTGACCTGGGAAAGCTCGAGCTGAGCGCGGAGAACCTTGTTCTCCTCCTGTTCAAGGGCAGCCTCAGCCTCCTCAAGGGCAGCCTGGAGCTCGTCCTTCTCAGCTTCAAGGCGCTTCCTGGCCTTCTCGATCTCATGGATGTTGCGGCCACCTTCACCGATTTGGTCAAGAAGATCCTTGACTTCGTCGGCGAGGTTCTTGTTCTCGCGGCGGACAGCCTCGAGTTGTTCCTGGCCTTCTTCGTAGGCACCCTTGAGACGGAACAGTTCGGTAGAGTAGTTGCGGCATTCCTTCTGGCTGGCATCGAGCTCGGCGGCAAGGTCGTCGACCTTGAGCTTCCATTCTCCGATGATCTTGTCGAAGGCCTTCTGCTTCTTCTCGGCAGCGTTGGCAATAGCGGTGGCACGGTCGACCTCGAGCTGCAGGTCCTCGACCTCGGTAGCGAGACGCTGCTTGGTCTTCTCGAGGGCAACAACCTTCTGGTTGAGGGACTCAATGGTCTCCTCGGCTTCGGCAAGGCGGGCCTGGAGCTTGCGCTTGGCCTCCTCGAGTTCCTCGGAGCGGGCAACACCCTCGGACTCGTACTTGGAGCGCCAGAGCTGAGCCTCAGCGTTGGCCTTGGAAAGCTGGCGTTGAAGATCAGCCTTTCCTTCGGCTTCCTCCTCGACCTGTTCGCGGATGTTGTCCAGGTCGTGCTCGAGGTTGCGGAACTTGCCAAGAAGGGTGGCGCGTTCCTGTGGGTAAAATATATAACATTACAAATGGTTCTGAAGAAAGTGGATAATATTAAAACACACTCTATGTATGAATACATACCCTGGCCTCCTCGTCGGCGAGCCTCTTGGTGTCCTCGAGTTGGGTGGTGAGGGACACCTTGATCTTGGACAGCTGAGACACCTGGGACTCGGCCTCCTCCAACTGGCGGAGAAGGTCGGAGTTCTCGATGGACAGCTTCTTCTTGGCGGCATCCAGGTCGTTGAGGGTGCGGTTGGCCTCATCAGCCTTACCCTGGACCTCGTTGAGCTGGTGCTGCAGCTGCTTGACGATCTTCTCTTGGGCAGCCTGGATAATATAATTGTGTTAAAATGCTTGTAATGATTATATTTAGTGTAAAATATACTCTATGTACATAAGGTACATAGAAAGTATATTATTATATGGTCGGTAAATGTGTCAATGTTTGTTATGATTATTATGTAATAATTCAATGTTAGTTTGTTAAATTAGATAAAATTAAGTAATTTAAAAATAATTATTTAAAAATGGAAAACAATACAAAAATTGTTCATGCATCTTCTTCTTTTTTAGATTTTCATGCAGTTCATTATTTGTTTTTCTGGAATGTTAACGTATTATCAGGAATGTTGTTCACACGTTGAGGCGGTTTTAGCTTTCATGCTATACCTAATCGAGTGAAAATCTTATTAGTGTATTATAGAGGTAATGAGTTTTATTGTATGGGATGGATTATGTGTTTCCATGTGTGGTGTTTTGACTTTAATCTCCATTTAATAAGCTGCAAAGCGAAGCCCTGTAATGGCAACGGCCAAAACATTGTTTGTTCATCCTTGTACCTTTTCGTTGGACACATGGTCGAGTCCGGCACGAAGGTCATTGACTTCGCTAAAGTACTGAGAGCGCTCTTTCTCAGCCCTGGATAGATAAATAACGACAAAACAATTTTAGTATACTGTCAACAACCGATAAATACGGTCGAGGAATGAATTGAGAAACATCGTCGTCTATATCACAATGCCGTGTGATGTGTAATGTGGGTCGTAAGGTTCCATGCAAGGTTCACCCCAGGCGGTAGACATGCCTCTACGGACGACATGTTACCTTCTCTCTGGCTACTTGATCGACAGCCGCGCGAGTGTTGTTAAGCTCGTTGTAGCAAGACGCGCGGTCATGCTCAGCCCTGGATGTTGCATTACAGTTCAGTAAATGTAATCTCTATATTTAATTCGGATATAAATCCATCAATCCCACATGTATCCGTCGACCGTGTTTGATGAGTCACGCGTAGGCGTCGATACATTACTTTTATTTTATTTGTAATTTTATAGCAATATAAATTATACTTACTTGGCCTTGAGCTTGTTGAGCTGGTCGAGCTGCTCGCCCATCTCCGACACGGCATCGTTGTGCTTCTTGCGGAGGTTGGCGAGGGTAGACTCGTGCTGGATGTTGGCCTCCTCGAGGTCGCGGCGGAGCTTGCTAAGCTCAGCCTCGCGCTTCTTGTTCAGCTCAATTTGAGCGGAGGTGGCGCCACCGGCTTCCTCAAGGCGCTCACCCAGCTCCTCGAGCTCACGGGCGAGGTCGGCACGCTGCTTCTCGGCTTTAGCGCGAGCTTGGCGTTCAGATTCAACCTCTTCCTCGAGCTCTTCGATGCGGCCTTGTAGTTCCTTGATCTGTTTTTGCAGCTTGCTGACAAGCGACTGCTCGTCCTCGAGCTTGGCAGTGAGGGAGGAGATCTCCTTGTCCTTGCGCTGGATGGTCTGCTCGAGCTCCTTCTTGTTGCGTTCCAGGTCGGCGACGGCCTCCTGGGTGAGCTTGAGGTCGCCCTCCACCTTCCTCCTCTGCTTCTCGACGTCGGCGCGCAGTTTCTTCTCGCGCTCCAGAGAGTCCTCGAGTTCGTCGAGGGTCTGCTCGAGCTTCTGCTTGACCTTGTTGAGGTGGTTGACCTTGTCCTCAGCGGCCTGGAGCTCCTCAGAGGTCTTCTGGTTAGATTCGCCCTGGAGCTTCTTCTCCTTGTTCAACTTGTTGATGAGCTCGTCCTGGTGGGCGATCTCGTCGTTCAAGTTGCGGATCTGGTGGTCCTTGGTGGCCTTGTCCTGCTCGGACTTCTGGACGGAGAGTTCCAAGTCCTCAACATCCTTCTTCAGACCAGAAACTTCCTGTTCCAACTTCTTCTTAGCCTGGAAGAGCTGGTTGCGGGCATCTTCCTCCTGGGTGAGGCGGTCCTGGGTGTCCTACAATACAAAGTAAATGTTCGAATTAGTTCTGTGAGTCAGATTTAATTTTAAAAAGTATTCGCACACACATCTGTTTCTTGTCAATTAACACATTAATTTAAGAATGTGGCAATTAAAGTTTCGCAATAAAATCCTGTAGGGTGCAGACGTGCAGTTATTTTAAACACGATCGAACTATTTCCCGTGTAAACAAACTTGAGTTTATTTAAAGAACCAGTGGTGAGTTAACTCACTACATATTTGGTTTGTAATACTGAGAGATGCTTATCGACCACAGGAAACTTCACTAATTTTAATTAGATTAATTAGCTGTAGACTTTCATCACGTCAACTCTGCACGACCTAAATCGACCTAAATTCAGTTGCTATTTCAGGTCTAACAATAAAGTATCCACTTGTTTGTCCACTGCCTGCCCTTATACACTGTCATTCTAATTTAAATAACAATAGATGCATACATTCTATCACTAAGCTACTGAGTAATTACTTAGCTATGCAGTACTCACCCTGAGTTGAGTCTCGAGGTCGGCCTTCTGCGCGCTGAGCTTAGCGGCGCGCTCCTGCACTTCGGAGAGGTTGCCCTCCTTGCCCTCAATGGAGGCAAGCAGAGCGGTCTTCTCCTCGAGGAGCTTGGCGTTGAGGCCCTCAAGCTCCTTGCGGAGCTTCTCTTCCTTCTCGAAAGCCTCTTGGGCCTTCTGAGCCTTCTCCTCAAGTTTCTGTAAATCGTTGACACCTTTAGTTTCCCCGTTCCATTCCGATAAGTGAACCGTGGCCGCCATTGTTTATTAATTAATTAAATATTAATTAAAACATCAATAAAAAAATTAATAGGAATGCAAATGTGTTCGGTTCGTTCGTAGGTATATGGTAGGGTAGGTGGTGCGCGCGCCGCCGACCACTCCGCTACTGAGCGCCGCGCCGCTGGAGTTTTCCAGCGGGTGAAACATCGCCCACGCACTCCAACATTGTAAGTATGGAGAAAAGGCGCGCGGAGGGGAGCGGGTTCCAGAAATGGCCGCAGCACCTGCGGTGTCGCGTAACCGACAGGTGGGCGCGGTCCGGTCTATTTGTGTTACCCTGAATCACGCGTGCTATATCCGCGTAGAGTGGGTCAGAGATTATGATCAAATTAATAAAGGGCGATGATTGATGCTTACCGCAATCTCATCCTCGATACGGGTGACGTTGAGGAGAGGCTTGACCTTCTGCCACAACTTCCACCAGGGCCAGGTGCGGAGTTGCAGGTACTTGCGCAAGTTGCGCTGGACAACTTGGAGAGCCAATCTTTACAAAAATAAAAAAATATAATGTTAAGTGTCATGCCTTGCCAAATAAGGAGCTATGCAAACATGTCTAAGTGTAAGTATTCAATGTGCCTACCTCTGTTCCTGCAACTTCTTGTACTCCTTACGGGACAGGTAACCACGGATGTAGGCCTGGAGCCAGGAGACGATCTTGGACAGCCTGTCGTCACGCAACTCTTCCATCTGACCCAGGACACCGGCGCGGAAGAATACCTGCTCGTACATGGCAAGTGTTAGGGGGAGCACGTGGAGTGACAAGGCAAGTTAGCAATGTAATAGGCATCTGATTGAACATTTTATACAACTTAATATTTTTTATTGAATATTACAATACTGAACTTTACCTCATATTGTTGCTTAAATCTTTTTAAAATTCGACGTTACACACAGTTTAAAACAACACAATGTGAAAACTAAAAAATAATGTTATTAACATTTCAATATGAGTCATGACTGAAGAGTTCACTAAAACAGTAACGTGGCACAAACAGTTCATAGAAAAGAAAGATAGGGTTACTTCAGTTAACATTTCATGCAATGAGGATAAAGAGAGAAATTTAGTAGTGTGTGTAGGCTCTGTGTGGCATGCTTGAGGTATACCTTGGTCTTTCCGAGCCTGAAAGACTCCGAATCCAATCCGGTATGTTCGAGAATTTTCTTAGTAGCAACCTCAGGTGTAATTGGTTCTTTGATCAGGTTCGGGCACAGAATTTTGTATCTGCGTTGTAGGAGTACATACAATATGATAACAGTGTTGCTTATATACGTGTAGGGTAAGGATAGAGGAACACAAACAGGAGTCTAAGTAGCTTGGACTCCGAGGGTGAGCACGTATAGGTTCAAAGTCAAATTATGACACCAGTCTCATAAGGTGCTGAATTCGACAAAGCATTTTTAAGCTTCACGATCCGCGTGTTCGGGGTTTTGGATCGTTCGTCTCAAAAGCTAACTACTTTCAGGGGTATAAAGACATGCCTTGGTGTGACCCAGACGGTAGGACTCGACGTCTAAACCAGTAGCCTCCAGGATGACTTGGGCGATTTTCTTAGGATCACTTTCCTTTTCCACAGCTTGAGGGGCCAGGATCTTGTAGCTACATTATCAAAATATATGGCACACAATGAGGGAATGTACTGATAAATGTTTATGAGTATACCAATACATAGATACATCGTCCTTGGTATCTTCGGGGACAACTTGGATGGATCGTGGGGTAAATCAAATGTTTCCAAAAGTGTACACATACTGGAAAAGTTTGGGTAACAGGAATTGTTTGACAAGATGATATTATCTATGTGATTTCTACAGGTGCATACCATTCATCATTCAATATAACTACATCTGATACATACTCGGTGGGAGGCAAATCATGTACGATAGGATCTAAAACAAATCTATTTTCTTACAGATTTTAAATAAATCTATTAACTATCACCATGCTATCACCATTCTAGGATGGTATCAACATCTGCCTTGCCTTTGTGTGGCCAATACGATAGCTTTCAGGGTCGAGACCCACTTCCTCCAAACACTTCCTAGCGGCCTCTTTAGGATCTTTTTCTGCGGTCATGACGACTGGTGCAAGAATCATGTAACTGTTCATATAATAAAATGTTATTTGAGGTCAGCATCTTAAACATGAGTGGCTACAGTATTTATATCACTCCACACCTTGATCCAAAATGTAAAGGTGCGAGTGAGTGTAGTCTCATCAAAATAATTTTAGATGTTATTAGTCACGCCTGCACGAATGTCTGATGACGTCAACCGGCAGTCAGCTGCAGTACCAGAATAAAATCGTGTCGAATATACGAGAGTCCAAAGAATTTTGTTTAGACTCACCAACCAAAATTATGTGCGTGCCTTAATAAATTTAATCTTACATATGAATATAAAATCAAGATATTTGATGACTAGAGATACCATAAATATTTGCCGAATGGGCTCTTAGAGACTAAAATAGATTTGTTTGGTATCCTTGAGTTTGGAATCTTACCGGAGCTTGAAGTCGGGGTAGACCATCCTGTTGGGGAAACCTTTACGGCAAATACGGATGCCTTCAAGCACACCGTTACAGGTCAGCTGGTGCATTACAAGGTGAGAGTCGATGAGACCTGCGTGACAAAGTGACAAATACCGCTCAACACCAAGAATACAAAGTACGGAACAAAGAAGGATTTGTGAGCAAGTTATCTAAAAATATAGAATTACTCGGAATAATTTAACCCAATACATTGTGTAATAGACTAGATTTTTAAGTGAATTGTATCAGATATTGTAGATTTCATGTTTTGTACTCACCAGGCTGCTTCAACTCGTTGGGGATGATACAACGTACGAAGTGAGGCTGGGTAGACCTCAGGGTGGTCATCAGGTTGTTAAGTTGTTCCTGTAGATACAACACTGGTTAGCAATCATGATAGTGGTCCTAAAGTTTTCGCATAAAACCATAATATTTTCAAATTTTATGTGAAACAAAATTTTAAGCATATTGAATTGAAGATAATTTCTGAGTTCAGTAGATAGTCAGAAATTATATTCGAAACATTTAGAAGCAACACACATGTAATGCACAATCTGAAGTATTTTTCGTACAGTAAAATCATGTGCATGAACATAATACCACACATTTATGTTACAACATAAAAACACACCACAATAACGTTAGACATTCAGCAGCAAAAGTAGCAGAGTATGTTTTTTTAAGTAACTACTTTGCATCTACAAATTAATCTTTTTGGACACACTTAAGTAGGTAAAGTGCGTCATAATGGGTGAAGGTGAATTATACATACCGCACATGTATCATTGCAATACATGTAGGATTGGGTAATGAGATGGTTCTAAATTACCTTTCAATCAATCCAGGTATCGAACTACAAAAAACTTAAACAAAATCCGAAGCAGATCTACACTCAGGTAGCTGATCCTGCCTCGGATGTGGGTGATCAAAAACAAAGAAAACAAAATAAACTAAATAATTTGAAACATTTAAATACCCTGTAAGCGGAGGATACAGTAGCGAAACCACCGCCCTTCTTACCGCGACCTCCTATGGACGTACATTAACAAGCAACTATTAGTACCAGGACAATCACAATGGCGGCGCTTAGGACAATACAGTACTCGTAGACAAGACACCTGCGGGACTGCGGCGACATGAGCTGTGTTTATATAGACATGGACAGATATGATTAAGTGAAAGCGTGCAAGGCTGGCCCTACCGTCTTGGAATTACCAATTTACGTTTTACTATGAAAAGTTTATGAAACGTTGCTAGTGATTTCGTGAACAATTCCGTAGATCGGGAGCCAGCCTCAAGCGTGTAGATAGACGAAGACAGTAAAGCCACGTAGGAGTCACAGAAGCAAATCGCGGTGATTGTATATTCCGGTTTACCCTGTAGAGTGATGATACGGTCTGGAAGGCAGAACCCTTAGCGCGCTTGCCACCAGCGCCTATTTTATTGAAAACATGTGTCAAAATAATGTAGGTGCTGTGGCAATGATTACAGATATCTGTAATCACAGCCATAGATGTTGCATAGAAGTAATGAAATGGACCAAGTATTGAAGTATAAGTCTTGGTTGCAGTATTGGTGTGATGTTTGTTTCATGATGACGTTGATGTGAGTGTTGAAATGTGTGAAATAGCCCAAGGTACCTGTCGTCTCGATGGGGATATCATAAAATCTAAAGGAGTCATTAAATTAATTGATTCATAATTTCATAGAGTAACTTCAAGTGTTGAAGTGATACATACCCTTGCCACCGCCGCCACCAGCATCACCAGACTGACCAGGATGGTCAGCAAAGATCTCAACCAACAGTTTGTTCTGACCCTTCTTGAACTGGTCAACGACAGTGTCGTTGAGGGGGTCCTTGTTCTTCTCAAGCCATCCAGTGATGTTGTAGCCGACCTGTTTCACAGTAAGTTGTAGTTGTAGCGACAGAACAATTTAAAGGGACCCGAGTCCTTGACATTAGAGTCGTGGATGATATCCAAAGCCTAAGAGATACTTACGTTACCGGCGTAGTGACCAATGGCGAAGTGAGCGGCCTGGCAACCGGGCTTGGGGGGCTTGGGCTTCAGGTAAGGAGCAGATTTGCCCAAGTGGTTGTTGTTCAACTTCTCAACGAAGGTCTGATCGGTGGCTTTGGGGAACATAGACTCTTCCTCAAGGATGGAGAGGATACCCATGGGCTGTAAACGTACCAAGAAGATTAGAACACGAATGAGGTGCACGGCGGTCGAAGTAATGTCTCATTGCTGGAACTTAAGGGAGGAACATTTACATTAATATATGACACAATTCAAATGTTTACAATCTGCAATTTATCAAAAGAGATATTTTTCAATAGAAATTAAAATGAGACATCAAAGCATATTAAACCTAATTATAACTATGGTACTTATTGAGCGGCATGCAGGTAAATAAATAGAAGAAAGTAAGAAGAAGTGTAATCATAGTGAATAATTAGATATTGTGTCGAAGTGTATTATGGTAAAAAGCTCTACCTCAATATTTTGTACACTAAAATGTGCAGATTAAGTAAAATTATTACTTTACTCAGGCGATTAAGGTAATAAAGTAAAAAATAAATATAGAATAATAGTGTAAGATATAGGCTACGCATTCGTTATTAATTAATATTAATAATGTGAAGGTTCTATCTATCAATTATGTAACTACGTTTCGCGTGCGATCCTGACAGCGGTGTATTTATATTTACTTGGGACGCGGTAGCTAGATGCAAATTAAAATATCGTATAAGTTCTGCAGTAGCTTCGCTTGCGTATTGTTGCGTGTGTACAAGCGGATACTGTCATTGTTCTGCCTAAAGATACCGTGGCACGGGGGAACAGCCAGCAGTTTGCACTTGCAGGCAATGGCGCAGTTTGAAGCTTTCGCGGTCCTACTTCCTCAAGCTATGCACTTATAACCTCTAATACCTTCTCTATCAAATCAATTGTCGCTTGGAGGTCCATACCAAAATCTATGAAGGTCCATTGAATCCCTTCTCTTTCATATTCCTCTTGTTCTAGGACGAACATGAAATGGTTAAAGTATTGTTGCAATTTTTCGTTGGTAAAGTTAACACAGAGCTGATTAAACCCGTTCATCTGGATCGCGGAGCGACATGTAAAAAAGGTTCGAAATACTGTTATTAGTTAACTGATTATACTATAGTATTAATATTTGTAAAAGTAGTGTGTTGCGTGTTCCTGAAGATTTTATAGATGTAATTATTACTAGAAAAAGAAAGACACACAATAGAAGTCACACAGAAAAAACACAAAGAGCAAACAGCATTGATGGGGTCACCCGAACATGTCCGAGGACCCCCGTGGCGTGAGCAAGCTTTCATTGTTGCGTTGACGCCAACTACCTTTTCAATAAGGTCAATGCAATTTTGCAGATCCATGCCAAAGTCAATGAATGTCCATTCGATGCCTTCGCGCTGGTACTCTTCTTGCTCCAGAACGAACATGTGATGGTTAAAGAATTGCTGAAGTTTCTCGTTGGTGAAGTTAATGCAGAGTTGTTCAAAACCGTTGAACTGCAGGGAGATAAGTAATATGAAGGGTTAAGTTTGGGGTGTAGGTAATTGCTACGGATTACATTCCGCAGTTGGTTTGTGACGAGATGGTAGACCTGAGTGAAGAGAAGAAGTTCGACCAAGCCAGTCCCGCATGGCTTGGAATGTTAATGGTACACGTTATTCCGTCTAGTTGCTCCCAGCGCCGACGGGCATTCGACGAGATTCAACTGACTATTACCTTTTCGATAAGATCGATACAAGCGAGCAAGTCCATTCCGAAATCGATGAAGGCCCAGTTGATGCCCTCCTTCTTGTACTCTTCTTGTTCGAGTACGAACATGTGGTGGTTAAAGAACTGCTGCAGCTTCTCATTGGTGAAGTTAATGCAGAGTTGCTCGAAACCGTTGTACTTTTGATAAGATCATGAAGGGAGAATTACACACACACACTTTAAGCATTTTACTATTCTATCGCTATGAGCTAGCGGGACAGCTGAAAACTTAACACAACATGGAACAACACCCGAATCCAACCGAGAGTGATGAACACTCGGTGTACCTTTTCAATAAGATCTATGCAGGCGAGCAAGTCCATTCCAAAGTCAATGAACTCCCAATGAATTCCTTCCCTGGTATATTCTTCTTGCTCCAATACAAACATGTGATGGTTGAAGAATTGTTGGAGTTTCTCATTCGTGAAGTTAATGCAAAGTTGTTCAAACCCATTGTACTAAGGAATAAATCAGCATTAATATCATAGGAAATTATAATTTTGATTTGTTTTTGTCTACGTCACTACTGGTCTACCGCTACTTTTATATGTCATAGTCTTACTATGACTAATTATATTTTTTTGTACTATTGTGCCTAGCCTATGAGGCCGGCTCAAGTAACTATACTCACGTCGAAGATCTCGAAACCAGCAATATCCAGTACACCAATGAAGTGCTGCCTCTTCTGCTTGGTGTCTAGAGTCTCGTTACACTTCTTCACGAGCCACTTGAAGAGACGATCGAACATGCCCTTGCAAAGAGCACCGACGGAGTTGGTGACCTGGTCCTTGTTACGACCCTGGGTGACGAACTCGTTTCCGACCTTGATGCGGGGCTTCAACAAGTTCTTGTATAGGTCCTGTACGTCAACACCGAGGAGCTTGGCAACCTTGTCACCATCCTGTAAAGAGAATGCAAAAACGCTTGAAACTTATAGTTAACAAACTTTTGAATCATGTTTATTTTATTGACGGTAAGGGTATTAAGGATCAGGAGAGTAATGATACTGACCTCAGTGCCGTCGGCCTCAGCCTGTTCCTCGCGACCTCTCTGCTTGAACTGCATGCGACCCATGTGCATGACAGCGGCGGTGATCTTGTATACGTTGTCCTTTTCTTCTTGGGTGAAACCCAGGACGTCCATAGCTTGCTATATTACGAAATAAACATTAGTATTCAGAAGAAAATGTGGTCCACTCATCAAGATCTGATTACGCGAACCTCAGAAAAAGAGAAAAAAAATACAGTCGGAATTATAGATATAGAAGTAAAAGTAAAAAACGTTTGTGAATATATTTTACAAAAGTAAGGCATCTATAGAATAAATCAAGGGGTTCAATTTAATAGTACAAAATAGTGAAAGGAAGAAACAGCTTATATACTAGAAGTACTTACCGTATTAAAGGTTAATAAAGTAAAAAAAGAAGCGTTAGCAACATTAGGCGTCTGTGATAAAGTCCATTGTATCTATAAAGGAGTTGGTGCACAGGATACGAATTTCTATTCTGACGTATGTGCATAGGGACGGAAATACTATAAAATTTTGATACACGTCATGTGTAGTTCCAATATTTGGAGAGTATCGGCTACCTACCCCTTCGGGGATAAAAGGCGTGATGTTATGTATGTATGTATCGGAAAGGTATAAACAATTTTGTACGTATTTATAAAAACCAAAATTTTCCATTATCGTCACTGTTAATGGTATTTTGTCTTATATACTATTCTGTATTGTCTCAATACAGATATCTTTATGCGTCTCGTTGCTACTTCAATGGGATTCACTTATTTCCATTCTCATTCCACTTACGTCCGTCAACTGCGATTCCTCTCCGTCATCGATGTTGGGGATAGTAATCTTACCCTGGGCGACGTTATTGTAATCGTATATGTCGTTTGACAACAGACACATTTCTGCCGATTAAATCATAAAGTAGTTATTAATCATTAAATCTACACAATAATTTTGCCTAATGTCCTGAGCCTAACCGTCCCTGTCGTGTCTTTAAACATATTAATTCGTGTGGTAGTGCTTGTGCTGGATCGGATATGGCGTGTCACCGTGATAAATAAAACCTGTGCAAAAAGCCCTTTGAACTCTTGCAGGGAGCGGGCAGCATGTGTATGTCAGAAATTTTGAGCCGATGATTTATTTTACAATCGACTACGCATCGGAAGACATGTTGATCTATGTGATACAATGGTTATCATCGTGTGTTTTACTATCCAAAGTTAATGAATTTAATTAAAGTTTATCATGTCTTTCGTTGTGTAATCGAAACAGTCATCCGTAATGGGACCAATCCACGGATATCTGCATCAAGACGCACGCTCCTTGCGCAGGTTCAAGACTTACGATCGTGAGATCGCACTCTTCGGCGTCGTTGATCCCAGGTATACGTGTCTTCCCTTGACTTATGAGGGGATAGTCCGAGATGCGGTTGCTTAGCATCGTTATCTCTGTAAACACCAAAACACCTGACATATGCATGCGATAACCGAGCCGTCTGAGAAGTAAGCAAAGCAAGCAGCACTGCGATAGATGAAGTCGACAGGAAAGAATGAGTTGAGCGAGTAGTCAAGTTCTGGACTCACGTCGGTAAGTCTCATTTCCTCGCCGTCATCAACGCCAGGAATACTGGTCTTGCCTTGCGCCACGATGTTGTAGTCATTGATGTCGTTGGACAGTAAACACAGAGCTAAAAATGACACCAATCATAGTCATAAGTGAAAGGTGTCGTCAAACTAAGGGTAGGAAAGGTTCACTCTACAGTCTCAGAGTCGAGTTGGATCTTAAACTATTCTATAGGTATCTCGTATAGTTGGCTGGCGAGATAACGTAGGCCACCAGTCGGTTTCATGCGAGGTGGCGGCCGAGATACACACAGGGCACGCTCTAACGACCTTCTGCTATACAGAGGTCGGGACTTACGTCAGTCAAAGTACACTCTTCGCCATCGTCTACGTTGGGGATGGTAGTTTTTCCTTGTGATACGATGTTATAGTCATATATGTCGTTGGACAGGAGACACATATCTAAATTTCAAATAACACATTAATTCACAGTATATACATGTAGTCTCTCCATCTGTAGTTTGGATGATAAGTAAAATAGTACTTGTGTTGCAGGATCATAGTTCGCTAAAAGGGATAGAGTGTAAAATTAAGACATCCTAACTCTCTAAAACTGCATTAAAAATATTTTTCTTTCTTTTAGATAGTTTCTTACTTAAGTTACGTAGAGATCAGTAAAGTCCTGTTCGAAAACTTGTGGTAAAATAAGATTGTTGTAAACTTTTATTGATAGTACCGCGGGACCTTACGTAAAGTTCCTTTCAGTCTTACTTTAAAAACAAATTGTAAATAAGTCAATGATTATGTAGGTACGTAATTGTAAAGTCCCACGATCCTAAGAGAGCTTGTTGAAGACCGAAGTCCATACGCACCCTTAAGTCCGTTGACGGATCCAGACATCATCTGGTAGAAGATGTGGTAAGAACGCTCAAGGGCTTGCTGGGAGATGACACGGGCCTTCTCGAGCAGGTCTGACAAGAAAGACAAATATTAGGACAAGTTCAAGTAGTAAGTCATATGATTAAAGGTTAAAGTATTTTGAAAGGATTACTTACAGGTCTCGATATCAGCACCAGCCAGTTTACCGGAGGGTCCGAAGTGGATACGGATGAATTTACCCTAGGACAGGACGAAACAGTATTAAGTCAAGATATTAGAGAAGGCTTTTCAAAGATCTTCTTGTCTCAAGTCTGATATACTTACGAAACGAGAAGAGTTGTCGTTACGGACGGTCTTGGCGTTACCGAAGGCTTCAAGCACAGGGTTAGTTTGTACGACCTGGTCTTCAAGAGATCCCTTCTTCTCAAGGCTGGGGTCCTTCTTCTGGGAGGCACCGACGGTGGCGAAGTACGCAATTACCTTCTTCGTGTTCTCAGTCTTTCCGGCACCAGACTCTCCGCTGTTGGTGTACAGGGTTTTTACTTAGTATAAATTCTATAAGAAACGTTTTGGGTCTCATGGCACAACTTTGAAAAAACAACGCCCCTGACCAATAAGTTGGTACTTTTATACTCCAAGTTCTAGTGCTTTTATTCTTTTTTTTAATATAAACATAACATCACGCCTTTTATCCCCAAGGGGTAGGCAGAGGTGCACACTATACCACTGTACAATGTTCACCTACTTTACCCACTTTTCAGTATTTATGTTATGAGTCCCATGTAATAGGGGGTGAGCCTATTGCCAAATACCGGGCACAATAATTCCAGACTCCGTGCTACTACTGAGAATATTTAAAAACCCAGTAATACTTTGCGGGAGCCAGTCTTTTTATAATTTACATATTTTACTTGTTGTTTTTGTTTTTTTTTTAGGATTTTTGAAGAAACTTACGTAATCAACATAGATTGATTCTCGTGGTTGGTCAACATGTTGACGTAGGCACCGTCAGAAATGGCGAAGATGTGGGGTGGCACCTCCGAACGACGCTTGCCACGGTAGAGCCTGGCGCATCGTGTGGTGTACACGGGGAACCTCTTGTAGGGGTTGATAGCCACACAGAAGAGACCCGAGTACGTCTGTGGTGAACATGAGTCGGATTAGATACCGTGATTGGGATAACAGTTTGTGATAATGAGACTGATGTTCTTGTAGAGGAAAATTTGGAAGGTGATAGAGATAGTGAGGAATATTGTGATATTGAGGTGGTAGGAAGATATATTCCGTGGACGAAAAGGACGGAAGAAAAGGGACATTTGTAGCTTGGTCAGGATTGGTGGGTCGATTTTGAGGAAATGATAAGGTGAACATGACACAAACAGTAATAAAAGTAAAATAAAGCTAGATCTAAAGAAAACACTAAACCAGGCGGGTACTGTATAAGTATTTTACGCCTTAGTTTTGAAAAAAAAAAACCTTGAATAATGCAGGATTCTCTATAACTTGCGTTGAATGATATTGACCTTTTTGCTTCTACTTTTACATAAAAAAGCAAGTGAAATTACTTTCAAGGACTTTTATAGAGTATCCTGCGAATTCTAAAGTTAACTTGTTTCGTTAAACAGACGTCATTGAGTCCTGTAAAACAAATGACGGAAAAAGAGCAAAGAGCCGGGGTACAGTAATGATACCTTTTCGCTCTGCGCAAAGAAAAATAGAGACACTTCCCACGTCACAAACGCGGAAGTTCAAACACAACACAAAACTATTCTAGATAACAATGCTGTCGAATCTAGGAACAGAGATGCTAAAAATATAAAAATCAACCAAAAGAAAATCCTCCGGACGCCTTCGAGTCCTTTTGCACCGACTTGTACAAGACAAATACGGCCCAGGAAGTGTTTAGTTACAAAATGGGTCAAGATTTTTCTCTGTAGACACATTTACTGCGATAAGCAACCTTATTTAAGAAAGAATAACGTTTAAAAATCTTCAGCGGAAGCTCTAAAATTAATTTACAAACAATCTATTTTGAGATACATCGGCAGTTTTTTCTTTCATTCTTAATCTTGTAGTCTCTTATGGATTATATGCTTCGTTATAATTTTGTACGTTTCGTTCGTGTTGATACACATTGCTTATAACTAAAAAGTTACAATGATTTATTTATTTGTAATTGACAAATAAATATATTTTGCTTCGTCGCCAAAATAATAGCGTCGAACGAGAGAGAAACTTTTCTATGGGGACAGAAATATCTAGATGCTAAATAAAATGTACTGAAATAGCTACAGCTGGCATGCCGCTACTTCTATTTATATACCAAATTGAGACATCAATCCAAGATTAATTGCGCCGTTCATGGACATCTATCGCACTTTAAAACTTGGTACCAATCCAATACTATCGAGAAATGTGTCTACTTTGATGAAAGATAGGAGAGGTGAGGTGCATGCACACTGCAAGGCCGCAACTCTTGACCGCTCCCTCGACTTACGTAAATGAGTTTATGGTAATATCTCTGCTTCAAGTTATACAAAACAGAAGCGTCGTTGAGGTATGTCAAGTTGGACATATCCTCGCATTTCTCGTACTTAGGTGGGTTGACTTGAGCAACAAGATCTTTCTTGAAGTCTTTCGTCTGTGGGGTAAATGTTTACATTAGTAATAAGTAATGGTAAAGGCGCGTGGAGCGCCTACTTACATAGATCAGTTTCGCATAGTATCGTTGTCGTAGATTGTGGAGTACAGCTGCCTCGTTAAGATAAGTCAAGTCAGCCATGTCCTCGACTTTCTCGAATTTCGGCGGGTTTACTTGTGAGAGGAGGTCCTTTTTTAACGTCTTTTCCTGCTCATTTAATGCAAAGTTTAGTAAACAATTAAATATTATCATGTAAAGCCTTCCTCTTTCTTTATGTTGTTGGGTCTTATACAAAAGAGACCCCTACTTGGACTAAGACATTAGAAAAAACGAAAATATTATGCATAACTGAAATCTTGATTGATTATTACGTCATTATAGTATCTATTTGAAGTTGTAAATTAATGATTATTCCGTTTGTTATAATCATTTCATTGCAATATTATTTGTATAAACTTTACAAATGTTGCAATAATGCACTAAGTTTGCTTTGGCATCTTGATAACCCCTAACAGGATATGCAAAACATGATTACCTCGCCACCAGGCAGGTTGACGGTCACCAAGTCACCCTTGGTGGCCTTGATCTCGCCCTGCAGGAAGCCCTCCTTTTCGTCAGGTACCCAGCATGCTTTCTTGCCATCGTAAGGCTTGCTCTGGTCGATACGCTTCTGCTCAAGAGAAACGAACAGGTATGGAGTCGGATCGGGGTCCTCGCCCTCTTGGACTATTGGCTTCGGCATTTTCGGAGGGCTAACGAGACTTTTGGGCTAGTCGAGACACGAGAACGTTGCCCTGGAGCCTTCCTGCAACACACCCGGCACGTTAGTGAACCGACACGACTTTATCGACGGAGATAAAGCGGCCGAGAGGCGCGTGCGGCTATTTGTGGCTGTAACCCGAGTAGTGGCCGGCGCGGGAACGGTGCCAGCTCGCTAGTTTGCGTAACGACGACTTTTATGCTCGCGTTTTTTATTAGCTTACACCGTTCGGCCCTTCACGGATGTTACGTCACAGAGGTATGCGAGCCTGGAGACCCGCCAACCGATTTATCCGTCAGTGGATTGTATATTGTCTTTTATGGTGAGGGCTAATGGGTCACTGTTCACAACACCTGTTGGATCATTGATATCGATTGCCTGCTCATTATCGGTTATGAAATTCTATTGATTGATTTATTTTTGTTTCAGTTTATCACTTAAGTTAATCTCATTGCATCTGCTCTATGTCAAAGTGTCAGCATCAGCATCAACTATTTGATCACTTTTGTTTTCAATTTCAAAAATTACATTTTGTTTATCCAATTTATTTAATTCATTTAGGACAACAAATTGTTTATCAAAGTGTTCAATCACTTCGATTTATTTCCTGATTAAGTTCCAAAATCTGTTTTACTTGATTGCATCTCATTAACATGTCAATCGGATCAGTAACATAAAATAGGTTAGCGATTACCAATAATTGCACTGAGTATCAATAAGCCATCAATAATCCGGTCGTGTCGAGTGAACCACAAACCAGCAGCACAAAGCACGGCGAGCACTGCACAATCAATCCACTGCACGCATAGATCAGCTGTCGCTCCGTACGTCACTAGAACCTCGATGCACCACTGCAGGCACTCGCGATGCCACTACGGTTATGCACTCCACTAATAGTCGCACATGGACGCGGCGCGTGCGTCTGTACTCACGTTAGAAGCCGTTCTGACCGGCGGCGGGGTGCCTCGCTGCTTTTTATACGCGCAATACGATACCATCGCGCGCGATCACCCCATTTTAGGCGGATGCCAGCCTGGGCTACAGCTACACTTTCAGACGAGCTTAGCTTTCACTAGGGCGGGAACGCGCGCAGCGGCGCTTTCGAGCCGCCGGCGCTCGCTTATTGTATTTAATAAATCATTTAAAATATTGATTTTTGTTAATGAATGCTATGTTTTATGTTTATCTAACAGCGATCCAGATCCTCGGTGATTGGTTGCTGTAATTGAAAACAGGTCTATGGGTAATAATGAGTTTTACTAGGTACTAACAAATATAAACATCGGGTCGAACGATTGATTGGTTGGAGTATACCTGATTAATTCGGATTTATTTGTTTTCATGCAAGTGAGATTTTATTTGAATGGAATATTACGTTGAGAATAATTTTATGGGTTTTTATTTTTACGTTTTTTAAAAGTTTCTCTCATATTGTGGACGTGCCTTGTAATTATTATAACAATGGCATGTTATTACAGTCTCTAGTTTTTTGTAGTTAGGTTACAAAGTAACACTTTTACACGTCAACCTTTAAATTACTAGATGAGGTCCAGCATTTCCTAACTGACTGCTCTGAAAAGAAACGTCTACACAAACTCAGAGATCATTAAAATGAAAAGTACCATAAAATAAACTAAAATGAAATTCCATGTTTTGCAACGACTCGTGTTTCCCGTGTCATTGACTCCGTTGACGTTGAGTCTACATTTAATGTATTTACTTAAATTACGTTTCGTCGTAATTATGGTTTATTGGACGTAAGATGGCAAACATTTTACCTCTAATATATATCAGTAGCAACTGAAAAAATGTCATTTACTATGTCATAATTTATGAGGCTTAAGATTAAAATCTAGTTATTTGTAAAACATTATACATATGTCATATTTTACGTACGTACACTAATGAGAATATATTTCACCATTTTTTTCAATTTAACAAAGTACTACATGATATATCCAAAATTCCTACATTAAGGTCATCCTATAGTAAGGATGTCATCAACATTCAAAATTACATTGATTATGTTGTTTACACTCTAGTTATGTTTCTGCCACCGACAGAGGGTGCTAATGAAAACTATAATCATTAAACTAAATTTGTTATAATACAAATTCAAAGTCAAAGTCAAAGCATTTATTTCAATTAAACCATAGTTTGGTACTTTTGAAACGTCAACAAATACAAAATAAATAATAGTCTGTCAGTCAGTCCGTCAGTGAAGCTAGGTGAAGCTAGGTGCTCATTCCAAAAAGTAGATTCGAATGGAGAAGAACGAGCAAGAAACTCCATTCGTTACTCTTTTAAAAAAGTATGTTCTACAATGTCTCTGATACATATTTCAATACTGTACGCATATGTAAGAACAATGCAAAGACACGCTTGACGCATTATACTAATAACTTACTAAAATAAAAATAATAAAGATCTTAAGTCTAACATGGTGCTCACATATGCATACTGACAATCCATAGAAATAGTGCTTCTATACAAGAAAAAGGAATCTCTTTGTTTCAATAAAGAAAGAAATGCTCGATGCCATAAGGAAACTAGATTGTCTACATTAGAATTAAAGTATTAAATTATGTATTATATTACCTACTATTGGAATTTAACTACTGGCTACATTTGAGTATTGACCAGTGGAGCCGAACCAACATGCTGCCAAGCATTCTTATCTTCAAGATAATCTGTCAGTGTATAGTAAGCTTGATTACATAATTCGCGCTTAATATATGTTTTAAATTTACTTTCATTGAGATCTAGTATGCTATTTGGTATTTTATTATAGCATTTAATACCTAACCCCATAAAGGATTTCTGTACTTTGGACAGTCTGAATTGCGGTATAGCTAACTTATTTTTGCCTCTAGTATTAAAATTGTGTCTATCGCTTCTTTTTTCAAACAATTGCCTATATTTCCTTACATACATTATATTTTCATATATATATTGACAGGGCACCGTTAAAATATTTATCGTTTTAAACAATTCTCTCAACGATTCGCAACGGCGTAAGTTATATATTGCTCGGATAGCCCGCTTTTGCAGAATAAATATTGATTCTATTTCTGCAGCTCGACCCCACAACAAAATGCCGTACGACATAATGCTGTGGAAATAACTAAAATAGACAAGCCTAGCTGTATCTACGTCCGTGAGCTGTCTAATCTGTCTAACTGCAAAAGCAGCTGAGCTCAATCTCCCCGAAAGCGCCTTTATACGCGGACCCCATTGTAGCCTATTGTCTAACGTAATGCCTAAAAATACTGTCTCGTCGACAAATTCTAACTTTTGACCGTTCAAAACAATATCACAATCGTTACTACGCACTTTTGGTAAACTGAATTTAATACATTTTGTTTTTTTTTCATTAAGTGCTAGATTATTAATGGTAAAACAATTATACACTTGAAGAATGGAGCTGTTTACGTCGTCAAGATTATTTGTACGTCGATCTACTTTAAAAATTAATGATGTATCATCTGCAAAAAGCATCATTCCTGGTTCATTTTTAAATATAAATGGCAAATCATTTATATAGACTAAAAAGAGAAAGGGACCCAATATTGAACCTTGAGGAACGCCTATATTCATCCCAGAGCCCTGTGAGTTAATACCGTTAACATGAACCTTTCTTCTAAATAAGATTTCATAAGACGGAGCGCAGAGTTTCTTATCCCGTAATGATCTAATTTCAGCAAAAGTGTTTCGTGGTCAACGCAATCAAATGCTTTTGAGAGGTCACAAAATACACCAATAGCATCCTGTGCTTCCTCCAAAGCACCAAATATTTCTTTAATCAAAGTGACACCGGCGTCAGTTGTGCAACGACCTTTAGTGAAACCGTATTGTTGTTGGTGAAAGATGGAATGTTTATTAAAATGATGAAGCATCCGAGACAGCATCAACTTTTCAAAGACTTTGCTGAGAACCGGCAAAACAGACACTGGCCTATAGTTGTTAGGTTCTTTAGTGTCACCACTTTTAAATAGTGGGATAACCTTACTATATTTCATTAGGTCAGGGAAAACACCGTCATCTATACATTTATTGAAAATCACAGCCAGATATGGCGCTACAGTTTGGATAAGTGACTTGCAAACCATTACCGATAAGCCCCAAAGATCCTCCGTTGATTTAGTCTTGATTTCTTTAAAAACTTTTATAATTTCTAGAGGATTCGTATATCGAAAACTAAAGTCGTATTGACATGATTCTATGTTGTTCTTAAGCAAAGTTACAGAGAGGTTTGCTGATGACTTTAAATGTTCAGTTGTTTTAATAGGAATACTAGTAAAAAAATTTTCAAACTCCTGGGCTACATCTACGTTTGATGAAATCTGTCCCCTTTCGGTATTTAAATTAAATTCTGAGTTTCTTAATCTTTTCCTACCGGTCTCGTTGTGTATAACTTTCCAAGTAGTTTTTATCTTATCATCAGACGATTTTATTTTATTACTAATATAAAGACGTTTCGCGACTCTGCATACTATTTATTCTAAAGGTTTTTGAATAAGATGTTACATACTGGTGAAATTGGGGGTCATTTTTGTACGGTTTCATTCCATAAAGTTCAAATTATATGATAATTCCTAAAATCTAAGTAACGTAAGTGCGAATGCGTTCGATGTTGGAACGACACTACTTTCATGTCTTCAAATTATTTGGAAAGAAGATTTTCAATAAAACCTATTGAGGTTAAATTTAGTGGGGTGATTGATGATACAGCGATTCGTATCTGGGCACGAGGCGGTGACATGAGGAGACGACTCAGCAGTTTGGATGTTGCAATACTCCGTAGGACCTTCATTGCATTAAAGTAGGTGTAATGTCCTGATTCTGCAGATCTGGTCCTCATGACACGGCGTTGATCATGGTGTATATGGTAGGTACATGTGTCGGCACCGATACGTAATACGCTATTGTGTGTAGGTACTGTTATCTATATATATACAATTCAAAGGTGATTGACTGACTGACTGACTGACATAGTGATCTATCAACGCACAGCCCAAACCGCTGGACAGATTGGGCTAGAATTTGGCATACAGATAGATGTTATCACGTAGGCATCCGCTAAGAAAGTATTTTGATAATTTCCACCCCCAAGGGGGTAAAAAAGGGGATGAAAGTTTGTATGAAACTTTGTCAGTTTTTAACTGATCGGGTTGAAATTTGGTATGCAGATAGATGTTATAACGTAAGCATCCGCTGTGAAAGGATTTTAATAATTTCCACCCCCAAGGGGGTAAAATAGGGGATGAAAGTTAGTATGAGACTTTGTCAGTTTTAAACCGATCAGGTTGTAATTTGGCATGCAGATAGATGTTATGACGTAAGCATCTGCTGTGAACGGATTTTGATAATTTCCACCCCCAAGGGAGTAAAATAGGGGATGAAAGTTTGTATGAGACTTTGTCAGCTTTAAACCGATCGGGTTGAAATTTGGCATGCAGATAGATATTATGACGTAGGCATCCGCTAAGAAAGGATTTTGATAATTTCCACCCCAAGGGGGTAAAATAGGGGATGAAAGTTATTATGAGACTTTGTCAGTTTTAAACCGATCGGGTTGTAATTTGGCATGCAGATAGATGTTATGACGTAAGCATCTGCTGTGAACGGATTTTGATAATTTCCACCCCCAAGGGAGTAAAATAGGGGATGAAAGTTTGTATGAGACTTTGTCAGCTTTAAACCGATCGGGTTGAAATTTGGCATGCAGATAGATATTATGACGTAGGCATCCGCTAAGAAAGGATTTTGATAAGTTCCACCCCCAAGGGGGTAAAATAGGGGATGAAAGTTTGTATGAGACTTTGTCAGTTTTAAACCGATCGGGTTGTAAATTGGCATGCAGATAGATGTTATGACGTAAGTATCTGCTTTGAAAGAATTTTGATAATTTCCACCCCCCAGGGGGCAAAATAGGGGATGAAAGTTTGTATGAGACTGTCAGTTTTAAATCGATCGGGTTGAAATTTGGCATGCAGATAGATGTTATGACGTAGGCATCTGCTGTGAAAGGATTTTGATAATTTCCACCCACAAGTGGGTAAAATAGGGAATGAAAGTTTGTATGAGGCTTTGTCAGTTTTAAACCGATCAGGTTGAAATTTGGCATGCAGATAGATGTTATGACGTAGGCATCTCCAAGTAAGGATTTTGATCATTTCCACCTCCTATGGGATAATGTAGGGGATGAAAGTTTATATGAGGCTTTGTCAGTTTTACACAGATCGGGTTGAAATTCGGCGTGCAGGTAGATATTATGTCGTACACGTCCCTTTAGAAAGGTTTTTGAACATTTCCACCCCAAAGTGGGTAATATAGAGGGTGAAAGTTTGTGTCATACTTTGCCAGTTTTAAACCGATCGGGCTGAGACTTTGCATGCATAAAGTTACTATGACATAGGTATCTCCTTAGAAAGGATTTTGATAAATTCCACCCCTAAGGGGATAAAATAGGGAATGATAGTTGGTGTGAAATTGGGAATGAAAATTGAACCTAGAATCATTGAATCTTTTTGAATTACATTCGGTAAAACGATGATTTGGGACCTGAGTAACGTATGATAGTTTTTATCACAGAAGTCCCTTGGGAACGGCAACTATGCGTCAATGCTCCAGGACTCTCTATCTTTTAAACACTGAACTTATTTCATAGAGATTCTGTACAATAGTAGTCGAAGTTTTTATTACTCAAAACTTACGTGATCGGGCCGGGACTGGTAAGAACCCTGCGGGATTTTTAATTTATTGAAATTACGATAAATCATTTCACAATAGGTAAATCTTAATTGGGCACTGAATTGATTCTGATGAATTCTGTCAGAAGTCATTAATCTACGCGAACGAAGTCGCGGGCAACAGCTAGTTTGTAATAAAATTCTAAAACTACATAAGTCACAAGTGAAGACAGTTTTCCCGGTGAACTACAATATGGGATTCTTCAAGAAAGGACTAAACACTTAAACAGGTTTATGAAAGGGCTGTTTCATTAAATGAAACAATTTGGACATTTTTAAATTACATAATAATATTATCGCAGTATTAACTGTTTATAGAAAACCAAACAATTCTTTATGTCTTTTTTTTATTAATTTCCTAATCATTGTTTATTTATGCTCGATTTATAATTGCATATATCAGGTATTTTTTACGGCACGGTTGGTGCGGTGGCTGGGTAACTGGCTGCCGCACAACGTGTCGCGTGTTCGATTCCTGCACGGAGCAACTCTTGTGTGATCCACAGATTGTTGTTTCGGGTCTGGATGTCATGTGTATGTGAACTTGTGTGTTTGTAAACGCGCCCATGACACAGAAAAAAAATCCTAGTGTGGAGCAACGTTTTATTTAAGAGAAAAAAGAGAAGAGAATTTACCAGTCTATTGCATAATAATTTCAAGTATAATATCTACCTAATAGATTACACAATATAGTTAAGCGACCAGACTAAAACTTTGCCAAGTCTGCCTAGAATTAATGCTGGGAATAAATTTGTAGTAATGTTAATAAATAGAACAAAATAACAACAATGCTATTATTTTCTATAGATTCTTTACCGAAGAGTGATTTAAACTTTTTAAATTGTATACGTAAAAAGTTTATGTTACATGTTTAGCGTTAGATTACATAGACACTGCAGCTTCGAAGCTCGAGTGTATAGGTTGCTTATGGGACAACTTGCTCCATCGTAGACCACATTATCGCTTACCACCACATCGAATATAAAAAAGGCTGATCGAGGAATAAATAAATAATATATTATAACTACAGACCTTGTAAATGTTTCTTCCACGGGAATCAAATCCATGCGCTGCGTTTCATAGCAGTTTATGCACTTACGTATCCTTAGTTTAACTAAGTGCTCATTGTCGCTCATCAACTCGGAAGAACATAAGTTTATAGAGCGTTAGAATCTAGAAATCTTATTAATTTATTCCTTTTTGTCTGGCATCAAACCCGGAATCTTCAACTGACTGCTAGGGATGATTCATAAAATTTTCATTATAACATAACATCACGCCTTTTATCCCCGAAGGGGTACGCTGAGGTGCTTTTACAGCACTTAATGCCACTGTACAATGTAACACCCACTTTTCACTATTTATGTTATGAGTCCCATGTAAAAGGGGGTGAGCCTATTGTCATATACCGGACACATTTTCAGACTCTGTGCTACTAATACTTTACCTTAATCGAACATGAGACCCCTTGCCGGGCAGTCGCACTTGAGACAACTCGGCCAACGAGGCAGTCAACGAGGTTTTCATTATATTTACAAACGAAATCAAGTAAGTAATGTCCAGAATAATTAAAAACTATAAGTAGGTACATATATGTACAACAAGTCATTGAACTTTTCACCTGCAATAGATTTTCATGTGTTTGTTTGTTTGTCACAAGTAATGAGGTAGATCTTGCATTACACAGACACAAATGACATAATACACAAATCCTGTTTTATTATTCAAGCTATTTTATTGTATAAATATGATTATGTTTTTTATACACAAAATTTTATAGAAGTTATTCTTGTACTCGTCGCCAAAACGGAGATCATATAAAACGTATGTTTAAATAGGTAATTACCTACGCTATATAAATCAAAGGAAATATTTTGTTTACGTTATAATTTGTCTTTCAAGTCATGTTCGTTGATAATAATGGAAATATATTATTATTAAGGAATATACATAAATATTCTTTGACGGTTATTGTTAACATACAGTTACAGCCTAGGGTTGTATTTAAGTGTGGGAGAGCCAGACCGGAGTGATACCACGGTCTCACAGAAAACCTCATAGAAACTAGTGTGAGTGAAGTTCTCGTCAGCTCGTCGTTCTGCTTTCCGTGAGTCATGACGACGCTAATAAAAAATTGGCGAAAAGTGGACCTCAACGTTTACCCTTCTGTGTCCGGAGAAAAATACCTTGTTGTTATGATGACTGGTCTATTCACGCGACAATCAGGTGTTGTATCAGATTCCCGAGCGAGTTAAGATTAGAAAATAACAAAAAATAGTTCGTAAATCGTTGCCAATTAAAAATAAACATACATAGATACATGTAGTGTGACGCGATGTCGTTCGATTCTATTGCTCGATGTCTCGATTAAAACTAATGAGAATCAGTAAATCTCCGCCCACGGCACACCCTAGTTTAAATTACTTTTAACGCAATAACTTTCTTTGTTAAACGTCATACTTTTTTTATGGGATAAGTCGGTAAACGAGAAGACGGATCACCTGATGGTAAGCAATCGGCGTCGCCCATGGACACCTGGAACACCAAGCGCGATACCGGCCTTGTGGGATAAGAAATTTGAGGATTGTTGGGGAGTCAGGGATCCGGTAACCTCACTCACACGACGAAATACAACACAATGTTGTTTCACGTCGGTCTTCTGTGCGGCCGTGGTATTACTCCGGTCGAGCCGGCCCATTCATGCCGAAGCATGGCTCTCCCACACTTATTCTTCATCATGTTGGACTATGAAGAAAAATCAATAGGCCTCCGTGTTGTTTCACGTTATTATCGAAAATAAATTAATCGAAACTTTATACTTAATTGCGTTCACCATCATCACAGAAGCACCAAGTGTAATATTATAAAAAACAGAAAATAGGAATGCAAGCGACCACATAAACTACTGCAATATCACGATCATAATCATAGCAGTAACTCATAAAGTCCGTCTGATAGTGAGAGGAGAGACCTGCGCGGCACGTGCGAGCAATATTTTCATTAAGATCCACTCCTTGTCATAACACGCCACATATCTTCGACTGTAACTCACTTCTGATGATCCTAGCTGTGATCAGGAACAAAATATGTTAGAAATGTAATGTTTGTTAGTGATTCAATGGTCTGTGTTAAAGTGCGTACCAGTGGCAACCTCCTTAGATTTTCAGTTCCCAGTAAAAAACAGAGAAGTTCAGGTGAAGCCTCTGAACGAGGTTCAGTCTAATTGAAGGCCCGTGGTATTTATCGACTTGCCATCCTGTAGTTACGCCACTGGTGGGTACTTACAATACTGTAAGTAACTTTGTTGCTTGTCTATGTAAATTGTACAAAAAAGTGGCAAGTGTTCGATACTCATAACATAACATAACATCACGCCTTTTTATCCCCGAAGGGGTAGGCAGAGGTGCACATTTCGACACTTAATGCCACTGTACAATGTAACACCCACTTTTCACTATTTAATCTCCTACGTCATACGTTGACGTCATCACTTCAATATTATCTTAACAAGGATTAAGTAAACTTCGCACTAAATTCGTTCGCACGTAAATAACATGCGCGTAGGCATGTGCAGCGTCGTTTATGCCTTTATATGTCTGTCTGAGTCATCCTTGATGTGTTTGTTTGTGAGGATGTTTGTTTCATTTTCCCGTTAAATATTGACTTTAGACGTCCTTAGTATTTGTTTTTTTGTTAAGGGGGGAAAATCATCGAATGACTGCTTCCGCCCGGATGAGGCGAGAGGGAGTGTCAGACTCTTACTGACTAAAAACCACCCCGTTCCTTCGAGCCGGACCTCGACATGCAGGAGAAGGAACGGGGAAGGAAGGAACGGATAACGGGGCTCCGGCCCCGGTTATCCGTTAGGTTCTCCGCAACAGACTTCCTTAGTATAGGATGTAACAAAGCACGGCTAGCTTGTCTTATAACTGAACACCATCCCCTTTTACGTTTTTTTTTATATCTGATGGGCCGACGTTTGACCACTATCTGACCTGGTGGTAATGCGGCCTACGATGGAGCACGTAGTCTCATTAGCATCAATCTCTATCAACCTATTCACTCAGGCCTTGAAGACACCCAGGTTATAACCTTCATATACCTTCACTTGAATAGTAATAGGCTATTCAATGTCCTGAGCTTATTGCCATTCATTACTTAATCATACTCTATACAGTTACTCTCAATTTTCGGAAAATATCCAGTAGTACTTTGCGAAATTAAGACCCCTTAAATTTGCTCAAACAATTTTAGCGTTTATGAATTATTTCATAGGAGATATAATAGCTCACTGAATACATAAAAAAAATCAATGAATGTAGACAAATAGCAAGGCATGCGAGGACGAGCTATAACTGTGCGGCGGTTACGTCATCAACTCACAGAGAATTCGTCTTTACGGAGCTGAATCATTAATATCAATATTTGATCTATTATATTATCTACTGACTGCCTCGTTGGTCGAGTATTCGCAAGTGCGACTGCCGGGCAAGGACTCTCGAGTTCGATTCCTGGGTTGGGTAAAGTATTACTGGGTTTTTAAACTATCAAACACCAAGCGGTCACCGGTGACCGCAACCTATTGTTCTATAATTGTGTCTATAATGACGGTACTCGACGAGTTAAAAAAAACTCGGTAGTAGCACGGAGTCTGGAATTGTGCCCGGTATATGGCAATAGGCTCACCCCCTATTACATGGGACTTGTAACATAAATATTGAAAAGTGGGTGTTACATTGTACAGTGGCATTAAGTGCCGCAATGTTCACCTCTGCTTACGTCGGGGATAAAAGGCGTGATGCTATATTATGTTATGTATATCATCTACTATTATATACTTATTTACTAAAAAGGGATGCATTGTAAGCACAGCATTTCTTTGCCTCTCACGACCTGTCTCATTATCTATCAATAGATATATGTATGTACAATGAGCTTTTGGATAAAATTTTGGGATATACATTCTATGAACAATAGAACATGGACTTCATTATTCTCTAACCTAACGCAGCAATTAGAAATTTATTCTATTCACCCCCCTGTGAAGATGGATTGATATTATTTATTTAATCACAGTTCCAATATTTGCACAACCCAGGTCGAGTGAATGAGATGACTCAAACGTATCTGGGTGAGGATAAATAGGATTATTCATTTCCGAGCTAATTCGGGATTCGAGACTGAAGGAAACACTGTTTATATTTAATCTGAAATACTTACTAATACTTATATATTAAAAAGTTTATTTTACTTTTCAAGCTAAGTGTTTAGCTAACAATATGTAATTCATTCTTTTCTTTTGGTAGGTAGTGGTTTGGTATCTAATAAGTTTCAATTAGCCGTATTGATAACTCATGGATATTCAACGACTATCCAGTGACTATCCATAGACTATCGACTATAAAGTGTAGCCAGAATTTTTGTTAAAATATAAAAGTCTTGAATATTGAAAAAGAAGTTTCATCAGAGACTTTTCATATTCCTTTCTTAAGAACATGATGTAAAGTTTTATTACAAACATATTCACATAACTAGAAACATTTAAAAACCTAAGACCATCAATAAAACCAACAAATTGACCACATTTTCCCATAAAAGAAACCAATCAGTACTCGAATTAATACATTAAATTGCTAATAAAATTAAATCAGAGTCGGACCTAAAGTAATTAACGCTACACCTCATTAAAATGTGCTCAATCGAGGCGGCGTCCTGTCGTTACATGCAAGTTGGCTCATTGGCTGGAATTAAACATCATTTAGTAACTCATCTACACAACATTCGATGATATACGTCACTCCTTAATTGAGGATCCGTAATATTACACAATAATTTGTTTATGTGTACTAGGCCATAGATCATGTAGGGTGCCTTTAATTCTAACAACAATATGTAATAACAGATATGAATTTTCATAATGAGTGATTATAATCTACTCAATATGTGACAACGGTAATAATAATTTAGTCACCGTAGTATGAACTCGTAGCCAGTTCTACGAACTTTTTGTTTTTGACCTCTACGCGGCTACGGCGTAGCACTCGTAGCACATTTCAGAACTTGATTTTTTAAAATTAAAATTAAAATAATTTTTATTATTTTATTGTATGTTGTATTAGTATGAAAATAGGTTAATAATTCAGGTACTTCATATATGTCGGTATTTTCTTTTTTTTTGTAAAATTATTTTTTTGTCGTAGTAGATTCGACGAGATTACAAATGCAGTCTGCCCTCTTTATTCCCTAATCTTTGTTGTATGACACATCACCGATGTCTGGCGCGTCGCCAGGCCGTCTCTGGTCCTTAGTTAGGGTTCAGCCGTTATTCACATTTAATCGTCCCATTTAAGCATTTAGAGCACTTGAATACAAACAGTTGCAGCTTGAAATAGCTTCAGATCTCTTCCAGGTGGGTTTAATGAAAATTATTGGCATTTCTTAGTAGTTATAATGTAATGGAAATGAGTCATTGTTGGTAGTCTCGTGTTTTGATTTAGGGACTCGAACACTGTTTACAATATCGCTTCAAAGTTAAAGAAAATATAAACCACGAAAAGATATTGTCTTTAAAAAAGGTACATGGTATGAAGTAAGATTGAAAATAAAAATTAAAAATGTGTTTGCTTTTTATTATACGAACAATGGTAAGGTCACAGTAAATTCAACTGTTTATCTTAACGTGGGTATTTTGAAAATGTTTATGAAAATTTATAACCAAACATAATTTCCACCACCAATCCTCATCAACCAACAACACAATAATTACATAACTTTATATATAGAAATGCATTATTCACTTCTACAAAACAATAACTCCATCCAGATTGCGAGCTCTGTGCCTCGTTTACACTCGAGGCTCGTTTTAGCGACCGCATTACTAAACGCTTGACGTCGAGTAAACAATGTTGTTTAGTAACCATCAAACTACTTTGTGTACGGAGCCAGGCCTCTCACTGAGGGACGTGGGATCATTGCCCATTTGATTCCCTGAATTATTTATATTCAAACTTTTGTGGTACATACTACATTAATTATTATGTTTAATGGCTTAATCGCGTAACTGTTTGACGATAACTCGACTAGTTTCAAGCCATGCTAGGGGGTGATATTCATGAGCAGCATTTCACGACATGCGATGCGTTGACTCATGTGCTGCTACTGAATATGAATATGAGCCTCTAGCATGGCTTGAAACTAGTCGAGTTCCTCGTCAAACAGTTCTCTGAATTATGTTGCTATGTATTTATTATTAGTGTTGGAAGGTGCATAATGAATGAATATAATGTTTCTGATTTAAGATAACATAACATCACGCCTTTTATCCCCGAAGGGGTAGGCAGAGGTGCACATTATACCACTGTACAATGTAACACCCACTTTTCACTATTTATGTTATGAGTCCCATGTAATAGGGGGTGAGCCTATTGCCATATACCGGGCACAATTCCAGACTCCGTGCTACTACTGAGATTTTTTTAAAAACCCAGTAATACTTTGCCCGACCCGCACTTGCGACCACTCGGCCAACGAGGCGGTTAAGAAAAAATGTTAAAACTTGTTTATACCAGTTTCGCCCACTTTTCATCACTTACGAGTTTGAGGTACGTAGGGTTGTAGGTCCATAGGTAATATGATGTAATGAGGCGAGAGGGAGTGTCAGACTCCTACTGACTAAAACTACCCCGTTCCTACTCTTGCACTTCGAGCCGGAGCCCCGGCAACTCGAAGTCCTCCGCGGACGTACCAGTCTAGGACCTCTTTACCAAGAAGAAGGCACTCTTAAGAGTTTAAATGACTCGTCTATGTTTTCACACAACAAAGCCATTTGCTCTTACGACCATCTTAATTGTTCAGAACAATCGCTTACTTTGTGACGTTGATGGCAGTCGTAAACGAGTTGCCTATCTTGTGTTCTAAATACGAAATCTATTAATGTGGTTCGTGGAATACGTGGCATTAGTACCTATGATCGAAAGAAAAATAGCTTAACTGCGCCGTTATAAAGGTGAGTACTTCAAAGGGTCTCGTTCGATTGCCGGTGTAGTTTTTCAGTCAAATCAACAAGTTTTTGGTTTTCGGTAGAGCCTGAAATTGTGCTAGGTAAATGTCATTAACCTCATCATCTCATCATCTATCAGAGGAAAATAATATGTGACCACTTATTATGTTATTTGATAAAAGTGATGGTAGAAGAATAACTTCACAACAATTAGAAAAATACTAGTTTCGCGCGCAGCCTACTAGCTGAAGCGACGTCGCGTCGCCGCAACCGCGCACGTTACTCATGAGGAAGAGCCCCTCTGTGGCTCGAAACTAGTAGAGCTTTTCTCAGTATATTCACGTGAGTAACCCATGATTTTTAGTTACTTTAGTATGTCTCACAATAGTTATTATAGAGGTAAAAACAATATTTTCAGTGGCAGAAACTCTAACTGTATGTAAAGTATAGTGCTGGAAATCATTAGGCTGTCAATATTTATTATATTGGTCGGAATAAATACATTCATATGTACCAAATCTGTTTGTTACATCAATTACATTACATATTACATGTTTACAGGACGGTAAGGTCGTGTGAGACGGCACTCTGATCTTGTCTCGCGATGAAGATTTAAAATAAATATATTCAGTACATATTCTTTTTTTATTTACATTTTTATTATAGCAGTGTTAACGTAATTTATGTTTCTATTTTGATTAGAAGTAGGTAATTTAGGAAAGTTATCAAAACTACGTGTAGATAAATCTACATAAGGAAAGTAGACAATTATTTGTTCAGTTAGCATTAAGATAATTACGAATGTAGATGACATAAAATTACTGGTTTTAAGACATGCCTATACGATACGTATATTTTATGATACGTATGATATGACTGGTGTCGTGGACAGATGTCGTGGTGGCCCGGAGGTTTAAGACGCCTACTTCTCATGCATGAAGGTGCGGGTTCGAAACCTACCAGCAGCAAGTACCAATGTGACTTTTTCCGAGTTATATGTACTTTCTAAGATTATTCAGACACCACTGACAAACGGTGAAGGAAAACATCCTGAGGAAACCTGGACTTATAATTTCTAATTATAAGCTTGAAATCACCAACCCGCATTGAGCAAGCGTGGTGATTAATGCTCAAACCTTCTCCGTGTGAGAAGAGGTGCTCAGCAGTGGGCATTTATAGGCTGTTGATGATGATGATGATATGACTGCCTCGTTGGCCGAGTGGTCGTAAGTGCGAATGCCGGACAAGGTGTCTCGGGTTCGATTCCCGGGTCGGGCAAAGTATTACTGGGTTTTTAAATATTCTCAGTAGTAGCATGGAGTCTGGAATTGTGCCCGGTTTATGGCAATAGGCTCACCCCCTATTTCATGGGACTCATAAGATAAATAGTTAAAAGTGGGTGTTACATTGTATAGTGGTATAATGTGCACCTCTGCCTACCCCTTCGGGGATAAAAGGCGTGATGTTGTGTTATGTATGATATTTTATCTGTTTTAAGAACCAGGCTCTTAGTAATTGAAAAGGACTTATTGAATCTGTCACCCGTTTTAATGTTATACAAGTAACGGCAATGATTGATTCCCAAAAATTCCCCGTGTATTGAGTTCTGTAATAATGTGCGCTGCCAAGAATGTACGATACTCGACTCCCAGTTATTTCAGTAAAACGGAAAAAAATAAAATCGTTGCTGCCAGCAGTCTTATTGTTGCTTATTCGTCACTAATCGTTATTTTGTCCCCAGCAGACTTTTATTGGGCTAATAATTTTATTTATAAGCTCAAATTGTCGTTAATGTATTTACAGTAAATAAGTAATTGCTGTGTACGAAGATGTGTTTGAATATTTTCTCGTCTAATCACTGTAGGTGCAGTCATCTGTTATAAAAAAAATGTGACTTATCGATAAACGTAAAATCACGCCTTTTACCCCCGAAGCGGTAGGCAGTAACGGCACTTAATGCCACTGTACAATGTAACACCCACTACTCATGTTATGAGTCCCATGTAATAGGGTGTGAGCCTATTGCCATATACCGGACATCATTCCAGACACAGCGCTACTACTGAGATTTATATTTAAAACCCAGTAGTACTTTGCCCGACCCGGGAATCGAACCCGAGACCCCTTGCCCGGGAGTCGCACTTGCGACCACTCGGCCAACGAAGCAGTCATTGTCGATTTTTTTATGGTATAAGCCGGTAAACGAGCAGACGGATCACCTGATGGTAAGCAATCGGCGTCGCCCATGGACAACCGGAACACCAGCGGCGTTACAAGTGCGTTACCGGCCTTTTGGGGATTAGGAGTTTGAGGATCGTTGGGGATTCAGGAAATGGGGAGATTGGGGAAGGGGAGGGTAATTGGGCCTCCGGTAACCTCACTCCACGACGAAACACAACGCAAGCGTTGCTTCACGGCGTTTTTCTGTGAGGCCGTGGTATCACTCCGGTCGAGTCGGCCCATTCGTGCCGAAGCATGGCTCTCCCACACTTGCATGTTATCTAATTTCAACAAGAGTTCATCCAATTGTTATGGACACTACCAGATTAGGTCTAGATACATAACATTATGTACTAGAACCTAAAACAGATGCACTCTATTTTCTCCATTGCAGATTATAGCAGTTTGGCATAACCTAAAAAAGTCAGGGACGGGACTTTGAGACTTCAACATATTACTGCATATTTTATTCTATACTCGAATGAGTACCAATAGTTTCGGGTTCAATACCTGGAACAACTTGTAAATAGGAGTATTCACTCCGATCTTCTTCTGATCTTCTGATCCGCAATCTCATACCAGACCGACCATAAACTTAGCAACTCAGTGACGAGTGTACGGAAACGTGTAGGTTTAGTGATGTTCAAGAAAATCTCATTTCGACATTTATTTTCCACATCAAATCAATAAATTGGGGCATTTACGTCGGAAGTATATAAACAAATACATTGAATTCTATATGCTATGTACTAATATATAAAGTATCAGCTGTTTATATGACGTTAGCTATAAAACCTGCCGGAGGAATATGGGTATTGCTATTTCTGTTGGTATTTGTGTACTGTTGTTCTATTACATTACTTTATGTACGGTTGGTCACAAAAACATAGATTTACAAACAAAAATGATCATAATCTTAGGACTATTGTAACTAAGTAAATTTTACTCCTAGTATCTCAATAAATCGTTGACTGTATCAGGCAATCAAGAATCAACAGCTAATCTGATAGCTATAATAATATTTAAAAACATTTCAAATATTATTACTATAATAACACTAGCTTCTGCCCGCTACTTTGTACGCATAATCCCGTTATTTTCGGGATACATTTATTTATTTATGCTTTATTGTACACATTTATGTAGTTTAAAACAAACAATTAAAAAAAAAATTCTTTAAATACAAATACAAATACAAATACAAATATTGTTTATTTCGTCAATGTAGGTATGTTACAATAGATGATAGATAATATTATAGTAGTTCGCTACATTGTGTCTGTACAGACATACAAAATTTTTATAGTATGTTCTTAATCTAGTGTGTTTACAGACAATAATCTTCCCTGTCTACATTATGGAACATAACATAATACACCTAATTACAACTAAATTAATATTAACATCAAGTTTTAATAAAACTATTATTTGTATTGAAAATTTACTCTATCAGCCGTATACTCAATTAAACTATAATAACATTGAAGTAACTAAATGACTAGGTTTACATTAACTTACGGAAACAATAAAAATCTTCATTGTTAACATTATAAATTTCCTCTGTCATCAATCATAAATTCGGTTAAATTATAATAACATTTAGTTATTAAAAACTGCCTTAGTTTTTTTTTGAAAAGAGGTAAGTCTAGTGCTTTGATTTCCTTAGGCAATTTATTATATATTTGTGCAGCAACCCTGAATATACTCTTACTAAAAAGCGCTGTATTACCGTGTACTACTTGAAGGTCACCAGTATCCTTTTGCCTCAACCTGGAATCGCGTGGGGGCTTTAATTCAAATAGACATCTGTTACATTTAACGAAGGTGGCTACTTCGTAAATAAATAAACATGGAAACGTTAACAGTTTTAAGTCTTGAAAATGTGGCTTACAACTGTCCCTAGGACGTAGGCCACGTATAGCGCGTACACATTTTTTTTGTGCTATAAATACGTCATTTTTATCGGTGGAGTTACCCCAAAAAATCAGCCCATACCTTAGTATAGATTCCACGTAACTATGATAAGCGGTGATCACTGTCTCCTGGTTAGCTGAACGTGATAATTTATAAAGAGCATATGCAAAACTGTTTATTTTCTTACACACCGATTCGATATGCGGTTTCCAAGTTAAATTGCTATCGATCACTAAACCCAAGAATCTGGTAGTATTCACTTCTGTAATCGTCGAGCCATTGTAATTAATATTTAGTTGTGGTGGTAATTGACGCTGATAGAAATGCATTAAATATGTTTTTCCTAGATTTATATGTAAATTATTAGATTCTAACCACGTTATTGTCTGTTTTAGAATATTGTTTACTTCTTGTTCATAATTGTAAGATTTATCTGACTTAATAATTATCGTGCTATCGTCAGCAAACAGTACAGTTGGGTGACTAAGGTGTTTTGGAAGGTCATTAATGTAAATCAAAAATAACAAAGGCAGTACACTTCCTTGTGGAACCCCGTACTTAATCTTTCTTGATTGAGAACAGTATTTAATTTCTTTTTTGGCTTTTATGTCAATATTTACTATTTCAGTGTATTGTTGCCGGTTATTTAAGTAAGATGCCAATAGTTCCAACCCCTTTCCGCGTACCCCGTACTTTTCCAATTTTTCTATTAATATATTATGATCGACATAATCAAATGCCCTGGCCATGTCCATATATAGAGCGCAAATAGGTATTTTATTGTCAACACAATTCATAATTATTTTGAGAAAATCATATATGGCCAGATTGATAGATTTGTTCTTCCTGAAACCTTTTTGCTCATCTACCAATATGTTCTTCTTTTCGAAGAAATTATATAGTCGCGAATGAATGGATTTTTCAATGATTTTGGAAAAAATTGGTATCAATGCTACCGGACGATAGTTTTTGACTTCTTCTTTATCTCCTTTTTTATATAATGGTTTTATAATTGAAGTTTTCAGTTCATCCGGGAAGGTGCCTGTTTCAAAACATAAATTTATTATGTATGATAATGGATAACTGATATATTTGTGAACTTTTTTAATTATGTTTGTTGCCAGGCCGTCATTTCCTGTACTTTTAGTATTCTTTAGGGATTGTATAATAATTGCAACTTCATTTGGCGTACTTGGATTAAGAAAAAGTGTATCGTAAATACGTTCAATTGGTGGGGCTTGCCCTTTATTACCCATACTAAGACGGTCTATATAAAAATCGTTGAACACGTTGCAAATATTTATGGTGTCCGTTATTTCTACACCATTATGAATAACTTTAGTTATTGGTTCACGAGGAAATTCCACTTTATTGTTATTGATAACGGACCAAGTGGCTTTACTTTTACTTTTAGCATTATGAATAAAATAATTATTTTGCGCGAGCTTTGTAAGATGTATAATTTTTTTGTATCGAACTGCATATGCAACGTATCTAGCCTTGCTTGCGGTGTTTTTTGCTTTACGGTGTTCCCACAACAGTTTGCTTTTCATTTTGCTACAGGCTTTGATACCTCGAGATAACCACTTTTGTTTTTTATTTAAGGTCTTATTTATAAGTTTGGTGGGAAAACAAAGATCATAAAATAGCTTGAACAAATTTAGCAAGGCTTCGTATGCTAGGTTCGGATCATTTTGTTCGTAAACATCACTAAATGTAAGGCTCTTTATGCACCCTACAAATTTCGCTATCAAGTCCGATGAATAATCCCTTACTGTTGTTTTCCAAGAATGTATAACACACGTTTTGTTTACATTACATCTTAGTATCTGTGCGGTATGATCTGAAAGAGCAGTTTCTATTACTTCACCAATATTACCACGATCATTATGGAATATATTATCAATACATGTGCCGCTAGATAGGCGAGTGGGTGACTTAACTAGTACCTTTAAATTATATCCTGCAATTATATTTAAGAATTTTTTTGTACTCAGATCATTATTTAATAGGTTTATGTTGTAGTCTCCGCAAAGTATCGTAGTTTTGATCTTTTTCCCGCTATTAATATGATACAATAAGTTATCCAGCGTTTCAAAGAAAAGTTCTAAATAGAGAAGTTTATGTTGGTTCTTAGGGACCCTGTACACACAAACAACAATCACGTCATGTTGTATTAATTTTATACCGCAAAATTCGAATATATTTGGTTTTGAAAATTGTTTGACTTCATTTAATTTTTCATAATCGTGAATATTTTTAACTATTATACACGTACCACCCTTTCTTTTGTCCCTACAGAAACAATCGGCTAATTTATAGTTGGGTAGCGTAAGCAGGTTTTGGTCATCAAATATCATAATATTATGTTCCGAGATACATATAACATCAACTGGTTTATTTGAATCATCAAGCTCATTTAGTTGCACGGTTAACATATCGGATTTACTAATTAGACCCGCTATGTTTTGGTGCATTATGTAGATACTATTATAAACGAAAAAAATTTTTTTGTGTTTCAAATTTTGTATCTATGGGTAATTCAGAAGTATTATTTCTTCTGTTTGAGTTTTTTGCTTTAGAGAAGTATTCAGGTATGGTTTTTTGTATAATTCTTTTGGTTTTTATATATCTAGGGTTAGGTTCATGATTGCTGTTATTATAACAATATGTACCAGATGCACCATATATACCAGGAGAAATTGACTTTTTTGGCGGAATAAACCTAGCGCTATAATCAACCGAATCTATGACAAGATTTATCCTATAACAAATGTTCATTACATGGTTAAAATTATTGTTATACATATCTGAATTTATAAATTGGCATTTCCGAAACTTATTGGACACACTGCGAATTAAAGTGTTAAGCATTACTTCGTTAAGATGTCTACTTTTACTCACTGAAAGTGTTATGACCGATGCTTTTGTGTTTTTGATTATATGATATAGCTCATGGCCTACTTTTTGTGGATCCGTATCTTCTTCCCCTATACAGAGGATCAACTTATCTTCATGACTGAGATGGAGAGTCTCGCTGATGTTAGATAGCTTCTCTATTGGTGCTCCAGGATATATATGTCCTACTATGTTGTATTTCTCATATTTGTTATTTATTCTGGATCGAATTAATTGCGATGATAAGCCCCTGCATTGCATACCGCCAAGAATAACAATATTTTTGACGTGTTGTTCCGTGTTTTGCGGATAGAATGTAGGTTTTTGTTGTTGTTGTGCCTCATTCAACCGTAATGCAATTTGAGGTTCGTCAGCTTGTAAGTGCTCCATGGATCTCATATCGATGCTTGGCAATTTATCAAAAGTCGATCCTGTACCTAGGCTAACTGTTCTAGACTCATATTTTGTTGGTGTTGAGGAATTGTTTATAATATTGTTGTTGTTATTAGCTTTTTCTTTTTGACATTCCGTAACTAGGGTTTTATTCGCATTATTTTTCGATTTACTTGTTTTAGGACTTGGTGTACATATTGTCTTTAAGTTATCAATGATTTTCTCGTTATCAAGTATAATTTTCTTTAGTGAAGCATTTTCGATCGAGATATTTTCTATTTTGTTTTCCGCTGTTGCTAATTTTCCTTGAAGTAAAACTATTAACGCATTTAACTCCTCAACAGTTTCTATATCTGTGGTTCGAATGTCAGAACAACTTCTATTAAATCGTGTAGTTCTGGTAGAAATAAACGAAAGATCCTCCTCCCTATCCGGAAGATAGTCAAAATTAAATGAATTCTCCGTATTGACATTTACTTTGTATCCAGTGACCGTCCCACCCATACTACTAGATGATTTGTTAGGAGTAGTTGTTCGTAATTGTGAATTCTCTGCTGACGACAATTCAATATCGCAGTGTGAGCTTTGCAATTGGGGTTCCAAATCCAGTAGCTTAGGTTTTAGTAAATTAAGCTGTTCATTTTTATCTTGAGATAATTCTGGTGCACTATTGACAGTGGATTCAAATGTGTCGGATATTAAATCGCTGTCATTAAGCACTGTTTCCGAGCAAGCCCTCTTGCGGTTGTTTCGGAAAGTAATATTTTCTAGAAAATTCATTTTGGCTTGTATTCTTAACTAACCACACTAAAATAGTTTTTGAAATAATATTTGGATAAATTGGTACAAACATTCACAAAAAGAGTCGAATGTGTCGCCTAGGTTTGTACCCGTGACTCGTCGTTCTCAGTGGGCGTTCATAGTAACAAGGCTATTTGTACACTAGTATTTGTGACAAAATAGTAGTTCTTATTATGGTTGATGATATTTTTTGTACGTTAGAACGCGGTAGTTTGAAATTTAAAAAACTGATTTTAGTTTTTTATAATACTTTTGTTATTTCAATTACGTATTACTTTGTGCACTATTAACACTATTAATCGTTTCAAAACACTATTGTTGGCGTCGAAGATCACTTGTTAGAAGTTATATGTTTATTTCTTTGTTTATAAATCTTTTTCACACAGACACTTCGTTTTCTTGAAATATTTAAGTTTTTACTGAATTTTTTTGCTGTCCATAATCACACTACTTTATTGCTTGTAGATTTACACTTTAAAACTATTATTTTATCGAAATTATTCCTATAACTATTTATTTAATATTTTTATACACGGAGCAGAAACGAACGGTGACGGTGGCGCCACGCCACCGTCACCGTTCGAGTATTTTCAGTATTATTTAATTTAAACCCAATTCAAGTAAATATGCGTACAATGGGCGGTCTTATCACACAATGGTGATTTCTTCCAGACAACCTTTGGATGGAAATATTTGTAAGAAACCAGATAAGGGGTAGTTACGTGTACAATAAAATAAAAAAAAATATACATTAGATAAAAAAGTATCATATGTCCGTTGTCTGGTTCTAAGGTCCTCCTCACCGATTTTCTTTTTTTTAAACGTTGCCCCATACTAGGATTTTCTCCTGTGTCGTGTGTGCGTTTACAAACATACAAGTTCACATACATATGACACCCAGCCCGGAACAACAATCTGTGGATCACACAAAGAGTTGTTCCGCGCGGGAACCGAACCCGCGACACGGTGCGCAGCTACCGCACCAACCGTCTATTTCATCCAAATCGTTTAAAATGTTCTTGAGTTATAAGTAGTCTAAATAACACGATTTCTTCACTACATAGTATAAAAGAAAGTCGCTATCCGCCGTCTGTCTATCCCTATATATGCTTAGATCTTTAAAACTACGCAACGGATTTTGATGCGGTTTTTTTAATAGATAGAGAGATTCTTGAGGAAGGTTTATATGTATAATACATGCATATTGGACCCGTGCGAAGCTGGGGTGGGTCGCTAGTTTATTATATAAGGTAGAAGAAGTATAGGATACTTGATACATATTATAGACCTGGAAGATCGTCTCCGAATGTGACTTACTTTAATTAGCAATATCAGTAGCAAAGATTATGGAATTAGTTTTAAAATTCATAAACATCTGATCAAAGATAACAATGGTTAACCAAGTTATTATTATTCAGTAAATATAAAAATATTCCTTCCTCTCTTACACTGTTGCTACTAAATATCTAAATTAACTCAGAATATAGTCATAGATAAGTAATATGCGACGTGCAACAAATAACTCTGTACAAACGTAGGTTACTCTATACCTTTGTGTCCAATTCCTTCATTAGATATTCAACCTTAACGTTTTGGTATAAAGTAGAAAATTCAATGAAAAGTATTGACTTTTTGGAGTATTTTAACCTGCTGATGTGTGCTTCGCAGCTTCCAATGGATTGATGGCATCCTATGAGCTGTCTGACTGATGCCTTCCGCTCCTAAATCTACCAAAAAGCAGGTTACCATACGTGTACGGTAATTTGATCTTTATTTTTTAAGGTACAGAGTATATTTTTGAAGTTTGAGTGGTAAATAGAGATTAAGACTTTAGTACATTTTTGGAAAACGCTTCGTTTTTAAATAGGTGAATTTCGTGAGATTTTAAGGACGTTAAGGATTGTTTTGATCAAACAATATTGAGCTTAATAAATAAAGTTTAACATATTGTCCACTGAATTGCAATAACAATGTCAGTAATAGCATGAATAGGGATGATGACAGGGTATGAACATTAAAAATATAATTAGTCCGTAAGTTAGGTAATGAAAAAATATTTGGCACGTATTTTTTTATTTTGTCGTATAATAAAACAATACTTAGATAAAACAAATCAAAGTTTAGGAGTGGGGGCTAAAACGTCATTTCTACGTATAAAATGTACATTGAAGTGACGTCACGCGACATTTCAAATCAATATATCGTCGAAAGTATTCATTTCTGTAAGAAAGTAAAAAATACGTGTCTGATTTAAAATAATCTACCAGACGGACATTAAAATAAAAATTAGGCATCTACCCAATTCTGGAGTTGTGTCTAGAAGTCATTGTTACATTCTACATTTATAGGTAAGTGTAATTTTGTTCCAGTGAACACCTTAATAACACAGGTCTCGGACAAACATGCATAAATACATAATTGTATATTTCATGTAACTGTAGGTGAGCCTTTATTTATGTGATCTTTATGACCGACACCGTCTTACGTTGACCTTCACTATCAAGAGCTTTCAGTTTGCAATGGATATCCAATAACACTGGTTTTTAAAATATCTTGACGGTGTAAGTGACTGATCTGAAGCTTAAAAGACAACTATTTTCTTTTTCTTTTAAAGTTCTTTACCATTTTTTATTTATGTGACTAAGCATCGTCTTTAAGGGCCCAAGACATCAAGTTTCATATATAAAAATTCTTCCTTTTCATAGTTTTTTCAATGATATTTATCAGTGTTGTTAAATAGAACTTACTGAAGTGAGTGTTACATTAAATATATCCATCGTAGAATCTAAGACATGATGCTATGTTTACCTACATTTATTGATATTATTTTCTCTTTGATCTGATTTAAATACACAAGAAAAACTGTTGGAATCAGTCACAAAATACTAAAAATGTATGAATGATAGGCTCAGACGTTTCATAAGAGATTTCAGAAGATTATAATCGTGTGTCTGCCGGTCCGTCTGTCTGTCACATTTTAATCTCTATATCAGTAACCTTAGACTACTATCTTAGCCTTGTCACTAGTTTAGTGCAGAAATACTGGAAAACTGTCTGATGCAAATTTCTGTTGAAAAGTTTGATATAAAAATATGATTTCAATAATACGAAATGATACAAATACAACGTTTCCATCGGAAAACTCACCTTCAGTGTTCTTGAGTGATATTTACGGTTCTTTTTTATTTTGATAGATTTAGAGGTATTATGGAAAATATCGGAAATTTCAGAATGAAATAATCACACATACATCATACCAAACAAAACATCACCTTTGCCACTTTTAAACACATGCATTCCACACCACTTAGCTCATACAAACATCCAGAACAATATAATGAAATATTAAAATCGCTTCATTCTATTTCCAACACAATCACATACAGCCACGGAACATCGAACATCTACATGCTTCCATTTTCAAATTTCACAAAATCACATAGAAAAAAAAGATTAATTTATTAATTCAAAATTTTAGAACAGTAATTTGTTTTAAATTAATAAAACGTCCGTTGAAAATCAGTCGGCGCTTGAATTATGCAAGGGGTGCACGTGCGGATTGTGGATCGAAAGAAAAAGGTATCTCGACCCACATCGGCGCGCGATCTTTGTCGTGTTATAAATAGAACAGCTGAAATAGCCGTCAGGGCACACGACCGATTTAGATCGCGTTTCGTTTGTTCTACGATTGTCACTAACGGAGGCGCCTTCTCGTTGCTCGTTGCTATGATGTTACTTACTACAGAATCGGATAAGTGTTGCAAAAATTTATGTTAAGGCATTGATAGTTAAGGTTGTGTGTACTGGCTTTAAAGTGGTGAGGTTAGATTTATTATAACAGTATCAATTTTATTTAAATAACCAAATATTTTGTGTCTATCTACTTTTCCAAATTAAACAATGCAACGTAAAACAATTCGAATCTCATCTCCAACTGGCAAACGTCAAAGTGTCTTTAATTATAAGAAAATATTCTAAGTACTACAGTATCTGGACAGCCACATTGTTCAATATGAACGTGAATTAAAACTACTCTACTGAAGTCAGGATGGTAAAAAGTTACACAAGATTTTGTAAAACTTCGAGATCAGACGTGCTAATGTTACAGGTCAAAAATAGAGGCCGAGTTTTACAAGATTGACGGCACAATTGACATTATGTCACATAATATACAAACTGAAATTGTCTGTACAGCTATTGACATATTTTCCAACTCTTAAGCACTGAGAGAATTTGTTTTTAAGTACCTAATATTAAAGTAGTGTAAAACAAGATCGCAAAATTATTTTGTATGCATTTAATGTCTATAATATTTGCTTGGTAAGTCATATTGTTGTACTTTATTGCTAAGCATATCTTTATGAGGATTTGAGAGTTTAGTGTTCGTTCTATAAGTGAAATGATGTGAACAATACATTATTTTATACACATGTATCGCTTGCTTTTGAATCTGTCTGAATAGCAGTAATTGCCGTACTCAAATACATTTTCTATTTGTTAAACTAAACCTTAATAACGATTATATTCTGAAAACAATTGCTAATGACTAGAAACCAGCAATATGTCTATATTTAAACTGTAACTGACAAAAATGTTATCAGTAAACATTTTCTATATTGCTTGTCTAGAGGTATATTATAGGCATATTTTAAAACCACATCTATATAGTAGACAATTTTTAAAAACTCTAATACCTTTAATACCATTTCATACGAAAATAACAAAGCGTATATTGAAAATAAAACATCAGGAATCTACATATCTACATAGAAATAGGTATACATTGATAAATCATCAATCTATTTCCATATTTTTCTGTTGGAGCTTCGTTTGTGAGACTTTGGCAACGAGATCGCGGAAGCACACCGGCCGGTCTATTGAGGCCGCTCGGAACGATTTCGACTTATACCGCAAACATTTTTATGTTTTTCTATTCCTATGAAACTGTGTGAATGTCTTTTCGAACCCTGAGATAGTAACTAGGACTGTAGTTTTCTATGTATAGAAGATAAGGTCTGTTTTTCTTTTTATCAGTTCATTCTGCTGTTAACAAATTTCTGGATAATAAAGGGTTTTCTCAAATAATAACAGCGTTTGACACGTTAAACTGCTCATTCTATTATATGTCTTATGTGATAGATAATTCAACGAGTCGGTATTGAGCAACGGTCATCAATCCAGATTCAGTGATACTGCTGAGAATATCGATATTCACAATAAGCTAACTCTAGACTAAGCTTCGTGATAATTACACAAAATAAAATAAATATAAATCATCTTTTGGTACATTTATATCTAAGAATGTCTATTATTCGTAAATTATCGATATTTCTGCTATGCCTATTAAAATGTGTCTCACAAGAACAAGATAGAAAGAATTAGAAATAGATTTAAAAATCATAGGACTAGCTAGCTCTGCCAACTTACAGTGGAATAACCGTATTAAAGGTTAAAAGATAAAATAGACCTTATACTTGAACGCTCAGTACATTGATATTATTATAGGAATATGACTCATACAAGTAGACACAATAAGGGTGCAAACTATCTGCATAATTGCAAGAAAATTAACGTCGATTGTGCCTTAAAATTATCTTTTTCAGAATGTAATATTGAGTCTAGCTTCGTAATTTTTTTAATAGTAACGTAGCCATTATAACTATTACGAACAGAAAAAGCCACAAACAATTAATGCTAATTTTAACAAATGTAGCTAATAATATTATTATAATTGGGAAACTTAGTGAGTTTGTGTGTATATTTGTAATACAATCACGTCAAAACGGCTGAAGGGATCGAGATGAAATTTGGAACAAGGATAGATTATAGTCTGGAATAACACATGCTACTTTTTATCCCACGGGAACACGGGCTAAGCCGCGGGTAAAGGCTAGTTAAGTATATCTCAATATACTTAATATACGAAAATCTAATACATGTACCCGTTACTTACACATGACAAATCGTAAGTTACCCTTAAAATCTAGGTTTTTTCTATTCCATGCAAAATATATCATATATTGAGAATAACCAACCCAGTAGTCACAACGCGACTAGACAATTAGTAAAGACTCCTACTTCCAGTTGTAATTCAATGATGAAGTACAATGACGTTAGTTGACTATCTGGCTCATGTATTTCGGGCTACACGAAGTCAGTCCGTCATAACTCCACAGACTGACGCGATGTCAACGTCAGAGGATGGTGTGCAGCGGACACTCTGACAGACATTTGAGAAATCCCGCCGATGTGTAAGCTTCCCGCTGACGTCCGACATACGTAGTAGTTAAGTATTAACTGCGTAGAACACATGAAAAAGTAAAAAAAATGTTTAATCTGTTCTTAGTCATACCATTGTCTCATTAAGGTAAGCAGAAAACATGGAGCTGTAGGCACTACTCTAGATCTTATTCATTTAGATTTTTTTTACTTCTTTCTCTTTATCACGGTAGTTTTAAGTTCCTATTATAACTTTTACTGATAATTTTGACAATGACAAACTAGTTCAGTTACCTATATTAAGTTCTGTGGTAAATAGGCCGCTAATCAGTGAGTATTCATGCCAAAGAATGTCACTGTGTACACTAGAGCCCTTCCAAAAATTCGACATAAGAATGAAAAAAATATTTGGCAATAATAATGAATATGCTGACGTTTTGAAGAAAATAGTTGTTTATGAGAATGTGGAATGTCTAGCCCTACGTAGATACGACGCGTGTGACCAACGTCAAGCATTCTACTTGAGGTTATCACTCCAAATGTAGTTCAGAACCAGATCCGAGTGTACGGCGCGTCTCGTTCCATACGCGCCTTAAAGAGCCATCAGACCAGCACAGATGGGGCCCGATAGACCGGCTAGACACTTTGGCAATGCGTAGAGATGTAGCTTCGTTGTGCATTTTCTTTCGCTTATACCATGGGGAGTGCTCTGAGGAATTTTTTGACCTGATACCTGCCGCATCTTTTCGCCATCGACCCTCACGACAGCATATACATCCATATCATATAGATGGTTGGTAGGCCACAACTGTGCGCTTCTCACTTAGCTTTCTGCAAAACTGTGGTATGATCTGTCGTCGGCGGTATTTCCCAACCGACACGACCTTTAAACCTTCGAGAAAAGAGCGTATTCCGTTTTAAAAGGCCGGCAACGCATCTGAAGCTCCTCTGTCAATGGGCGTATAATGTTTTGTCTTTTGTCATCTACTGCACAGCTATCATAAAGTTCATATGAAAATTGTCACAGACTGATTTAGATATGTGTTGTAAGGGCTTGGGCTGTAAAACTATCATCGTAAAATTATAATTATGGTAGTACATACGTACTTAGAGTAGGTATACTCATAGATGACAAGACAACGAGTTAATGTCGGTGCCACAATAACACATTTACTGAGAATGTTGGCAGCTACCTCGAAACCCACAACAGCTGATGTTTTTAGAGCCTGCTCTTAAAAATGAAAAAACAAGTGCTATCCTATTTATTTGAAAAGTATCAAAAGTGATTCTTTACTGCCTCGTTGGCCGAGTGGTCGCAAGTGCGACTCCCGGGTCCCTCGATTCCCGGGTCGCGCAAAGTATTACCGGGTTTTAAAAAAATCTCAGTAGTAGCACAGAGTCTGGAAATGTGCCCGGTATAGCAATCGGCTCACCCCCTATTACATGGGACTATAACATAAATAGTGAAAAGTGGGTATTATTTCTGTGTGCACCTCTGCCTGCCCCTTCGGGGATAAAAGGCGTGATGTTATGTTATGATTCTTTACATAAAACTTTTTGTAAGTGTGTAATGGTTGCAATCGACTGATACAGTACTTAAATCACAATTTTGATTCCATTAACGTACCTACTATATATGGCTCTTATTCATTGAACATTTAGCTAAAGTCATTTCTCTTTTTTCTATTTTTTTCTTTTAAAAACGTTGTCCCACACTAGGATTTTCTCCTGTGTTATGAGTGCGTTTACAAATATACAAGTTCAAATACACACCTAGTCCTATTTTAATGAAGTTTTTGGGAGCAATTGGGCTGAACTCTAGTTTGTCATCAGTTTTGACAATACCAACATTTTACAGATTTTGTATAACGAAATATTCTTATAGGGATTTCGGAAAATTCTTGAACGACAGTTCGTCGACAGTCAGTACTGTCGATGTATTCTTATCCAGAATACATCGACAGCCTTACTTTTATCTAACTAGACCATACAGAATTTTTAAACATACATACATAACATCACGCCTTTTATCCCCGAAGTAACACCCACTTTTCACTAGTTGTTATGAGTCCCATGTAATAGGGGGTGAGCCTATTGCCATATACCGGGCACATTTCCAGACTCCGTGCTACTACTGAGAATTTTAAAAAACCCAGTAATACTTTGCCCGACCCGGGAATCGAACCCAAGACCCCTTGCCCGGCAGTCGCACTTGCGAATACTCGGCCAACGAGGCAGTAGAATTTTTAAAGTATTAGTTTTTACTGTATTACTCATTGATATGTTAAACAAATATGTACCTCTATATTAAATTGCAATGCTAATAATATATCATGAAAAAAGACATTATTAGCATATATCCGCATTTACCATGTCGATACAAATTTCTGCTTATAACACATTTTTCTGAAGAAAACTCGTATTAAGATATGTATTAGAAGACAGGTCTAGTTAGCTGACTTGTCAACTGGTGACTCAGAGCCAGCCAACGTCAGAGATCCTATAACCACCTCACAACCTGTTCCCTGCCAATTCTATTCTTAATAACAGGTAATGACAGTACCACACAATTTTAAACTTTACACCCAACACATTACAACTTCATTCCCCTTGGCAGCATCCTCAAAATTTTCTGCTTCAACAAATTAGATTCTAATTTTGGAGGTGGAGAGTTGGGATTTGAATGACGCTATCTGTTGCATAGTTTTAATCTGATCACGTATCGCCAAACGTCATTTTATAAAGTATAGCGGACGTAATCGAACATGTCTGGAATGTTCTGTAGTAACGTGTTGATGTAATATAGAGGTATAAAAACAAAGGTTATGATGAAGTAGGAGGATCGTTAAATTGTACTGAAATAGAAGGGCGACGTGACGAGCGACTTGGCGTTTGATATTTAGAGGTAAATAAATGCTGAGAGTTAGCCGTCAATAGACTACCTACGTCATAAGTCTAAACGCTTCGAGTTGATGGCTTCGTTCATGGTTACCAGTATGGCTGTCGAGTAAGAGGTTTTGGTTTCGATCGCTGAGAAAAATGTAATTGAGTTATTCCATTTTCGAAATTACGAAGTACTTAATAGTCTACCTCTAGTATTACTAAGTCTAGTTATTGTACCTGTATTATAACAATAAAGGGTCACCTACTATAACTTATTAATCGTGACATAAATAAAAAAGTAAGAAAGTAAACAAAAACATGATGTAATATAGTGCAATATGGGTAATGTTCACCTGTTGATTGATTATCGAGGTATGAAAGTGCACCTGGTTAATATGCAATCCAAAATTATAAAATGTATAATGTCTCGCAGTGTTAGGCACACAAGGTTAGCTTTCAGCTCAGTGTTTTGAAGGTTTTTAGAATTTGTAGCAGTAAGTAGTAAATCGTTTATAGTACACTACTTATACTTATAGAAAGACTGCCTCGTTGACCGAGTGATCGCAAGTGCGACAGCCGGGCATGGTCTCGGGTTCGATTCCCGGGTCGGGCAAAGTATTACTGGGTTTAAAAAAAATATCAATAGTACTCGGTACATGGCAATAGACTCATCCCCTATTACATAAGACTCATAACATAAAAAGTGAAAAGTGGGTGTTATGTTGTACAGTGGCATTAAGTGCCGTAATGTGCACCTCCGACTACCCCTTCGGGGAAAAAAGGCGTTATGTGTGTATGTAGAAAGTCGACGGTATTAAGTTTCAAAACAAATACATAATAACAGACCGTAGAGTTATAACTGTGTTTGTGAGATACTTTTCCAAAACCAATCAGATACACTTTACATTTAGACTCAAAACAACAATTTGAGGAAATCCTAATCCTTGCTATGCACCAGTCGCTGCATAAATAATGGCGATCTTGTAAGAAGCGTTTAATTCACTTTATCTATAATTAAATATCTCATACACTCGGACCTTCATTGAATAACCAGTATCTTTCTGTAAGGTTACAACGATCATTAATATTCCCAGCATATTCACTGGATTGCACTTTCTTAATGAGTATAACGCTCATTATATCTACAGATTAATTTGAAAATGCTTGCTCCATTTACTGTGTAATCAAGGATTCCAAATTTGCCAAAGGCCTTGTGACTTATAATCCCCAAGACTACGGATACATTTGACAGATACTGGACAAATACATCCAGTAGTGGTGTAACTATACTAGTGGAGGCCCGTGGGAAATTCATCGAAACATTCTAACAAATATAAATAAGGAGAAGAGTCCAGATGAAAACCTCTGAATGGACGCCTTTTCCAGCTGGAGGAACGTTGAACTTTGCCGACTTGCAATCCTGTAGTTACGCCACTGAATAAACCTAAACTTCTTGAACTGTAATCTCTAGCCAAGCAAGGAGATTATGCCTAACCCTCTAATGCTAAGGAGACCCAAAGTCCAGTAAACATCATCATAGTTTGTTTAAGATCACCACTCCCTATCCTATCAAGAAATAATAGACCTGTTATGATAATTGCATACTCAACAAAACGTTCTTCAGTCAGTATATTGTTCATCGCATGCAAAATTGATAGATGCGGTCTTCAGTGAGTAGTAATGTTTGGCTTGCGACAGCTCCGTGGCGCAACTAATTTGCGCCTGACATGACGAGTGGCGCTACCTATCGACTATCTTTAGCAACTGTATCAATCGCACAACTATTCAACTTGTAATATCATCCTTATTGTATAATGGTTAAGGTATAATGTGATGATTCGTTTATTGTCGTTTGTTTGTGATTTCAAAATCGTTGCAGGTTTGATTCATTGGACGTGTAATGACGTGCTTTGGTTAGTTCTTGACCTAGCATTTTTAAGCTATTGCATTTTTGTAGGAGTCTAGTAACTAATAATAATTAATGAAGAAGGTCCCTATAATCGTATCATTTCAAATGGCTGTAGTAGTCAAATTTCAAATAGAAGTGTCTTCTTAAGATTTTAATGAATCTGATTCGAAATTAAGTCATTTTAAAAAATGTTAATTTTAACATAGGTACCGATAAAAGTAGGTGTTTGTTATGTTATGTACATTAAGTGTCTCAGCAATTTAACAGTATTAGGATAATAAACGCCTATAGCACACGTAAAATCTTTCTCAATCCTGCTAACATGATTCTCACCCACAAATGATCAATTTCCAATACTCATTTACCTTCGTTTACAATTCTGTCAATAGACAAGGTTGTTTATGAATGACTCCACGACTGGAACTACTCCAAGAGTCGTCTCCAGTCGTGAGGTATTTATACTCCGAGAATATAACATCACCTGTTCATTGTGGCTCGTACTATCGAGTGACTTGGACGTAGGGACTTTGTTGCACAAATGCTAGATTAGGTACATTGCACACTGTATGAGATGTGAAAATTATTTGGAAGAATCGTAAACGCTTTCTTACATTTAGCCAAGGCGTTTTTTGGATTGTTGGATTTGGACCTCGTGTGCGGTACCAGCTTAACCCCTTCATACATACATACATACATAACTTCACGCCTGTCTCCCATGGGGGTAGGCAGAGACTAAGGAACGCCAATTACTACGATTCTTACATACCTCTTTCGCTTCATTAACAGTCATCAATCTTTTCATGCATGCTCGTCGGTTAAGGGTACTTTTAATTTGGTCCTTCTTTAATATAGTGCTAATGTGGGAGAAATTAATATGGATGAAATTGTGAGTGCCATTAAGAGTTTGAAAGTAGGTAAAGCAGCTCAACCCCTTCTTATAACATACTTGACGTCACAATTTACAGTGTAACGTGTACCGCTTGCTACCTCATCGGGGACTAAAAAGCGTGACAAAAAAAACATTGTCCTAGTAACAAACATTACCTATTGTGTTTCTAACATGTCACTTTCTTTTAGCTCTTATACCAGCCGCCATTTTCACACCATATTTGAACATCCCTGTTGGACTATACTTAACATTCTAAGATACCAGGAATAGGTGGTACCTTTGTACTTTAATTTTATGTATGTGTTGTCCTTTATGTTGTATGTGTGTACCTCTACATAAATAAATAAATAATAATAATAATAATACCATAGCAGCAGTAATGTGCTCTGTTCAATTGAACGGACTTCAAACAACAGACTATCGGCAGACGTGGCCACCACTCGAAATGAATCAAATGCTTCAGGAGCTACCTTAACTATATACTCTAATATGTACAAATGTATAGTGGAATTTTGGCAAAGTTCAAATTCAAATACAAATCATTTATTTTTTCTGCTGGAATGATGTTTGATTTGATCTATTTATCTTTGTAAATATGGAAGACGTCTGTCATACAGTGTTAAAATTTTAATCTGTATTTAATTCGTTTATATTACTTTAACCAGGTTTTAAGTATTTTGTGAATACGTCGTAGTCATTTCAGAAATATACTGTATCACCACCATCATCATCAGTGCATTGCTGGAGTATAGATTCTCTATGGAGTACATAAAAGAGTATTTCCATACCACATTTGGCAGGTGAATTGGATAATTATGTCGATGATACGGTGACTTCATTGTTGATAAATACCTATCATAGTTTTCAATCATAATACAAAGAGTGACTGTTCAGCTTACCAATATGTTCAATAAAACTCCACAGAACTAGTGACTAGTAGAATTAGTTCTATTTTACAAACATTATAATAACATTCACTTACAGAATAAAGCAAAATGAGACTGAAAAATACATTAGCAATAATAATACATTTTAGGCCCCACAAAATGTACGAATCAAGATAAAACCTTATTTTAATTTGAAAACCTTCCACTGAGGCGGCTAAAATGTTGCTAAAAAAATTTATATTTGTGCTCCGCGATTCGGCCGCTATTTATTTTTAATGTGGTGTTGTGCGCAGTTCCTATATGAGTGTTTGTTTGATATTTTTAGCTCGTCTCTAGCGTTTGTGAAATATATGAATTTATCAGTTTCAGCATTCTCTCTAACGTTGCATGTGTATTGTGTATGTATGACTTGCATATGTATGTGTATGACTTCTATATGTTTGAGTATGTATTAGTTATTTTTACTAATATCTCCTCTTGTTGGCAGGTGTTTTCTATCAGTTCCCAACTTGTTTTTAAATATTTCATTGTTTTAATGAATGATAGAGTTATTGTTTTTCGGTATTACTCATTTAACAATAACAAAATTATTGTTTTTTATAACTATTTGTTATCGTCGCTAATACAACCTTAGAATAATATCTGTACCTACGACTTTTCGAGCTACCAGCATACTGTTATACCATACTAAAAACTTTATGCAAACAGGAAGATTAAATTAGTATGGTATTTAATATCAAAAGTCAATGAAAAGATAGTTAATTCTCTTTATGTCACTTTTTAACCGACTTCAAAAAGGAGAAGGTTCTCAATTCGACCGTATATATGTTTTTTTATTCTATATTTCTTGGGTTACCTCAAGGTCCTAAATAATATAATATTTACATTACTCATTATTTTCAATGGACTAGGTAAATGATTGTGTAGTATGCAGGTCGATCTTAGAAGTTGGCCAGAAGTCGACGAGATGTTAAGATAGATTGCATCAACTCGGTTAGTCTGAGATTAAATCTCATTATAAACCACTCTTCCTTCTGTTTTCCCGATGATTCATACAGAAGACCAGCTGTTTAGTACTTGCAGTTATTTTTAATTGCAAAGAAATGTTAAGGTTATCGCGATACTGCAGTTGAGGCGAAAACTCAAAAATCACATAATTTTGCATAAGTACTTGAAAAAGTATAGTTATTTTTGACATTCCGATCATTTTCGAGCTGACCCGCCGTTTTCCAAATCGTTTAGACTGACAATATATGTAGACTATATTAGAAAGTCATCTGAATCCTTTAACATCTTAATATAGAATATCTGAAACTTAAACCTGTATGTTTTGTGCTACACGTCATTGCTTCCTATCTCTACAAAGAAGTAGAGATGAAACAATTGGTTCATTGGACAAGATCTAGAAGTAATCAAGTGCTATCCCGTGGAGCCTTGTAAGGCGCATTCATAAAAGACATGTAATACTCAAATTCCTGTGCGGGCCGGCCCTCGGTCTGACTCAGTGCGGTCTAAAATTATAACCGATGACGTCACACGCGTGTGCCACTGCCACAAAAACGGATTAGCGGCCACTTGCCAAATTTAGTTGTTATTGCACGCTGACCTGCTTGAGGAGGCAGTTCTAGAAGTGCTGGCGTAGAAGAAGAAGAACAAGTGTACAGAAGCATGTAGACTAATTGAGAGTTAAAGAGAAGAAAGAGGGACAGAAAGAGAATAAAACATGATGTTCTTACATAAGTTTTGATCTCAAGATAAGTTTTAAATCTTTCACGTATCATCGCATTCATTCTTCACGTAAATTAAGTCCTTGAAAATTTAGGCCCCTAAAGTCGAAGACCCGAGGCAATCCTAGGTGCAGAATACGCAGTCTGTATCAATATACAGACTGCATCGAAAGCTATCACACGTTTACAATCACTTCTGGTCCCTCATAAATGAGACGTGCTTATGAACATTGTAAACAAGTAAAGTTATAAAGGTTTTCACTGACCCTGTATAGAACATGTTAATACAAAAATGTATCGACTGTTTACTGTCAATAAAAACCAGTTTGTGGTCACAGTTGGCCAACCAAACGTCGATGAAACAATAAAAATGATCGTTAAACACAGATTTATTGGAACTGGGAAATAAAGAAAATATGTTATTCACCTTTACACGTTTATTGATTCGTGTTTAAACTATTTAATACATTTATTGGTTTGTTTAATACTTTAGTTTCAAATGGATAAATGTGACTGCATGTGTTCTGGATTAGGAGAAGGGTTATTTGTTTTTATTCGGGGACAACTTAGCACAATTGACACAGAACTTTGAGCCAATGACGTTGGGAATATATCGGTGTTATAACCATCTGTAGGTCCTACAATTAGTATCTACGCCTTAAATCTCATTGAATGAAATGGTCAACAGGTTTTAATATCATTTGGGCATTAAACTTTGACTGTAAAATTCTCAGTAAAGTACTCGTATGTAAGTATCTTTCTTCTTCATCTTAATCTTATATACTTTTTATGTATTTAATACGATGGCGTTGTACTACCAGCTCGCCTGGTGGTAAGCGACGATGTAGCCGAAGATGGAACATGTATCTATAAGTAACCGGTTCACTCGGGACTATCACATACTTTATCAATAATGCCTGTACAGGTTTGACTGCACGGTTGGTGGGAAGGCTGGGCAACTGAATGCCGCAGAACGTGTCGCGGGTTCGATTCCCGCACGGAACTTCTCTTTGTGTGATCCACAAATTGTTGTTCCGGTTTTGGGTGTCATGTGAATGTGAACTTGTATGTTTGAAACGCACCCACGACACAGGAGAAAATACTAGGGTAGGGCATTTAAAAAAAATGTCATCAATTAGCAACACAATTATTTCCAGAAGTGCCAGCTAATATGAGCTAATTCTTGTTTACTACAAATATAATGTACTTTAAATAGCTTGGCGAGACTGCGTGTGATTCATGACACAGGATCGTACAGCCGTACCTGTGGTACGCGGTGCGCATGTGCGTGGGAGAGCCCTTAGAGGAATCACCTGCCGACTGATCTTAGAAATATATTGGGTATATTTTGTCAAGTAATTAAGTTGTGAAGAGATGGATAGATTTGGAGATAGTTCTGTTGATCAAAGATATATCATTCGCGTTTGGGGACTTCTAGTCTAGGAGTGCAATGAAAAAACGAATCGTAATACTGATTTTATAAATTTATTATATTTCGGCGTCCAATTTTAATGATGTTATACTTGATCTAAAGATATCAGAGTGTGCGGTAATTAATGGATAAGCTTTAAATTTGTTATAGTACAACTTGAGACATTTAAGGGTTATCAATTACCGGACATTCTGTATATCACGTATGAGCAGATGATATTGGCAAGAGCAGTAACTAAATACAGACTGGCATTATTAGTTGTTATCCATATTTCTTAGTTGACTTTAACAGTAGTCACAGGAATGTAAGGGGTGATCACAAATGATTGTATTTTCTTTTTTTATGGGATATTTCGGTAAACGAGCAGACGAATCACCTGATGGTAAGAAATCGGCGTCGCCCATGGCCACCTGGAATACCAAAATTAGAAATTTGAGGATTGTTGGGGATTCAGTGATTGGGGACATTGGTGAAGGGGGCGGGGGTGGAATTGGGCCTCCGGTAACCTCACTCACAGGACGTGATAGCGTTGTTTCACATCGGTGTTTTTTGTGAGGCCGTGTATTACACCTTTACATATTTCACTCTGTTGCATCTCAGGAATTGTCATAAATATTAATACTCAATAATAAAGCTAACTTTTGATTTACAGAGCACTTAACAAGAGAAGTAACATTTCAGGTGAAATTGTCGCAGTTATTTTCAATCTGTGCTCAATACTGAAACGAAATTTTAGGACGTTATGACTTTTAAGCACGCATAAATTAACTGCGTACTATTTTCCAAGTACCTAGAGACTACATTTCATATACGACCGTTCAGTTTCTATACAGTTTAACAAGTTCTGAATGTCTTATTTCACTGTACTTTTTACTCATTTCACTTTCATCTCAGGTAGAATGTCATTAGGTTTAGGTCTAATTAGGCAGATTTTTTAAATACACTATTATATCTTTTTGTAATAACTATGGCGGGAGCTGTGACGCGCATGCTGCTCATAAGGAAGAACCCCTCTGTCTCTCAAAACTAGTAGAGCTTTTCTCAGTATATTCACGTGAGTAGCTCGCGATTTTAATTAATTTACTATCATATCTATCGTAATAATGGCAAACGAATATAACTTTGGCCAAGTAGATTACTTCTGTGTGCATATGCGTCTGTCTTTCATCAATAAATAAGCATCTATAGTATCCATTAATCCTACATATTAATAAAGTGGTAGGAAAGCCAAAATTATACTTTGAATATTTTTAAACAATACTTGTGGCGTAATCTACAATCGATATCGAAGCCAACATTATTATTTGTAGATTTTTATCTGTAGGTATGTCCGGGTTAAACGCAAAAAGTGCTGGATGGATTTACTTCAAATATACTACATATTAATAATAAGCTAAATCTTATATCGCTGTCACCTACGGAGAGGAGTTGTGAAGAACTCATCCAAGTCACTATTCTACGCGGACGTAGTCGCGGTAACAGCTAGTCTTACAATAAAAAATCAGTTAAATTAAACGCAAATTTTAATCTGCTATAAACCAAACGTGTAATAACCACAATGTCGATCAGTCATCGGTTCATTTCTTAGTTGGAGTCTATCGAATAATTAGTAGATAATGATCAGTCGTGAAATATTACTGTAACGCTGATTGATCGGCTAAATGAGCTGCCACCGATTTAGAACATTGACACCGATCGGGTGTGAGTAACGCGGGCTTAGGGAGCGGATACAGTGCATGAGAGGAGCGCGAAGACACCTGTATTATTTTGTACATATTAAGTAATTCTGGTTGTGGTTAGAAGCAGTGATGAAGTTTACTTTTTAGTATAAGGTTTTATTTTTGTGAACAGCACAACCTACATTATTACAAGAAATGAAGCTGGGAAAAGAAGACAGGTAGATAGATAAAGCTTGATAAGATAATCGTAGGAAAATAGTTGTTGCTTCAACATTAAAAAACTATTTATGTTTTGCATCATTTTATCGACGCGATTATCACTACTTACAATAGATAACATGTCACTGGAATTGTAGTTTTAAAATCGCTTTTCCTATGTAGCGTAGGATGGGTGTAAGTGCATGCGTCACCTGTAATGCATTTATTGTTCGACATTTGCCAACGACTTCGATTCTGGTTCAACATGACACTCGTTGCTAACATTAGTTCAGTCCCAGGTTCGATCGCATTCCAACTATTGAGAAATATCATTACTTTATGACACTTTACTAGTGTAATATTTTGTTTGATCTGTACTTGAAATTAATGCATATTCCTTTCTGCAACAGCTACGTAAATGCAAACATTGCTGAATGATAAATGATAAATGACATAATTGTAGATAAATTTATAATATTTCATTTATGTGCAAACCACCTTAGTTGGTGGAAATCAGTTACCGCAGCTTATGAATTGAATTTCCTATATTTCACCCATACGTTGCTGACCGATTGACACCGTTAAAACTTATTAACTATTTATATTTACTTATCTTGTGTACTTTACTTTGGAGAGACAAATTGGGACGGATTACGCGGTGACTGGGCAGCCGGAGCAACTCTTTGTGTGATCCACAAATTGTTTCGGTTCTGGTTGTCATTTGTATGTACAATCGTGTGTTTGTAAGCGCACCCATGATAGAGGAGATAAACCTAGTGTGGGGCAACGTAATAAAAAGAAGCGATGTCACCATCACTGCACTGTATCTAGCTCTGTGAAGTGCTTATAACGGTGAATGCTTTGGAAGCATACCCATTTTTTTTAAGGGGGAAAATCATCGAATGACTGCTCCTGCCTGGGTGAGGTGGGAGGGAGTGTCAGACTCTTACTGACTTAAAACAACCCCGTTCCTTCTCCTGCACCAGTAACCCGTTAGATTCTCCGCGATATACTACCCATACTACACTCTTTACTCGTTCAGGGAGTCAATGTGTTACATTTATGTTGTAAAGTAAAAAATTAAGCATAAAACATATACATAGAACCATAATAGCTCCTGTTTCCTGACGTGAGTTTACAATCATCAATCTCCTACTTACAAACACCATGTCTCGCCGGCCGCCTGTTGTACATATAAATCAATCCGCCGCGAATACTGCTACACTACTTGTTGTGACTTCGATTCCCGTTTCGAACAAATATTTGCAACAGCTATTGATAGATCGGTTTTCCAAGTGCAGCTATTTTTAAAGTGAAGTTGTCCATATTTGTGTTTTTAATAGTATACTTAGTGTAGCAAGAAATAGTATGTTATTCAATTAAAAACGATGAAACATAAAAATCCCAGGATTATAATGTACCAAACAATATAAGGCATAGTATGAATATACGCTTTTCAAGCTTCTTTGTACGTACTGCTAAGGAGTGGAATTCTTTGCCAGAGTCTGTGTCTATCCTGAGTGTCAACAAGGTCCGAGTGAATAGGTTGCTTACGGTCGACCACAGGGTCCCGGTCATTTGGAAGGCGTACGAAGGGGCGAAGCCAACTGCACAGAAGCCTTTTCTACTCTAATCTGAATGCAATGGGACACAAACTGTAAAAATTAATAATTAGTATTATTTTTTATAATAACTAAAGTGAGACATACTAAATGAACTAAGTAACTGAGTTTATTTATGTTTATCACTGAAATATGTGAGTGTATCTATTTTAATTGCTCAATTAAATCGTTGCTTGCTTCTTGCTCACACCATTAACTCTTCTCTGCATCACCCAAAGGTCAGACTGGGAGAAAATGCCTGCGGCATTAAGTCCACCTTGTGTACACTTTGTGCATGAAGCTTAAATAAATAAATAAAAATCAGTAGGCCGCGCGACATCACCGCGACCGCGCACGCTGCTCATGAGGAAGATCCTCTCTGTGGTTCGAAACTAGTGGAGCTTTTCTCAGTATATTTACATGAGTAAGCCGCGATTTTTAGTTAATTAATATTATCTTTATTAATTCCTTTTCTCAAAAAAAATTCTTCCATCTTAACAGTAAAGCCAAAAGAAATGAAAACTTTATAACGGCTATTTCCATATTTCATAAGCTTGCGATGTCAATACTATTTAATGCCAATAATGTTTATATCCTCAATGTTATAAGATGTCGTTTCCATGAATCACTTGCCGCCATATTTCTTCTGGTGGCACATGTTGTCTCGTGATTCGGGACAGTACACACATGTGGCACATAGCAACTGTGTATTTACAAATATTATTACTATTATGTTTTCGGCTTACTCACGTAACTGTTAGACGAGGACCTCTACTAGTTTCAAGCCCTTTTTTTAAGGGGGGAACATCATCCAATGCCTTCTCCCCGGGTGAGGCGGGAGGGAGTGTCAGACTCTTACTGCCTAAAAACTACCCCGTTTCTACTCCTGCACTTCGAACCAGAGCCCCGGCAACCCGCTAAGCTCTCCTCGGCTCCGTGTCGAGTTTCAATCCCTGCTAGAAGCTTACATTCATGAACAGCTCATATTACGTTTTATATTATGTGATAAACAGTACATAATATAACATAACATCACGCCTTTTTTTCCCGAAGGGGTTGGCAGAGGTGCACATTTCGGCACTTAATGCCACTGTACAGTGTAACACCCACTTTTCACTATTTATGTAATGAGCCCCATGTAATAGGGGGTGAGCCTATTGCCTTATACCGGGCACATTTCCAGACTCCATGCTACTACTGAGATTTTAAAAACCCAGTAATACCTACTTTGCGCGACCCGGGAATCGAACCCGAGACAAGCAAGCGGTCGCAAGTGTGACTGCCGGGCAAGGGCTCGGCAGTCGCACTTGCGACCACTCGGCTAACGAGGCAGTCATGATACAGGATAATAGAGGATAAACAGTACCTAATAATTATTATTACCTACAGACCGTGTCACTGCGCCTCCTTTCTCTTATGTTAAGGTTAAGGTCGCAAGTATACCAAGCAAAAGACCTCGTATGCGATTCTTAGATCTTGCAAAAGTTCTTGTTGTAGTTAAATTGTTCTTAGTGGAAAACGAAGCGGCATTATATTCAACAGCAGTTAATATTTTTATAATAACTATCGTGAGACATTTATACGACTAAATTAAGTAAAATCGCAGGTTACTCATGTGAATATACTGACCGCCCACGCTGCTCATGAGGAAGAATCCCTCTGTGGTTCGAAGCTAGTAGAGCTTTTCTCAGTATATTCACGTGAGTAACCCGCGATTTTACTTAATTTAGCAGCTAATCTATCAGAATCTACACCAATCCAATAAAACAGTCAAATAAAATATATTATGTTATATATAACTATAACGCCTTAAATATTTAACCCCTAATCATTTAATAGGATCAACCATTCAAAGGTTATGACGACCTGTCATATGTGTCATCACGACTGTCACAATATGAGGTGTCTCTGAGTGATGTCTATTTATAACAGGCCACTATGTATTGCATTATTGCAGCCGACTGTCATCGTGTGATGACAACGGATGAGATTCCGAGCGTGATAATCGTGTTGTATGGTGATTATAATTTGTAATTAATATTGGAGACAGGTAATTGATTGGAGCGATTGTAATATTTGTTCGATTATTGCATTTGAAAGTAACAATTGCTATTACTAGAATAATCGATAATCTTATTGATCATGTCGAAAGCGAGTAAAATTGTAATACACAGGATTTAAGTTTAATAATCGTTATTATGGAAAAAAACTAGTAGGAACTTTACTGACTATTTCTCAAAGAAGACCATCTTTTTAAGAAATATAAAGTGATACTGAGATTAAAACATCACGTCAATGCCCAATTTAACATTTAATAACATTTACTCACAAATAAAATGATTGTCTTACATGCTTTCGTATCTAAAATAGTAAAGTCAAAACCACCCAACTTCAACATAATTTATGATTATGATCCCTATATTCACTAAAGATATGGCATAAATTACAATAAACTTAAGTCTTATTACTTGTATTGTTATCATTCCAGGTATCAATGTACTCTTGCCTGATGGTCTTCACATCGGCTGTTGCGGCAGACGTGATGCTGACAGAAGTAGACTTCTTGTCACATTTAATTAACGGCTTTATGAAATAACGCCACGTTTTACCGCAGATCTGCATCAGACCTATCACAGAAAGACCGAGAAGAAAGCCCTGAAAAGAAGGAAAAGCTTTTATAATAATTAATGATGCAACAATTTGATTAGTAAAGGCCGAAAAGGGACTTGAAACTCTTCTATATTGAGTTGCTAGTGAAATAAGTAACAAGTGAGTTTATTTCTGCAAATATGCTAGAAGGTAGCACTTTTACACGTCAATTTTGTAAACGAACGATGAGGTCGACATTTCTTTACTGACGTGTGTGTGTTGCGTGTGTTTATGTGCGACACCGAATGCTTACCATCAGGTGATCCGTCTGCTCGTCTGCCATATAAAAATACCAATGTCAAGATTGCAGTGGGTAGCACTTTGTAGATTCTGATTATGTCCGTAAGACAATGGTATGTGTTTAAATAAGTATTTGTATTCTTTCAAACTATGCCCACAGATGTTAAACTTCAGTTACTTATTTTTATTACAAATATTCGATTTGTACATGACTCAGTTTCATAAATATCTTCATTAATTAGTATACCTCTAGTAAATATCTTGCCGGCCGAGTGGTCGCAAGTGCGACTGCCGGGCAAGGGGTCTCGGGTTCGAATCCCGGGTCGGGCAAAGTATTACTGGGTTTTTAAAAAGTTCTCAGTAGTAGCACGTAGTCTGGAATTGTGCCCGATATATGGCAATAGGCTCACCCCCTATTACATGGGAGTCATAACATAAATAGCGAAAAGTAGGTGTTACGTTGTACAGTGGCATAATGTGCACCTCTGCCACCCTTTGGGGATAAAACGCGTGATGTTACGTTATTTTATGTTTTAATAAATATCTTGTCTTCAAGTTTTCTGTATCTCATATCGCTGTATGTTTAACATGCTCACTAAATTTACGATTTCTATCCATGAACCGCTTTAGAATAGAAGCTATCTTTTTGTAATCTTAAGCTCAAGACTGGTAGAGACCAGACCAGGCTAGTGTTAAACTTTTAAACAAAGAAATCATAAATTCGGCCCATTACCTTATATCTGATTCTTACTGGATTATTTTTGCTCAGTACCAACGCAGTCATAATCTATTCTCATACGAACTATAGCTAGATACTAAGAAATTAGCTTTTTCATCCACACATACATTACGAAAACAAACAATATGAGATATAACTCGACCTCGGAATATACAAACTAAACGCTAAAATAACTAAATCAAAGAGTTAAGGAACGTGCACATTAATGAATACGTTTATAATCGTACTTTGACTAGTAACAAGTCTTGGGACATGTAATAATAATTATACCCAGTAAATACAAGCGAGAAACGTTTTACAAATGACACTATTTCATATACATACGTACCACACATTTTCCTTCATTGAAAATGGGATTTAGGTGGGTAATACGGGACAAATAGCTATAAATATCACTCAGCGCTTATAAAGTCAAGAATGTTTGCTTTATTTTTACTGTTTATTACTGTTATTAATTACTGTAAATATCAAAAATTGAGATGAAAGAAAATGGGCACGAAGCCATTTGATCGACAGTAACACTTACGACCATTCGATTGTCGAAGCAGTACCTATAGAATGAAAAGATGTCAAATTTAGTTTAACACCAGATTTACCGATTTTCTCACAACCGGTTTTTACTTGTGTATACAAGACTTCATTCCAACGACACGGAGTTACCTAGTCTTTGAAATAGCGGCTGAACGTGGCACCGCGCCAGCAGCTAGCACAGTGTAATCAATGGCATCGTATCTATCTCATCGGGAGTACGATGGTGTTTGTCTAATGGCTAGATTGGGAGAACTTAAGGATTCATCTAGTAGAAGAAATTATGAAGATTCTATGGTGGAAGGAAGATGGAGTTTGGTGTCAATGAGAGCTTGTTTTAGTTGATCTGGTCAAGTAATTTAAATGCTTTATTTTAACGAAGTAAATGGTTGCTTATAGTCATGGAATATCATTTTGTGTCTTCGCTGTTTTCTTTAGGTATTTATTGACAAAAAGAAAGGCCATTTAAATGATCGCTTCGCTAGAAATCAACGTTAAACTTGATCAAAATTAAGCCAAAATGAGATGACGTCTTGTTAGGAAGGAGCTAAAGTTGCAAATCGTAAAAAGAACTTACAATACTGCCTCCAAGGTCAGACACGAATAGGTTCCAGTCGTAATTGTAGCGTTCCTCATACACGGAGACCATCATGCTGTTGAAATTGACGAATAACTGTGGACAGTACAACTTGATCAATTTTCATCATCATCATTACCATCATCATCATAAGTTTTAAGTGGGCCGGCTCGACCGGAGTGATACCACCGCCTCACAGAAAACCGACGTGAAACATCGCGTGCGTTGTGTATCGTCATGTGAGTGAGGTTACCGGAGGCCCAATTACCACTCTCCAATCCCTGAATCCCTAACGATCCTCAAACTCCTAATCCCCAAAAGGCCGATAGCGCACTTGTAATGCCTCTAGTGCCGATTGCTTATCATCAGGTGTCCGTCTGCTCGTTTACCGGCTTATCATAATCATCATCATCTGAAAGATGTCTACTGCTGAACACAGACATCACAGACAGACTCTTAGTCGACATCTTCATCGATATACCCAAAATTTAATATAATACAGAAGAATAGGTACACCCATAAACAATTCCTCACATGGTATGAAAAGCACTTGCGATACCTTCATTGTTATACGTGTACTGAGGTTACAATGATCGTTACCATAAGGTGGAGCGTACCTAAGCTTTAAAAAAAAATAATGTCATTTAAAGTTGACCTTGTAAGTCTAACAGCAACTTCTGATAACTTACATGTGTCTCCAAAGCGGCAGCACCTTTGGTCGCCGACCACAACTTGTTATTACTGTCCCAAAAGTAATATTTCTGTCTGTCCGTCACGAAGCCATTGTATAGAAGTGACCGACAAATACGAGGGCAAGACGAATAATTGTGTGATTCGTAGATACTGAAAAGGTAGGAACATTATGAAGTAATCTTTAATAAGAATAACGATTTTTTGTTCATCAGACAGCTATATGCAGAGTGAAGTCTGTTTATCCAATTGTCCATTATTTACCATAATTAACTATTTTTATTCATAAAAACAAAGCGTTATTTGTATGCAAAATAAACAAAAAAGCATTCACCCTCTATACTTAAGGATAAGGCGCGTCATACTAGTGTGGTTGCTACAGCGGGGCAGTGGACTGTCAATCCATGGGCCTGAACACCCAACTTCTTCAGTTGCAAGTTTCCAAATATATCTGGTTGTACACTGGAAGAAAAAGACATTTGTTACTGGAGTACGAGGTGTTTCTGGTAGGATAGCAACGTTTATTAGAAGATACCCTTTGTTGAAGAGAAAAATCATCGAATGACAGCTCCCGTCTTGAATGAGGTGGCAAGGAGTATCACACTCTTTATCTCAAATAGTTCTTCACAGGGTGGTCCCTGTTCCTACTCCTGCTTCGAGGCAGCGCCTCCGGAACCCGCTAGGTCGTAAGCAGCTAAGGTATGAGAAGAGACCTTGTCATCTTATTTAGAAAGGGCCCTTAATAGGATGCTGCTTAAGCTAACTAATATTGTGATTCTAGTAGATAATCTCCAAGCATAATACCAGTCTTCTGTAATCCTGTCCAGTAGTACAAATCGTATTGATTTACAAATGCTATTAATTTCTGAAGTGTGCAATGTTAGAATTTATGTCGACGATTATTTCTGATGGAGTAGATATTTCATCTGGCTGTTAGAAATATTTCTGAGAAACTTCAGATTTTGTGAATAAGATATTATATAATAATATAAGCGACTATCCAAGAGTCTACATCAAAGAAGAACTCATCAAAGTGTTATCCTGAATTATTATGATATATACTCTTATATCGTGGTTACTTAGTCATGCCAACACGGCTCCAATAGATATGGTACCGAAAAACTTACAGCAATAATAATAAATTATTATGTTTTCGGCTTACTCACGTAGTAATTTGATGAGGAACTCGACTCGATGAGCCTTTAGCATGGCTTGAAACTAGTCGAGTTCCTCGTCAAATGACTACGTGAGTAAGCCGAAAACATAATAATTTATTTAGTATGTCTCACGAAAGTTACAATACAAGCAATTATAATATCTAGATCTTCATATAGACCAGAAAAAATTTTTTACTCTTACAATCATAACTATTTTACGATAAATACAATAAATAATTGAACTGATAATTCTTGTATAAACTACGTTTAAAAAGCAGATTTCAACGCCCTCGTTTTTTGAAATATTTTGTATTATTTATTATATTCTTTGATTTATTCTTTAATATACTGAAACCTAAGTGTAACGAACAATTTTCTAAGAACTGCATCAAAATCGCTTTAGCCAATCGCGAGATAATGGCGACAAACATACATACAAAGGGTTTAGTATGAGTTAGTTTTACGTTAAAAGTAATCGAAACGACGCGTTCGGCGCTTTGATTGGTTGGTTCATTGGCACCGGCCAATCACAGCGCCGAACGAAAACTCGTTACAATTACTTTAAACGTAAAAGAAACTCGTATTAAGGCCTCTGGTCAAACTGAAAGCCTCCTTTTTTAAATCGGTTAATAAATAACATACATAATTGTTTACTAGTTACCTCATTAGCGCTGTAATTGAGCCTATTGGTGCAAGGGTCATCGCTCCTGCTGATCATCTTGTACTCATCCACCGTCACCTTCACCCTCAGGGTCTCTCCCACGTTCAAGTACAAGTACTCCACCATCCCACCATTGTACACTTTTACTTCTACATTAAAGATGCATTAAATAAGACTTCCCTGGTTTTACATTTCTTAATTTTTTATCCGAAAATGGTAACAAAATTCATAATCAAATTCAAAAATCAAAGTAAGCTTATTTATTGGAGGCTCAATTCCCTAAGCCCAAAGGATAGCAAAATTGTAACACCCCTGTTATTGCGGATTTTTAAAGGCGGTGATAGTGTATCGCTATCAGGTGATCTATCAGCTCGTTTGCTGTGCTAACAAATCCACGATAGAAACACGAACAAACAAAATGGATCCGAAAGGCTTTTGCTAAAAGTGCACGTACCGGTAAAAGGCTCCCTGGTATAGTGTATGTATACGTGGTACCCTGGAGGTATGATACTGACAGTAGTCTCCATATCGCGGGCAGTGTGTCGCATGGTTATGGAGTACCCTATCGCCTGGGACATATGCTTTATATCGCTTTTTGGAGACAAAGTATAACAACGACCCAATGCGAAACCCATTACGGGTGTTAAATCCACATCTGTTGAAAGTGTTTCGTATTAGAAATGTTTAAATGTTTTCAATAGGACTTCTAGTCTGTCTTAACTTATACAAATCAAGTAGTGGTAGGACAATCACTTTATCCTCTCACTTTATGTTGTGTCTTAGGTAAAGAGAATACTGAATAATAATGTTTTGCCAATAAAGTGAACTCAGAATCCAATGTGCAAAAAGAGAACATAATTATATAAAGAACACTCGACATGGACATTGACGAGTTAAATTTGAAAATAGATTACGAAATATCCACAAAATTTGTTCATACAAAAGTAGTCTCTAAACGTCGGAAATAAGATCTAGAGGTATAATGATGGAAGTGCAGAGCGGTCACCGGTTACCGCTTGTATCTTGACCAAAAGAACAAATAAAAAAATACTTACTATGCCTGAATCTGTCGAGAGCGTACTGCACGAATATTTCGTTCGCATTAAACGTGATATTGTCCCACACTTCGTCAAGGTCATTGTTCTCAAAGTCAAACTTCTGCCATTCTTCTTGAAACGATGGGTGACCATACAGTTGGTAATCCTGAGAAAAAGTGTCGACCTTAATCTTAAAATCTTTGAATTAAGATCTATTTTTTAAACAGGATCGAATAGAGTTTCATTCTCGTTCTTTTCCATTCAAATCTACATTTCGGAATGAGCACCAACTTCACTGATGAACAGACTGACAGACTAATTTTTATTTTATAGGTATTTGTTTACGTTTCAAAAGTACCAAATTATCGATTATTTGCTTTGAATTTGACTTTTTACAGACGTAGGTAACTTATATAGAATTTATATCAAAAACTTAGATCGACAAAGAGATTTTGATCACAAATCAATATGCTAATATTAAAGTTTCCTTTAAAAATCGTCTAGCCCTATTCTGTGATGCTAGAAATTCTATTTAGACCTAACTTTCTAAATCAAAATACAGTCTCTCAACAAATAAATAGAAGATACTCTTACTGACAATCATTTTATCATAATTGTATGGCGGGTCCTTGCAGAGTGTGATGCTGGGGTAGTCCAGGGTCTTGTTGAAATCGAAGTGAGTGTACGTGGTGATAGGAATGTCGATCATCTTCTGTATACTTGCAATGATCTTAAAATTTATTGAAATTATACTTAGTGGTTTTATCATTTACACTTGAGAGCAAAGGTGCAAAGCAGAGTTGCACATTACGGGACTTAATGTAACACCCACTTTTCACTATTTATGTTATGAGTCCCATGTAATAGGGGGTGAGCCTATTGCCATATCTCGGGCACATTTCCAGACTCCGTGCTACTACCGAGATTTTTAAAAATACTTTGTTCGACCCGGGAATCGAACTCGAGGCCCTTTGACCGGCAGTCGCACTTGCGACCATTCGGCCAACGAGGCAGTCTCAGTAATACTTCGATCAGAACATATTTATCAAGAAGTGAAAAATAAAAAGCACTAGCGGCTTCGATTCTTTGCTCCCAAGTATGCGTTGCAAGTTTAATTCAATATATATCTCAATATTCTTGCTACCTCCATACCTGCTGTAGAACAACTCCTACGCATCCTATAACCACAAGAGTTTTTATCAAGTTGGGCCCTCTGATGCAATCTGAACACTTCTCTCTTATATTCCATCGCGGATCTTCCACCTGAGTAAATTCTCTTTTTAGTATTCTATATTACATATTATATTGATTGTATAGTGTTTTATTGAAATACAAAGTGTATATTATTGAAAACTATACATACTAAAAACATGTATAATATAGTTGTGAGTGAAAACTTTTAGCGATCAATTTGTGTACCCACTCTATATGTGCCTATAGAGGTAGTAATTGAAACAAGTGAATCTGATTTGGTTTTTTACAGCATAAGCCGTTATATGAGCAGAAGGATCACCTGATGGCAAGCAATCGGCGCCGCCCATGGACCCTCGAAACACCAAAGCGTTACAAGTGCGTTACCGGCCTTTCGGGAATTGGGAATTTAAGGATTGTGGAGGATTCGGGAATTCGGGAGACAGGGACTAGGGAGGGGGTAATTGGGCCTCCGGTAACTTCAACACACGACGAAACACAACGCAAGCGTTGTTTCACGTCGGTTTTCTGTGAGGCCGTGGTATCACTCCGGTCAGACAGGAGCCAGTCCATTCGAGCCGAAACATGGCCATACTTAAAACGCTTATACGAGCTTTCGTGTAATTTGTACAAAATATTAATTTTACATTCTCTTGTAAGTGAATTTTGTCTTATTGAGAATAAATTATTTAGGTAAACTGAAATACATTGATACACAATACTGTGCTGATATGAAACCAATTCGTTTTATAATCTACATTTTTGTTCTTAGTCTAGAAGTAATATAAGGTACAGGAGAAAATCCTGCTCAGGGACCAATTACTTAGATACATTAAAATGAAAACATTAAAATAATATGAATTCCATACCTTTTCCACAACGCTCATTTTGTCACTGAAATATCCCTTATTAATCGCTCATTTTTTATTACAAACACGACCGAATTTCCTCCTTTTACATAGATATATGACAGTATTTGACCATGAGCCACGATTGTCCATGGAGTAATATACATATTGAGTCGTAAACAGTATTATAAATATTATAGATAGGACTTATTGCCGTTTCGAATTATCTAATGATAGGATTAGGGAATCCTGCTGAAATTACATTAAATATTCATTCGAGTATTCAAGGTTTTTATGGAATTGGGCAGCAGACGGATTACCTAATGGTAAGTAGGTAGTCGGCTCCGTTAATGGACATCCGTAACACCGGAGGAGTTATAAGTGGATTGCCAACCTTTTGGGGCGGCTGGTTTGGATAGGCCTACTCACATGACAAAACATAATGTAGCACGTCGACGTGCGCACGTCGCACGACGTACGCACGTCGTTTCCGATTAAAACAATTACCTAGTGGTATATATATTTATAGTAATAAAAGTATCTAATAAGTAATCTTTCTTCTACTGAAAATAAAAAAGTCTGCATCTTATTATGTATAAAAAATACTTTTGAACTGTTTTCATCTAAAAATATGATAGAATTGTACTACATGAAATGTTTTCAACAGCTGCATGAGCTGTCTGGGCATATATTATTTACAACGCCATCTATGTTTTGTACGAGGAACTTCTAGCAAAGTTTGTGTTCCTTCACTGCAGATGACGCTAATAGTATGTCCAGCTAGCATTTAGTAATGTTTAAAATAATGTAATGAACATTATTATACAACGCTTAGTTTCTATATTATGTAAATATAGAGGTACTTACTTATTAGTAATACATTACACATAACATTACATAACATAACATCACGCCTTTTATCTCCGAAGGGGTAGGCAGAGGTATCACTGCGAGGATCGCCCGGAGGACACGGTGGAGCATACGGTGGCGGTGTGTCCTGCGTGGGCTGAGCACCGTCGTGTCCTCAGGGATGTGATTGGCGACGGCGACCTTTCGCGTCCGGCTCTGGTTCAGACCATGGTACGGAGCGAGGGGGACTGGGATGCCGTCTCCTCCTTTTGCGAAGCCGTTATGCTAGCTAAGGAGGAGGCGGAGTGCGTGAGGGAACGAACCTCCTCACGACCCGGCCGTCGCGAGAGACACTCCGGGCGTCGGGGATCGCGAGACGATCTCCGGCCACCGTAAGCATGGGCCTGCGGACGGCGAGCACGGGTGACTCGCCGCCCGACCAGAACCAGGCCCGAGCGTACGGCGCGTCGCGTTCCGCGCGCGCCTCAAAGAGCCATCAGACCACCAGGGATGGGGCCCAACAGGGCTAATGCCGATACGGAGCCGCGGAAGACTTAACGGGTTGCCGGGGCTCCGGCTCGAAGTGCAGGAGTAGGAACGGGGTGGTTTTTAGTCAGTAAGGGTCTGACACTCCCTCTCGCCTCACCCGGGCGGGAGAAGTCATTGGATGATTTTCCCCCCTCAAAAAAAAAAAAAAGGGTAGGCAGAGGTGCACACAGAAGTAACACCCACTTCTCACTATTTATGTTATGAGTCCCATGCAATAGGGGGTGAGCCTATTATGCTGGGCACATTTCCAGACTCCGTGCTACTACTAAGAATTTTTTTTTAAAACCCAGTAATACTTTGCCCAAACCGGGAATCGAACCCGTGACCTTGCCCGGCAGTCGCACTTGCGACCACTCGGCCAACGAGGCAGTCATTATTACACCTGCATTAATACATTGCACCTAAATACGTAATAGGTTAACAACTTATCGTGAAGAAATGATATTTTCAAACAGCCAGTGTGAAATAATAAATAACTAATTTATTATGAAATTTATCAAAGTTACCTAATAAAAATTAAAACCAATTGTTTCACAACACCAATTGACTGATGTCTGTTGATGAAGCGAAAGAGGTGTGTAAGAACCATAGCAATTGGCGTTCCATAGTCTCTGCCGACCCCCGTGGATAGCCAGACGTGAGAATATTACCTATGTATCTATGTTTTACAAGTATAATAGATGAGGAAAATAAAACAATTGAAAGTAAAGCTTGTAGCATTTTTTATTAAAGTTAATATTTACAAACACACGTAGGTTCCGTGCACTATTCTATATTAGCTTATGTGATATCACGAAAAGGCACAAACTAAGTACGAATCTTATTATAACTCGGTATTTCTTACTTATCGTCGAGTGTTTCGTAACAAACTTGATATATCCATACTTATGGCTTCGAGGAAATAGCTAAATTAAGGAAAATGTGGCAGGCATAACTTCCTACAAAGTAAAGGGAGAGCCTAATTCTGAAAAATGAACTCAAAAAAAGAACCAGATATCTAAATTTTTAGGTCAGAGGTAAGCTGGTTAACAAGCTAACGGCTCACCTGATGGTAAGCAACCAGCGTCGCCTATAGACACCTGGAACATCAGAGGCGTTACAAGTGCGTTACCGGCCTTTTGGGGATTAATAGTTTAAGAATTGTTGGGAATTCAGGGATTGGGGGGATTGGTGAGGGGGGGGGGGTATATTGTTTATACTTGATAGGTTGACGTTGGGCCACCAACTCGCCTGGTGGTAAACGATGTATGGCCTCCGGTAACCTCACTCACACGACGAAACACAACGCAAGCGTTGCTTCACGTCTGTTTTCTGTGAGTGGTTTTTATGGAATGTGAATAATAGATTATGTCAAGTTTGTTTCTAATCGTAGATAAGTAAGAAACACGAAATGATATGCGATCACAATAAATAAAGCACTAGGTAACACCCTTGTTACAATATTTTGCTGTCCATCACAGCTTTAGTTCCTTTGTACAAAAACCCAAATTAATCACATACAATAACAGAGATGGTTGCGTAAGTCTAAAGTCTAAAAGCTGAATTATCGATCTTTAAAACTAGTTTTCTTTGTCAAAACACTAAAAATAAATGTCTCGAAGACATGGACCACATTTTTTGAGTCCCATGCGTGAAATGATTAAGAATAAAGTACTTTATTACATAAGAAATAAAGTGTATTATTAGATAAAGGTAGTGGACACCACAGAGACTATAGATATGATTAAATAGAATATTTTTAAATAGCTATATGAGTTTAAAGTCAAAACTTACCTTTTATTATATGAGAGGCACATTATAGAGTGTAGAGTGTCATAAAATATTAAAATTAGAAGACTATAGAGGTCTTAACTATAACTGATAAGTACCCAATTACAACACGAAAGTGTTCCCCAAATACTTATAAAAAGCTTTACACTACTAAACAGCTATGCTGCCTCGCATACAATGCAAATATTTAGTCAAATCTTTTGGAATGTATGTTTAAACTCGTAATAAAACCATAAGGCACCTTATCAATAAATAGGCTATAATACTAACGCTTCCGACTAGCATACGAACTGGGTCACTCCCCTGTCACTACAAATAAAGCAACAAGCAATCTGACATTCTGGACGCCAGTTATCATCTTTGTTTCACAACCTTATATTAAGTCCTTAAATATCTTAAATTATGTCTCGCTTCCTCTCCCAAGGAAGATACAGATAGTGCCCTTAATAAGTCTATAACTGACGTACAAAACGAAACTTGTTCGTGAAAGCAACGCAACTGTAGATACTGACATTACTTTGTATCAGATCAGGTACAGTCTACAGGGTCAAGGTAATGATCCAACTGAACACCAGTATGCTCACTACTGCCAGGGGATTATACGCCACATTACCAGAATTCGGCTTAATCTTTGCGACGATCGAGTTAGTCGCATTCTTGATCTTATTCACGAACTTGTCCAAAATGTCGGATCTCGCCGTGATATCGCAAGCCGTATGACTAATCGCGTCAACAACTGGAGCCGAAAAGATTCTAAAGTTAACTTCATTAGCGTCTAGTTTACCGTACATCCAAATCGGCATCTTGTTTGACAGAATCCACAAGTTGTCGTTGTAATCAACTTTAATGTCAGTCGGGTATACCATGGTCTCCTCGTTCATGTAGATCCTGCCTTGGTTTTTCATCAAATATTCCTTGTTGGAAGTCTTCCAGCATGCAACAGCGTTCAAGTTTACCAAAGAATAGAACAAGACTCCAGTTTTCTGGTCAACAAAAGATACACTGGATTGAGCATTCGGCCCTCGACTTCCCAAAACATTGAAAGCGCTGAAGTTGTCATCAGCAAGAGTTTTGTTCCTCAGAAACTTGGTTGACACGGAGAATTCATCGTAGCTGGCCATGGGGTGGAAGTAAAGTGTGCTGTAGTTCTCAGCATTAGGAGCAGAGAGACCAAGACCGAACAAAGCATCTGTCCAACTGAAGTTGAATCCTTTAACGCTGAAGTCACAAGCTAAAGGATCAGGGTGGAAGTAGTGATGGGTGATCCTCCAAGACTCGTTCTTCTCCCAGGAGTAAACAACAATGGCAGGTTTGCCCAAATCTCCAGCGTAAGCGTAAGTATTCTCACAATCGATATCTTCTACAGCTATATTTGCGAAACCAGAATCTTCTTTGACCTGGTCTTCTGGGAATACGTATTTCCTCAACAGATTATCAGTTTTCAAGTCGTAAACAATGATCGAGGGTGGGTATTTCGTTGTATTTTTCTCCAGGTTGCCCATTTTTCCATTGTCAAGGACCCAGAGACGTCCGCAGCGGTCAGCTCTCACGCGGAATGGGGAGATGATCTCTGGAGGTTTGCCGTCCTCGCCGATAGAGTGCGCTGCCCAACTTGGGTACGGGATCAACTTCGGTGATGTTGTTGAATTATCTGGAACGATATAGGATTGGAATATTAGAAACATTGCATTCTGAACATGTCAGTATAAATTGAAAATGATATTATTTATTTTAGGATTTTGTTTACTATTTGTAACCAATGACTTTAGTCATACAAACATACGTCACCGAAATTAACCATAAATCAATAAAACTTAGGTTCCTTGACATCGTGCTATTGATCAAAAGTAATTATTGTATAGAAATAAGTAATTGGTATATACAGAAGACATTAAATATGTAAGTCTTGTTAAATACAATGTTTTTCAAAGAAAGCAGTAAGTAACAATGATATGAAACACATAAAATAAAAATTAGGTAAAAAACGTAATTAAAAGCACAAAGCATTACTGGGTGTAAAAAAACATCTCAGTAGTAGCACGGTGTCTAGAACTGTGCCCGGTATATGGCAATAGACTCACCCCCTATTACATGGGACTCATAACATAAATAGTGAAAAGTGGATGTTACATTGTGGCATTAACTGTCGTAATGTGCAACTCTGTCTACCCCTTCGGGGATAAAGGGCGTGATGTTACGGTAATTATGGTTAATACTGGAAAAAGGAAAAAAGACCTCGAATAAATCAGGTTTTATAAGTAAGTCCTATCATAAGTTTTATTTCGAAACAGAGGCCATTAAACTACTTTCATCGATAGAACTCAATTAACAGTCATTTTCCTTGTGTAATTACAACTACATTTTAAGTAGGTAAATTGACGCATATTTCGATTCACACAATTTTAATAGGATCGTTTCTAGTAATTGCTTAAGGATAACCAATAAGTTTCCTTTCAATTAAGTTCTTCCTTAAAAACAACCTGATAGTAGAATTATTCATGTATTTAAGACTATACATTCCTATTAAAAGACAAGAACATTAATCCCAATTACAAACCCCCTCCTCCTCCCAAGCCCTGAATCCCCAACAATCCTCAAGCCCCAAAAGGCCGGTAATGCATAACGCCTCTGGTGTTTCGAGTGTCCATGGGCGGCGCCGATTGCTTACCATCAGTTAATCCATCTACTCTTTTAAAGGGATATCCCATAAAAATCTTAATAGTCTTAGAATTAAGTTTAAATAAATTTCCAATAGATCACGCTAAATAAAAATATAATCTTCGACGTAAGAAAAAATCCAAAAACATAGAGGTATATTATTTGCCCTACCACTTTCCTTGAACATGGACGATAACTAATAGAACAAACAAAAAGTCCAACTTAGCGTGACAACGAAGGCATGCATTACTAACCAAATAATATACCTCTAGTAACTATTGTTAAAGTATATCAACTGTGAAGTAAATAATTTATTCTTATCTTGTTCCGTGCAAACTTAATTTGCAAGCGTAAATGTGTTAGATTTGCAAATTAGAGATCATTATATTGTATACAGGGATACACCCTGTATACAATATAATGATCTCTAATAGTGATGGAGTATCTAGAAATAGACGCTGTTGTCTATCTTCTGTGTGATCTTTCTTCTTTACGAGTCGAGTCGGAGCCTACATTGACTTTGTCTTGTAAATGTTCACATGTTAAAGGCCCTCGATTATTGTTCACGATTAATTCTGTTATAACTTCATTAAATAGAGAATGAGGGATTAAGTCAGATACTTTAAGTGTGGGAGAGCCATGCTTCGGCATGAATGGGCCGGCTCGACCGGAGTGATACCACGGCCTCAGCAGAAAACAACGCTTGCGTTATGTTTCGTCGTGTGAGTGAGGTTACCGGAGACCCCGCTCCCCAGTCTCCCCAATCCCCGTATCCTCCACAATCCTCAAATTCCCAATTCCCAAAAGGCCGGTAACGCACTTGTAACGCCTCGGTGTTTCAAGTGTTCATGGGCGGTCCATCAAGTGATCGTTTACCGGCTAATCCAATAAAAAATACTAAATTAAACTTAGAGGTAGAATCTGACTAAGATTCAAATTCCTTATTTCTTACGTCTTGAACTAAGAGTATTAGAAACGCAACAAAGGTTAAAACTGAAGCCATAAACGTAGGGACTATAATTAACAGAAATTAGTAGAGAACAAAGCAATTTAGTAAACACTCAGGTTATAAGGAGAAGCGGTGAAAGCCAAACAATTAATTCTGAGTAAGTAATAGCTCATAAAACTGCATCCACTGTCTTCGCCGGGGCTGGCACGCTTGTGTCGACACTACGACTAATTGTATAATGTGACGAGGATTGCATCTTACCTTCTTGGCATTTTAAAACAATAAACATTAAATGCTATTCATGCTATAATTTCCGTGCTTTATAAACTCCTCTTTCAATCATTAACTATTTGTTTTATACGTAGTTATAATTTATCTAGATGTATTGAGAAATTTTCTTTTGTTATGTGAATTGTGACATTTTAAATATTAACAGGGAGAACAGGTATAGCCGGTTACATTATTACTAAAAGTACCTACTTAAACTAATATTCACCTTTCAAATTGATGTAATTCAAACTGGCAGGTACTCCGGACTTCCATCGAGGAACAGTGATGAACAGTCTATCCTCATAGATTTCCAGACCCATGGGAATATTATTCTCTGGGATGAAGTTCTTCGTCTCCAGAGCCTGCTGCCTGGCCTCAGGAGTGGGGAACTCGTAGTCAATCTGCTTCCATTCATACACTATGTGGAGCTGGTCCATACATCCGCAGAAGTACACCAGGTGTAGAAGTATGAGGGCTTTCAAACCCCTCATTTTGAAGAGCTGGAATTAAGAGAAAGATCACGTTAATACAAAAAGAATACAGAAAATGCCGAAACAAAGAAGGCTTCGCATCGAAGCTTGGATAAAATGATGTCTTCTAAGTAAACTATCACTTCATTGCATCTATCCCCTTGGTCCTAAACTAAGGTCCTCAACTCTCAAAAGAATCTGACTAGTAGAGATTAATATTCAATTTATCTCTTTTTACTTCATCAGATTTTTTTTGTACACAACAAAAATCTGATGAAGTAAAAAGAGCAGTACCCTTTCCCGAGTATTATTTAAAACAAGTTTATCACACCTGCTTAATAGCAACAAGTAAGTTCAACAAGTACCGAAAATAACTTCCACTACTGCCTTACGTAAATCAATTAACCTCAAGACCAATACGTATTTCCTACATACAAGGTCAACAGAAATTGCTGTGACCTCGTTCAAGGTCACACTCCTTTCAATACGGCCATTCTTTGCAACGCCAGCTCACGCACTGTATTGGAGCAATTAATATTCAAGATCAAGTTCTTAGGATTGGGGTTTTAGGATTCAATGAGGTATTGTTTAACTGGTGGATCTGTCTATGACTTTACATAGGGCATCTTATTATGTAATTTAACTATTTTAAGCCATAGTCGTTCCACTGCAGGGCAAAGTCCTCCCTACCCTTTTTCCACTCCTGTCTTCTTATAGCTTTCTGTGGCCAATCCTTTTCATAAGCGTCAAGTTAAAATCTTCGAATGCAAAAAATAAAAGTTGTGGTTGAAACTTCGGTACCATTTTAAAGTTAATATTTGCACCATAATTACAATTAAACGAAATAACGTTATTGTAGCTTATACTACATCTTCTCTCTGCTCTTGTTAAAACAAATGGCCACTTTCAGCTTCTTTATCACTAAACATATCAACCACATCAGTTTGTTCAACTAAAACATTATCTATTAACACCAAGTTTTTATTCTATAGAAATAACTCAGATTCCTTACGAGTATCCATTGTGCATTGTCTTGACAGGTCCTGACTAATTTAATCAATTGTATACTTTATGTACTACACTTAGGTACTATTTTAACCTATATCCTACAAGTTTACTGACTCAAAATTGATAATTCATTATTAGTAACTACGGAAGTTCCTACACGACAAAAAAGATATAAGGAAACCGAATTCCAATTCTATGTTAAGTTACACGGATGTGTGATTCATATGTTTTTGATCGAATTTCTACGTAGGTATATACTTTTAGACTTTCGTAGTATTTTGTAATTGGCTCTTAGTTTTACCCGAGTTTGAAATCATTACGGGTTTCTCTTAGTAGATAGAGTATAATTTGTATAAGTATTGAATTTACAATTAAATATTTTATCTTTAGCTCAAAACGTGATGTAATGAAAAGCAAACTAAGTATGTTTTATACCTACAAATGTTTTTACTTAGTTTCTCCTGTCTACTGATCTTCTGCACAAAACAAATCAAATGATAAACGTTAATAAAACAAAATATGATTGAATCAAACAACTGACACAATACCAAAGTATCCAATACATTAGAATTCACAGCAAACTGCCTGCATAATAACTACTATTGTTGAATAAGACGACGATTCTGACATTTAAAACAATAACGATAAAGTTGATAATTGTATATTGCATAATTGTGTCGCCATTCGATTGGTTTCTTCGTTATCGTACAATAATAATTATAAGAAGTGCTACGAACAAGTTTTTAATTGAATCGATGCGAGTTCCTTATTAATATTGTTGAAAAAATTCAATTTGTTTATTGTTATATTGTGAGAAAAAACTACATGAACTCAATGCCAACACGCCTGGGCCATTGTACTTGGGAATTAAAAAAGAAGTTTGGGTGACTAGGGGTTTTAACTTAGGGCATGTAGGTACATACCTATCCTGTACAATCACTCTTGTATATATTGTAACTAGGAATTAAAAGCGACGTAACTTCTACAATCCAATTTTTTAGGTTGTCTGGTTTATTCACATAACTGGGTAACGCGGTTGCTTGATCTGTTTCAGGCTATACTGAGGCCCATAATCATGAGAATTGATACGTTAGATTCTGATTCTCTGCGATTTTTTTCTTCTCCTCTAATAATATGGTATGTATGGTTATATCTACCGTTAAACCTGGCTTACAGGAATTGCAATGGATCGAGGAAGTTGTGGCGGGCTTGTCGCATAATAAATCTTCTTTCGTATCACTCGATTATACCAATCTTTTTTTTTAAGGGAGGAAAATCATCGAATGACGTCTCCCGCTTGGGTAAGGCGGGAGGGAGTGTCAGACTCTTACTGACTAAAAACCACCCCGTTTCTACTTCTGCACTTCGAGCCGGAGCCCCGGTAACCCATTAGGTTCTTCTCGGCTCCGTACCCGGCATCAGCCCTACTGGGCCCCATTCGTGGTGCCCGCGCTTACGGTGGCCGGAGATCGTCCCGCGATCCCCGACGCCCAGAGTGTCCTTCGCGACGGCTGGGTTGTGAGGAGGCAGCGCTTCGCTGACTCATGCGACTCGCCTATTCCTTAGCTAGCATCGATTCTACCACACTGACTTACTAGTGATATTCAATTATAAAGTTATTTTCTCTTGATCGACAACATATGGCTCTCAATTTTCAATCATTTCGATTCATAGCGTTATACTGATGATTGGTAGCCTCTTGTGTGACTTAGCACATAATTTTACCTTCTATTTAGAAATCACGTGAAATTATTTGTTCTTTGTAAATAGAAAGAGCTTCACAGCTTAAGTGGTCAATTAAAAAGTTGCGAACAACTTACGAAGGTGATGGTGCTAGGTGAAACTTAGCGATAGAATAGTTGTTACAATGTTAACCATTTGCGATAAGTAAGCTAAGATATTTTTCTTCTTCTTGTCCCCAAGGCATGAACAGAGCTGCATAGTATATATTATCGACAATACCTCTTAAAAGATCCTGACCTGGTAATTATGAGACCCTCTCAGGATTATAACCTTTCAAACAAAACAAGTATTTTGAAAATCCATTCACAAATGGCGGAGTAATCGGTGAACAAACAAAAAAAAAGAATCATCCGAACATAATACCTCCTCCTCTTTTGAAGTCAATAGCTCTCTATTCATAATTTTAATTGAAGAAGGTTAGATAAGAAGAACAATGTTCGTTTCTACAGCTGCAATTGTAATACGTGTAATGTATTATAATCAAATTTATTCATGGTTAACCGGCAATTATTCATTAATCTTAATAACATTTTATAATTTTGATATCATACCGATTATTTATTTTTAATACACCGACTTTGGTTCGTATTTTCCTCCATGCAAGTACCTACTCATCGCATGTCAACAACTGCATAGATGACGCGTTTATTGCAAAACTCGATAGAGGTCGCTTCTTGTTAAGTCACCACTTGCATGCCTTTGTCTTATTTACGAGAGAATTATCGTAATTACAATCGTAAACAATTATATGACTATATATATATATATATATATACCACTATACATTAAAATACAAACTAAGTATGTATTGTGCACCTGTGTACTTAATTTTGTTCTATCACATAATAGGAGTGAGTTCCTTGATCCTTCGTAAGCACAAACGTCTTGAAAAATTCATAACAGTATCTAAAATCGATTCAACTGATTCGTTCTCAAATGATGACGGCAATTCCGCAAGTCTTCTTAAAAGATATTCTTAGCCTTTAGTCAAAATTGTTCCTCAACGCTCCTAACCCACGTGAAAAGTTCAGGAGAAAGAAAGAATTTCTCATTACCTAGTACCTACCTTAGTACCTATTCTAAGTGTGGGAGAGCCATGCTTCGGCTAGAATGGGCCGGCTTGACCGGAGTGATACCACGGCCTCACAGAAAACCGACGTGAAGCAACGCTTGCGTTGTTGTGTTTCGCCGTGTGAGTGAGGTTACCGGAGGACCAATTACCCTCCCCTTCCCCAATCTCCCCAATTCCTGAATCCCTAATCCCCAAAAGGCCGGCAACGCACTTGTAACGCCTCTGGTGTTCCAGGTGTCCATGGGCGACGCCGATTGCTTACCATCAGGTGATCCGTCTACTCGTTTACCAGAGAAAATTATTATAATAACTTTACTCTAGTAAGTGCCAGTAACAACGTAGCCATGACCTAAACCACCCAAAACAACAGCATCTCTATACAGCCTATAAGCCTGCTTACCCCATTTCAAATAATCTTGACCGCTATTCAACATTGAAACGTAAATGCAGTTCATCGCGTGGCTGTAGGAAATTATGTGAAAGACAATGGCGCAGACGCACGATAGTCTAGGAGCCAGCGCCGACGTCCCGTTACTTAACAATATCATTAATCGTTATTTTTATCTGAGTGACGTATCGTGAGAATATTGTATAGTTTCCTCCTACTTGTGAATTAATTGTACTGGTAGTTTCTACTTTCTTTCTTTGTATTGTTGTATCTTAAGTTATTCTATTGATATTTTAAATATAACTAGATATAATGTCACATGTTTTTTTTAATATTTTTAGCTTGTAATAAAAACTTTATAGATAAATTATCTGTTGCGTAGAATTGTCTAGATTTATCAATACAACAATGAATGTGTATTGATGAGTCACGTTTTCCATATTATCGTTTCAAACTACCACTCTACCTCTATAAAGCTGAAGAGATTGATTTTTTGTGTATTTGTTTGAACGCGCTTATCTCCGAAACTACTGGTGCGACTAGAAAAAATCTTTCTGTGTTGGATGCCCATTTATCGAAGAAGGTTATAGGCTATAAAATATCACGCTACGATTAATAGGCGCCGAGCAGAGCGAGTGAAACCGCGCGGAAGTAGCTAGTCTTTAATAAGTGAATATCAAGATTTTGGTTGTGTCGTGTATTTGATGTCATAAGTGATCCAGGATTTTAAATATTGAATATTGAATTAAATATTGAAAGGCTACTTAATTTTAAATTGTACTTAAATATCGTGCCATCTCTGTCATTATAGAAAGAATTTATAGTGACAGAACTATACTTAAGCGCGTCATAAAATTGAGCAACCTTTCAGTATTCGGGGCTTAGGCATTAAAAACACAAAATATACCACACACACGCCAACCCAAAACTCAAGCTCGATTTGTAAACACATACAAACAGATGTGATAAGTGATAACTAAAGTCATACTGCAACGCAGATTGATTTATAGTAACTAGCATTGGTTCTGACATTGACTTCAAGAAATATAATGTCAGATTAATTCACAATTTTACATGAACACAATAATTGCTTGATAAATAATAATTAATTATCATGATCTGACATACTTTGTGCTTCTATATGATATGTTTTGGTTAGGTAAATGTCGAATAAGTAATTGAATTCATACAAGATTGATAAATTAAAAACATTAATTACTATGTTTTAGGCTTACTCACGTTACTGTTTGACGAGGACTTCGAGTTTTGAACCATGCTAGAGGCTCATATTAATGAGCAGCATGCAACTGTATATCTCACAAAAGTTATAAGATTAAAATTTGATATAAAATATATAATTATACACATAACATAACATCACGCCTTTTTATCCCCGAAGAGGTAGGCAGAGGTGCATATTCTACCACAGTACAATGTAACACCCACTTTTCACTAGTTGTTATGAGTCCCATGTATATATTTATAATGAAGTTTACTTACATCATTATCTTAATATTATATCTAATGATTGTCCACTTCCTAACACAAAGACAAATGAACGATTTTCCCAATACAGCTCATTGTAATTCTCCGTATAAACGCGCACAGATGACCCATTTTGATCTAATTAAGATCGTAGAACTGTGGATGCCAAATGGTCTCGCATAACGAATCTTAAGCGAGTAGGTATGCAGGTGCGCGTCATACTTTGCGCAATCATTTTATTTTATTACCATATTCTATAAAAATAGTATTGTTATAAGTTACATAATCACTGATTGTCGGAATAAAAATATCGAAGACATAAAAATATTAAATTGTTAGTTCTAAATGCGTCGGACATTCTCTGCACCTTTGTAGAACAACAATCAAATCGGTATTTCAAATATCTGCATTCCTTTCAATAAATGCCTGCAAATGAATTCGAATGTTCAATAACAAGTTGTGCATGGTTTGATTAATTTCTTACGATAAGATCCGTAGCGAAAACTACGTCCGAATTATGTTCTTTTACGCATTTTCTTGAATTAGAATACCGTTCGAATTATTTTGCTTCACTAATTTGATTGGTTTATTCCCATGGCCAATTATGAGATGCCGTGAGACATTGTTCGTCAGCTCTTGGACTAAGATCGGGAAATTTGAAATTCTAATTGTTTTTAATCGTTCTTACGACAATTGTAGATCGATAGATAATTATTATACTGACTGAATTGTGTATCCGTGAAGAAATCCGCTTCAATGATTCTCCTTTATTAATTCTTTGTATTTATTTGTACTTATGCGCAAGCACTGACTTGATGTACAATTAATAGTACCTACAAGTCTAATTGTCCTTGAGTAACGTAGAGTATTGATAACTATAAGATGCACAGTTACTTCAATACGAGGCAAATCCCTAGAGAATGTTTTTATTACGTAAATTGTCTAGGTAAAATCCATTGACAACTTATATAATAATAATACCTAATACATTCTTTAGAAACATTTCTCAAACATTATCTCTTTAAGCAGCTATTGAAGAACATTTAGAGACTATACATCACAAACGATGATTAGTAACAAACAATATCTGTAACTTGATACCACGTGTCTGTCTGACATACTATAAAACGCCTCTTTAATAAAAAACCGTAAAGTCTTTCTATGGATAACATTTAAAATGCTTCGTTAATTCAAACAATACGAGGCGACAAACAAAGTAAAAGTTACGCAAGTTACACAATTTGACAGATAGTTCAATGGGTCTGCCCACGAGGGGGCCGCACCTGTAGTAGATAGTACCTACACAGTTGCACAACGCTGTGCTGTCTAGATGGAGTGCGTAAAAATTCCGCCGGGGACGGAGCAAGGTGAACCGGTCGGTTTAGGAGTAATGGGCCACTAGTGTACGCACCTACACACTTACCCACTGCCTTATAACACGATATGAGCTGTGGATTTTATTCGTTGGCTCTTGTACTATAATAGTCATTTTGTTAAGGGAAAAACCAATGTGTATCTTTGAAAATCGCAAATGTCATAGTAGAGTATTTCTGATCTAGGTACTAATATGGGTTGAACTTTTTACTTAGTATTCAAATAGATTCATTTGTTTAATTTCGAAGGAGAAAAGCGACTGGTTCGTTTCAAGCCCTAAAAAACTCGAATAGCTCAGAGCACATAATTAATTAAAATTACAGTCAAAATACAACAGTAAAATCACCCTTATCACATTGAACTATTTAAAAAGGTAACTACATGGTATTAAGTGCTGCTCGCAGCTTATTCCTATGATTAACAACGTAAATATTAACAGAAAGGTACGATTCACGATGGTACTGATGAGTAGCCAGCTTCTGTGTTACGTGTTATGGATATGTTTCGCGAAACATATTTGCAAACACGACACATTTAGCTCTCAAACTGTTTACATTTCACTTACACAAAGCTCGGTTAGGTAAACTCACTGTCAAGTCTATGTAAACTCTGTTCATCTTACGACATAATAACATTTTCATCTTACGACGTATTCGCTATAAGGTTGAATTCCTGTAGCGGTGGTTGAATATTAGGTCTAGATTTAGATTTCGGGGAAAGGCTAATTTATTATGTAAACTCCATAATACATCTTCGCGTTTTTTCACTAAAACGCTTCCCGTCCCTCCCAGGAAAGGTTTAATTAATTTTAACCAAAATAGAAGTCCGCTTTAAACAATAATGAGAGTGAGCATCGAATGCATTTTCCATGCACTGAAAGAGATAGGAGATGTCCAGAAGTTAAATACTTATATAGTAACCTGCAGGTTGGTTTACTTCTTGATTCAATCCAACTTCTCTACCAGCTCCACCGCCGACCATATCGACATACATTTACAAAACATACAACACATATACCTATAAAGTAGGTTTGTCCACCACCAAATAAAATTAAGCTACTTATATCAACTAAGAGTTCAATTCAGACGGAAGCAATAATTACTTTTAACCAGTTCTCCTTGTTACGAAACCACTTATGAAGCCAAAAGCCACAATAAGTAATTCAGAAGAAGGTGACACTCCATTATTAATGAACTCAAGCGCAAAGGGAAATGTCAAAGGGTCATGTGGAATGGTATCTTGCCTTTTTAAAGTCGACATTTCCATAGTCGGTGCATCGTCGACCTACAGAACTGTAAACGGTATATGGGATCGGCTTGATGGACCAGTACATGTTGATATTGCACCTGTTTTTAATATTGGTTGAATAATGCTAGAAAATGTAGGAATGATAATAAAAGGTAGAGATATTGGTTGTGTGATTGCAGCAATTGCGGATCCTAACAAAAGCATTGTGCATGAGCTACAGATGGACGTCATGTCAAACCCCTTGTATAGAGGAGACCAGTAGTAGTTCAGTAGCAGTGGATTGCCATCGGCTGTTGATGTTGATAATGAACAAAGTCGTAGCATAGTACTCGTAAAAAGTTAATTTCAAAAACTTAACAAATTATTAGATAATGTCCTTGGGGAACTGCGGTTTTGTTAACCTTTTTCACCTCGTGTGAATCACAGTTAGCGTATGAGATAACCATCGGTGACCAGTAACTTATAACTACCGCATTAACATTAACTACATACATATTTTGTTGGTACCTAATAGTAATGAAGCTCTTTTTTGTTTTTTTTTTTGACTACAACAAGTTCTGAATGTTCGCAGCATACATAATCTTCAGTTTTTACGTTCGTTCTTAGTATATCTAAGTATACTAGGGGCACTTGTATACTTATGTAGAATAACTACTAATCAAACGAAAGTATAATACATACTATTACTCAGGTATCATAAAACCCGACTAGATGCTTATATACTAATACATACATAACAGCGACTTGGAAACAGTATTTTCTGGCAATCCACAAACACCAATCTTCCTGCCAAAGGTATTATGGCATACCCTCTTATGTAGAACAAAATGGGGATTGTTACTGACTGCTTATGTTGACTATTGGGATACCACCTCATACCTGGTTCTGGGGGCTTACTCTTGAATCCAATTCCGATCGATCGACATTGGTATTGGAAAATTTCGTACACTTGAATTGCTACACTAGCGCCCATTGCATTCGTATTGCGTGGATATTTAATGAACTAAATGGTATTGAGTTTGGCTTTATATTCCGTATTCTGAATGCTACTTTGACAGCTATGATAGGGCTTGTATAGTTTTGACTTTGGATAATTATTGAAATTTTATTGGATTGCAACTGCATTGACATTGAGATTGGTTTCAAGAGTAAGTAGGTACACTGGTTCTGGTTTATGTAACATGTCGGTGTCACACAGATCATATCTGATAAAGCCCATAGATTGGTATTTGGACAGCCTGCAACAAAACTTGTGGGTCACGGCGAACGGCCACCGACTGACCGGCATTCAACTCGGAAAAAACATAATGCCACGATCATGTCATATGTTGTTGAAAGTAATGAGACTACTATCGAGAATCATGACTGTTTTTTCCAAGAGTTAAATATGTATAGTATTTCCCTTATTTTTAAATTATATCCTAGGTTTATTGTCATGACAACTGGCTGAAAATCTAACGTACCAAACTTCTAAAGCGATCAAAGACATTGATACAATATAATTAGTACATAATACCTAACATATTTGTAACAGCAATAAAGGTTGCATACACTAGCACCAAACTAGCTGCATGAACGAAAAGAAATCAATATTAATATTTAGAATAAAATATTTTCAGTCAACTAACTCAACTATTGTATTAAGGACACGATTTTCTCCAATTGTACTTTAGTCATTAAACTAGCAAACCATTTGCTCATCGGTTTGTTTTAATAAAGTTTAATATTACGAGTACCTACTAATACCTTGTACATTTTTTATTAATTACTTCAACGTAATCTGACAATCAAAGTCATATTTTAACAGGAGCTCGTGTACATAATTACGAACATAAATCAATTAGAAATTATTGCTTTACAAAGTCTGTGTTTACTACATAACACTTGTGTCAATATTACCTACATTCTGACTGAATTTAAATACAAATATCTAATTTGTATTAATAATAAAATTCCAGATGTTGTAGGTCCCTTTTTACACATCTTTTTGGTGTACTATTTATGAAGTATAGAAGACTAGAGTAAACGATTATGACATAGAACTCGAGCATTGGGGATAAGCATCGACGTCATACTCTATTTAACAACTGTACACTATATTATGTCCTTAAAAAAAATAAAAAAGACATCCAAAGCTATGGAAACATTCAATGTTGACGCTTCAAAAGTGAAAACAAAAAATAAGAAGAAATAAATGAAACTTATAGCAATATTTATCATCGCACAATTTAGTTGAGGAAAGGTTAAAAGCAAACTACATTTTAACTAACGAGTTTTTAGTAGATCACATCCAAATAATAACAAGATCTCCTTGCCGTGAGCAAAGATTGAATCCCTAAACAAGTCCATTTGATTATAATTGACACGAAATCAGTGCAAACTGCTCTAAATATTATGCAAATGGACGTTCGAAGGCCAATTTGCCGTTCACATACATATGCTTAAAAAATAATTAACGCTATATGCTCCGCTAGGTTTCGGTCTAGATATTTTTCAGCAGGGAATTAATTAGATTCTAGATGCTTCGTATTACTAAATTATCGCTAATTTGTTCCCGGTTTCTGAAGGTTTTCTTGGAAGTCTAAAGAAATACCTCTACAATTACAATACAAATCGTTATCTGTTCGTCTATAATTAATGTATTGTAAGTAGGTACTAATTTAGTTTCTGTCGTCAGTAGGTATCTAAGTGACCTTCTCTAGTTGCCCACCCAGTGTCTCAGGGAAGCCGGTGGCACAGTGGTCACGTGCCTCCGTACACAACGTGGCTCAAAGGTGACACTCGTCTCCCTAGTGATATGCTATAACAGGCGTTGCACTTGCACCGTGAGGGCTATGGAGTAGCTCTCTTTTAGAGGATCCGGTGCCTCCATACAGGTCTTGATGGTTTTAGTAGGTAAAAATCTCACACTCCCTAGTCTTTTATCCCCAAAAAGCTAGGCGCGTTTTGAAAGTTTTCCGCCGTCATCAAAAAAATGTGTATAAATCAATCACATAATGTATTTTCAGCTTCGTATAATTACAGGAATTTCATATTTCAGCTTAGAGCGGCTGAAACAGGAGTGCAACGGGATAAAGAAGAACATTTGGAATTTCTTATGATTTACTTCGTTATGTTTTGGTATAATTTGAATAAGTTGTAATAGAGTGCAGTTTTAACCCTCTCCTCTTTATTATCAGGTAGTTTTGTAGGTGTATGAAAGGCAAAAAAGTAAAGTATTAATAATAAAATAATAAATACATACATAACTTCACGCCTGTCTCCCATGGGGGTAGGCAGAGACGAGGGAACGCCAATTACTACGATTCCTACATACCTCATATTCTCATATAGTTCTATGTGAATGTTACGGATATCAAACAAAACGGCTTATTTCTCACTAAAATTACAAGAGCCATATAAAGCACGATTAATCGGCAAAAGGTCACAGATTCCGGATTTATTATAATACAACATATTACGCAATAATTGTATTGTATTGTATTCATAATATTTTATGAAATACAAACAGTTTATTGTGTTGACCTACTGTTTGACCGGAAATGTAAATTGGTGGTTATTGTAGTGCCAATGATTAATTTTATTCATAAGTCCAAGTTATTAGTAAAAAACAGCCTCTAGAGGTATATCGAGGTGAAACGTATTAATCTATTTCAAAAAATACACAAATATAAAAATTTGAAAAAAGGTTTTCGTAAATTAATTATTGTTTCCACCCAATTCGTTAAATCTCTAGTTCTGAATATAACTGTCGCATTGCTGGCTGATGGACATAACACAAAGCTTTCTTAATTCGTATTTATGTATATAATTTTACTCACTGTATAATTAATTGACATTTAACATAACATAACATCACGCCTTTTATCCTCGAAGGGGTAGGCGGATTACGGCACTTAATCCACTGTACAATGTAACATCCACTTTTCACAGTACATTATTTTACTCACTATATGATTATGGACATCTTAATAATTTACAAAAATGCTTGTTGATGGTCTAATCGATGTAAATGCTTTGACTTTTATTTACTTCCGCGGTTTCACTCGGTCTGCTTGGCGCCTATTATTCGTAGCCTATAACCTTCCTCGATAAATGGGCTATCCAACACAGAAAGAATTTTTCAAATCGGACCAGTAGTTTCGGAGATTAGCGCGTTCAAACAAACAAACAAAAAACAAACACTTCAGCTTTATAATATTAGTATATATTCATTATTCAACAAAACATTTTGCTGTTAAGTAAATGTTTAGTAAAATGCTAACAAAAAAACGAGTTTATTTTTAGACATTCTTAAGTATCTTTACTTTAAACGCTATTCACTCCAAGGTTACTAAAATACTAATAATATGTAATAAATAGGTATTATTAATAGTTAAGTACTTACATTATAATAAAAACACACATGTTTTTGTTTGTAGACAAAACATGTAGGTGATAAAGATTCGGTGGTTAAGTACTTTAATATCTTACATTACATCACGCCTTTTATCCCCAAAGGGATAGGCAGAGGTGCACATTATGCCACTGTACAATGTAACACCCACTTTTCACTATTTATGTTATGAGTCCCATGTAATAGGGGGTGAGCCTATTGCCATATACCGGGCACAATTCCAGACTCCGTGCTACTTACATTTAGCCCGACCCTGGAATCGAAGCCGGGACCCCTTGCCTGACAGTCGCGCTTGCGACCAATCGGCCAATATATTGGATATCTTAATTCATAATTTCATCGATTCAGTGTTTGCTTGAATTAAGTATTAATTAATTAAGTGAAGTGAAGTGTTTTTGATTGTTGATCATTAGTTTATTAATCTTTTGATACATAATATGTCGGATGCGACAATGCGATGGCATTCCCAATGCTGAGGCATGGAAGCTTTACTCGTGCTCCGCCAGCTTGGGTCGTGTGGGCAAATCCTTCGCTTGAAAGAAAGTCCTTTGCCCAAAATAGTTTTCTGCTCTGAGATAACGGAGGGCAAACGGAAGCATGGTGGTCAACAACACCGCTTTAAGAAGATGCTTAAGAGGCATCTGAACGTATGTAATATTAACCTGAGGGAATGGGAGAGGCTCTCTGTTCACAGACAGTCTTGGCGCACTACTATCAATGAAAACATACGAGCGAACGAAAAGCAGCGACTAGTGATACATTAGACATAAAGCGCCATATACGTAAAGATAGACCTAAATCCTCCTATATTCACACGTACAACTCTGCCAGTCAGATTTCCTGCTCTAGTTGTGTCAAAATGTTCAAAACTACCTAAATTTAATCTGGCCAGCCCCATCAGGTTACACTACAGGATAAGTATTAAGGGTCGCCGTTACCAAAATCGATAAGGAGTATATACCTCAAGGTTGAGTTATTAATGTTACAATATTTTTAATTTACTGATCAATAAAAAAGCGTCTCACGAATTTTAATTAACTTATCGAAATATAATTGGGTTATTATTAACGGAGCTAAACTTAGTACTTTTTTACTAGGTATGTTTGTTACGCTTTAACGCCTAAACAGGTAAACAGTTTTTGATGAATTTCGACATAAGGATACGTCACTCTAAAGACTAAAATAATAACAGACCATCATCGCTTACCACCAGGATAGATAGTGGTCAAACGTCGGCCCACCAAATATAAAAATAAGTATGGCAAAGGCTGTCATCACAGTCGAGTCGACATAAATCGTTGATGATGAAAGTACGAAAAATTAAAAAAAAAACATAAATATTTCAAACTATCTTCATCATAATTCTTTGAGACTTAGTACAACGACTACCACAGGAAAATGTATGCATCTAGTTAGTAAAAGTTACAACTCACCATGACTATTTACGCAGAGACCGCGTCCGGCGCTCTAATTGGCTGGTTCCACGGAGACGGCCAATCAGAGCGCCGAACGCGGTCTCGTTTTGATTACATTAAACGTAAAACAAAATCGTACTAAGGCCTCTGTACCGCACCTTGTAACAGTTACAACTAACAACAAGATATCTAAATAGCTCAAACATAGATATAGGAACCTACTAAGTACATACGTAAAAGTGCAAAAGGGTACAAATCTCAATATGTGGCCATGTCACGTACTACATTGCCATCTGAAGGCTGCATGTAACCATGTTGTAGGTACTATTACTTGTAATAGCTCGTTGTTGCTGGTTTATGACTGTGAGTCGATCCTTTTAGTTAGGGGTCCCTGCATACGAGGTGAGGTTATGAACTGTTAACTCAAATGTAGACGTGAAGGTGGAATAAAATTGTGTATTATTCACAATAGAACAAATTCTTCCCTTTTGAAGATATTTGAATATATCATACATTTTACCTCCCCAGTAAAATAACAAATAACTTAATGATTACATTTCGATACTTTTCCAGAAATTTTGAAGTAAGTAGTTATAAATTAAACACAATTTACTGATGCGCGTAAAAGGGACAAATTCCCTTTTTAGAAACTTAATGACTGAAGTTGAAAACGAAATAATAAATGACTTACAAAACGTATAAATACACTAATTGTAATTGCCTTAGCCTTCCGATATTTCCTACCAATCTCTTTAAATTTATTCAAACCGCTAAAAGTAATTCGCAGCAACCTACCTACAGTACAGTAAATACTCCATGGTATGTAACTTGCGGTCAGTTTAAATAATTTTCTTAAATAGCAACATTGCCAACTGTCAACCTTATCTGATTGCAAAAATGCAACGGAACTGTAAGACTTGAATTTTTCCCCGTAAACCTTTCCTTCCTTGTACAACAAATTAAATACTTAATACCTATTTGAACTTAAATAGACTTGTAGTAAGCAATTTGTCTTTTGAAATCTGTAATTTGTTAATTTGAAATCTGTAATCTGTAAACAGTTCCACTATATTTACTTACTCTTTAGTACATAGTTTGGGTGCTGTTTTCATCTTTGGCGCTTGTCACTTGTAATAAGAATAAAATATTATACGGCTTTGGCGCCAAACCTGTAAATCTTGTTTCTGTATAAAATACGCATAATAACGTATTAATATTAGATTTTTCTATTTTTATACAATAGTTGAGCAGGTTTGTTTAAAATGACCTTTCTATGGAACATCTTGGTATGTCATTTCTAAATTTTCAGATACCTCCATCCTCCATCCAAAGCAGAAGATATGTACCTAAGCACTTACTTTAGATGTTAAGTTTTAGAAGAATGTTTGAAAATGGATACAAGCAGATACTTTAAGTCTAACAAAATGAACGGAACAACATGCCGCAATAATTTTATAAATAATAATTGCCACATATTTATATCAAATCCTCTATAAATTACATTTCAAATATTACTTAACAAAAACAAAAAAAAATATCAATTAAAAAATAGGACCGACCCAGTAGCGGAAGCGTGGTTCAAGCTACCAGTGGTCAGGGCTCCAGAGACAGACAACAGAAACCTCCTCACGACACGTGCCGTTTCTAGGAGAACTGCCTTCTGTATCAGGCCCTTGATCCATCCGCCTAACGCCAGCCTCCTAATATGGATTACGAGGCTTTTGGGAATTAACTCATTGGCCGACACGACTATCGGCACAATGATAGCCGAATCCACACTTCACGAGTCGGCAACCTCAAAGCATTGATATTTTTTATATTATTGTGATAAAGTACGTATACCTAGGCAGGTACGTAGATATAAATTCAATAGTCAATGACTATGATGATGACGATAGAGACTGCCTCATTGGCCAAATAGTCACAAAAGTGCAACTGCCAAGCAAGGGGTTCCGGTTCGATTCCCGGGTCGGGCAAAGTATTACTGAGTTTGTAAAAACCTCAGTAGTAGCACGGAGTCTGGAAATGTGCTCGGTATATGGCAATAGGCTCACCCCAATTACATGGGACTCATAACATAAATAGTGAAAAGTGGGTGTTACAGTGTACAGTGGCATTAAGTGCCGCAATGTGCACCTCTGCCTACCTCTTCGGGGATCAAAGGTGTGATGTTATGTTATGTCTATACTATAGATGAGTTGAAAGTTCACGTAATATTCCAACAGTTTAGTCACAATCAAACTCGTAAATACCAAGTTTATATCGAGATCATGATTTAAGAACTCCGCGAGTCTAAATGCTAAATACTTGACATTCCAGTTAGGTTTACTGCGCATGTGCCTACAGTTTAATTTAACCGACGACGTATGTAACTTTGAACGATTGGATTCAATTCGATGTGGTGTAGGTGCGAGCGGTTAAAACTTAACTCTATACGCATTTACAAAAGATTGAGTTTAAATTGACTGAGTAATCCATTTATATTTTAAAGAGATTAATGAGAATTTGACCAATGACAATAAAAATTAATACATGTTAATTTTTTGGCGGCTGAGACCATTACCTACATAGTATATATTTACATGTAAGTGTTGAATGGAAGAAATGGGTACCTAATTGAACAGAACGTGGGCAACGTTGAACTAAGCGCAGTTTCTGCCTACTGCATTATTGAAAAATATAATACGGCTTTTAAGTACCTCGGTTCTAAGTTATAACATATAAGTGTTTCTAAGCCAAGGAATGTGAAACAAAAATATGCATAGAATAGAGCAATGTATCTTTCGATCAACTATCTTATATTTGATCAAAGAATGATTCAATACAATGACGATATCCTTAGAATAAATTGTATGCATCAGAACACCATGAACAGCACCGATGCTTACCTTATTGTTCCGGTAAAGGCTCATGAATGGCAACGATACACAACTCGTAACTACGTCATTATTATGTTGAGAATGTTAATAATTCATCATTTGATTAAGGACAAGACTGCTTAATACAAGGTCTTAAGTTTGATTCCCTAGTCAGTTACTAGTGCAGAGTCTCTAACACTATCTCGCGTCACCCAAGGCGGGCGAAGAAATTGGACGATTGACTTTCTCAAAAAAAAATCAGATATATGTTTTCCCGTTTATTACAAGATGAATAATGAGGTACATGGAACTTTTTCTTCACAGCCGTATCACTCTTGACAGGGTGGTCGTGGTTATAATAAATCCGAGTTAGTTGCCCATATCACGATGTTCCGCCACCTCCGACTAGCCATATTTTAGTGCACTCATGCAAAAAGGCAAGCCCAAAATGGTATTTATTTGACCAGCTCATAGCATAGGCGCGACCTAGTGCCTTCACTATACCCTGGAAGACAAGGCGTTCCATAGAGCCGTTGTCGTATCTTCAGACGAATCTGAATAGTTTTAGTACGTGTATACCGCATACTACCTCGTGTGAAAGCTGCAGTCAAGGTAGGTATGATATCAACCGTATAAAGTAAATTGAGGACATAAATCATGTGATTCGTACTTCTATACATACATACACACATAGGCTGGTTGTTACATAAGGTATGCAGAGGTACATTGCAAGTATGTATGTGGACAAGAATTTCAAATTGAAGTCACGTGGTTTCCATGGAACGAATGCGAACAACTATCTGATGGCAGTTCGAGATTATATTTTTAAGGTTGTTATTGTAGAGGTCATTCAATTGCTAGTATTTCTACTGCAGTAATTATTCAGGTAGCAAAATGTTGCCTAGATAGTGTGGGAATAAGGACTACCGTTTTTCTATGCACTAGATGGCACTAATTTACTTTGTCCAATCACTGCAGCTGTTGAAAATGGAATGTTATTCTATTTGCTAATAATAGTGAAGAAATCAATTCTACTACAAAATCTATTACTGCAATTAGACAAATAAGGATAGCTGACATCAGCCAGCAGTCATCTGTAACGACGTGACTACACGTCTATTGCCATTACTTACCATGGACGATTGACATTACAAACTGTCACGCATTTATTTATTAGTAGCGGCACTCTCTTACAAGACTTCACTTGAATTCCTATAACCACCTCAAGAAAAGTGATAACAGGAATTTCTTGATCTTCATCTTCATGGAGTCAGAACTTTTATGGTTGACCACAAAATTAGGTATGAGACAGCTTTTTTGATGAGAAAAGTCATCCAATGATTTCTTACTGACTAAAAACCACCCCTTTCTTACTCCTGCCTTGAGCCGGGGCCCAGTGACCCTGGCTGTCCATAGCTCCGAAACGTATAAAACTGCTAAGGATTAAATCATGGTAAGAGAGTCCTGTGGTCAGGTGATGGTAGTATGGTAACAAAGCCTTTTATGTACAGGACATACAGAGGCCAATAGTCCTGCAGAAGACTGTTATGAGCTTCTGCAGGACTATTGGCCTCTGTATGTCCTTGCAAATTTGTTGTTGTTGCAAATGCCATTTGTTGTTGCAAATGCTCCCAAAATATGAAAGCACAAAAACAATTACCTACGAAAAGGTAATAATAAATAATCTATTACTACCTTACCTAATTAATGTTAGATGCTATAATCGATTAATTACAGCTGAACGATTTCAGATGGAACTTCCTTTTTCAACAATTACTGTGTCGGCGCTATTTATCGATAACAATTTAATAAACTTGTTTAAATGAAGATGTAATAGTGTTCTGGTAAGGTTAGTCATATTTTTGCGAGCATTGGTCAAGTGGGATGAAGATTAATCATCATCATCATCAACAGCCTATGAATGCCCACTGTAGAGCAAAGGATCTCCTCACATGGAGAAGGTTTGAGCATTAATCACCGCACTTGCTCATTGCGGGTTGGCGATTTAAAACCTATAATTAGAAATTATAAGTCCAGGTTTCCTCACGATGTTTTCCTTCACCATTTGTCAGTGGAGTCTAAATAAACTTAGAAAGTATATATAACTCGGAATATTTTGAAACTTTTAAAATCTTTTTAAGCAGTTATTGTTGAAGTGTTTTCGTGGAATTTGAAACATAATTGGAACTAATGGACAGTGGATGTTGTATTGTATGTGCAATGTACACCTCTTTGTACTTACTATGTTTACCACTTCCTACCTCTTTGGAGTTTTTTTTATATTCGATGGGCCTGGTGGTAGGCAATGACGGTCGACGTGCTCCATCGTAGACCGCAGTCTACGACGGAGCACGTCGACCCATAAGCAACCTATGCACTCGGGCCTTGAAGACACCCATGTTATCTGATGTCCCTTCAGGAATTACAGATTCTGGCAAAGAATTCCACTCTTTAGCAGATTGAAGGGCGTGATGTTATGCATAATAAGAATAAAATATCTAGAGGTATGTATTGCATGTTATTTTATAAGTGTTTATCTCTCAGCTATCTACGTAACACTCGACTCCTCATTATACATAATGTTGATTAATTCAATTCTCAGCACGTCACATTTAAAACAATGGTGATGTTTTGAAAATGAGGTTTTATTACCTCTCTGTATGTCTAAAGGATAATGGCCACTTTTTAAAGGATGACTCATCGCCATTCCAGACTTTGTGAAAGTCAAAAGGGCGCGCAGATGAGGAGGGTCCTTGTTTTACGACCTGAGTCACGCAAATTTTTGTATCTTTTTTGATACCTATTTGTAGATAGGTATGATGACATAATTTACCAATGAATACATTAAAATATTAGATACTAAATCTTATTAAAATCTTCATTGATTATGCAAAAGTATTTGCCAAAAATAAAATGTTAATGTAGGTGTTGAACATGGTAAAAGAATATTTAGCAATGCGACACGCTTTAGGACCAGTGTGGGTGTTAATGTTGCACTAATAACTTTAAACTATACTTGAACTAACTAGTTCCATTTAAAAACTAGGTTACTTGCCAATCAGATTCTTATTAGTCAACTAGACTAAGTATCTATGCAAACTTTACATAGGTGATAGCTTATATTCACAACAGACTTTTGATATCATTTAAGGATCCTTTTCCCCAAAAACTCATTGCAAAAAAAAGTCTAACGGCGTCCTTTACAAGAAATTTAAAGCCAGCACCGTTAATCAGTGCACGCTGCATTTTACCTTATCGAATAATTAAAAGTTACAATACTCACCTAGGTATGCCTCCGATAACACGAATAAAAGTCGATGTAACAAGCACAAGTTTGAAAAGGTCGTAGCAATAATTTGAATGAACGATACACACAACCGACCGGCGGAATAGCGGGACGCGAACTGAGCCAGGCTGAGGTAACAAGCTAAACCGCCTATTGCCTCGCTCAACGGGGCTACCACCAGCATCAATCTCGCTTTACTTTTAAAAATATACTTCGCACCTTTTTTTCCTCATACAGAACGAAAGAGACCGCCAATGTTGTGATTTGATTACGAGGATTGAGTCATTGCCCCGTAGTAAAGCAGCAATGTAGTCGGTGTGGCAGGGTACCGACACGGCCGACACCGGCACTTGGAATTCTCGAAGACATTTTCTTGTTATGAACATAAACCGTAATGTAATGGTTATGCTCTTTTACATAACAAATGTCAGGAAACCGAGTCAAGTATTGCCTGCGGTCTGACGATGCGTAAGTCTTTTTTAATGTTAGGTGCCTCTCACCAGTAATTTCACCGAACGATTGGTGGCAAATGTCTCCTGCACAATCATTGTGCTCAACGCTTTTGGGGTTATTTCTATATTCAGCAACTATGTATTTAAAATATGTCGTGTGTCGTGATGGCTTTTTTTTTAAGGGGGGAAAATCATCGAATGACTGCTCCCGCCTGGGTGAGGCGGGAGGAAGTGTCAGACTCTTACTGACTAAAAACCACCCCGTTCCTTCTCCTGCACGTCGAGCCGGAGCCCCGGTTACCCGTTAGGTACTCCGCGACCGTTACGTTCTCCGCGACGTGTCGTGGTGGCTTGGAGGTTTAAGACACCCGCTTTTGCATGCATGAGAGTGCGGGTTCGAAACCTACCAACGGCAAGTACCAATGTGACTTTTTCCGCGTTATAAGTACTTTCTAAGATTAGTACTGATAAACGGTGAAGGAAAACACAAACCTGGGCTTATAATTTCCAAGTATAAGTTTGAAATCGCCAACCCGCATTGAGCAAGTGTAGTGAATAATGCTCAAACCTTCTCCGTGTGAGAAGAGGCTTAGCTCAGCAGTAGGCATTAAAGTCTGTTGATGTGTGATATGTGTATTTAATTAAAATAAGACCTCCACAACATGACCTGCAAACGACTAAGGTCATCGAGTAATTTAAGCAGGTATAATTGTTCCTTCTTTACAAATCTATTCATTGGCTACTGCTGTAAAGAATTGCCTTTAATTAGTTTCTGATTTACCTACCATTAAACGTTGATTGTAACTCGCTAGATTTTCACTGTAGTTTGAGGCTACCAGTACATTAAATATTTAGTTCGTGATTTTGACTGCAAGCTGTTGGTTTTTCGCCTGACCTCTCATCGGTCACGTGCGCCCATTTACTATACCACCATCGACTCGACGTGCAGGAGAAGGAACGGGGTGGTTTTTAGTCAGTAAGAGTCTGACACTCCCTTCCGCCTCACCCAGGCGGGAGCAGGCATTCGATGATTTTCGCCCCCTAAAAAAAAAAAAATCCATGGGAGACAGCACCTGTATTGGTATATAAGAACTTAGGTATAATAGTTACAGTATCTGTTCTGCAGAGAACAAAGTCATTTGACAAAAAAATCCCTTCCACCCGTGTGCATGCAACACTAACACTTGTATTGGTAAGGTAGGTATGCACCTACTTACCTGTACAAAATCAAACAATAAAATACACGAAAACTAATTAAAAACACGGGATAATAAAGAGCCGGATTTGAATCAGTCTCAACAACTTGTAAACATTATAATTATCCTCAACTTAAACGTAGCATTTAGACTTCTGATAAGCTAACACAGACCACCTAATGATTAAATACCTACCTACATATTGTGTTTTTTTTTAAGGGGGGAAAATCATCGAATGACTGCTCCCGCCTAGGTGAGGCGGGAGGGAGTGTCAGTCTCTTACTGACTAAAAACCACCCCGTTCCTTCTCCTGCACGTCGAGCCGGAGCCCCGGTTACCCGTTAGGTTCTCCGCGACACCTACATATTGTATACTACCTACTTTTCTTTAAGGGGTCATTAGAGTCTCATTAGGTGTTTAAGGGGTCATTCGGTGAGGCGGGAGCGAGTGTCAGACTCTTACTGAGTAAAAACCACCCCGTTCCTTCTCCTGCGCTTCGAGCCGGAGTCCCGGTAACCCGGTAGGTTCTCCGCGACTGTACTAGATACCTACTACCGCGCGATTTCACCCGCTCTGCTCAGCTCCTTATTCATCGTAGCGTGATGTTTGATAGCCTATAACCTTCCTCGATAAATGGACTATCCAACGCAAAGAGAGCTTATCAAATTGGTTCCTGAGATTAGCGTGTTCAACAATAACTGGTCATCTTTATAATTATAAATAAGTAGTATACGATAAGATTTATATATTTTTTACTTTAGTTTGTAGCCGCACCGCACGACTACATACCTACCAGTTACCTGTACCACCGAATACCTTACCATATACCTTCCACAATACCAAAGTTTTAGACTTACTCCGTTTTAGAAACAAGAAACCAATTGTCTTGAAAAAGACAGTTTACGACTCTATCGCATAGAAACAATAATAATCACTGCGGCAACAGCGTTATCACACCGTGCCGCGAGCGATCGCTTCGAAAGAAGCGGTTTGGTCAAGCAAGCAGCCAAGCAGCGCAAGCGGAGCCGGAGCCGGAGCACTTGCATTCGTCGTATCTTCATTGGTTCATCTGTAGGTAGTCTTCAGTCTTCACTCGACGCCGGCGCTCGCAGAAATGCGCGCGCTCGCGCCGCGCGGTCATACTTATACGGAAGGAACCGATAGTGCCGTGTGCAAAGCGGCGCCCCGCACCCCGCGCGCCCCGCGCACGCCGGCGCGCCGCTATTGGTCGAAACTATCACCTAACTATATCTGATATTGTCTAATTGTAAATATGTAAATAGAAATATAAGTACCGTAGTTTGGTGAATTAAATCATTCTAGTCCACACCTCTCATCGGAGTTTCACTACTACTAGAAGAAAAGAAGAAACCTCCTCTAGGACACTAGGCTCTCCTACCTAGCTCCTAAATTGGTGACCCCGACGCTGCCAACGGATCTCTGCAAGAATCAATCGCCGCCCAGTACTGCAGAAAGTCAAGCTCGTCGTAATGTCCAACTCCAACGAAAAAACGCCGGAACTCTCCAGCGTGTCGACGTCGCTGCGCATTCCACCTATATGGCGCGACAGAATACGCCTATGGTTTGCGCAGTTCGAGGCGATTATGTCTCCGCAGAAGAAGGGCGACCAAGCCATGTTCGAGCTTGTCGTCGGTCATCTCGAACGACAAGACCTCGATGAAATATCCGACATTATCCTTCATCCACCGGAGAGAGACCGCTACGAAACCCTTAAAAACAGACTACTCCAGGTCTATGAGGAGTCTGAACAGCGTCAAGTTCAACGCGAGATGGAGCTCGGCGACTTAAAACCATCACAGTTACTTCGCCGGATGAAGAATCTCGCCGCGGATAATATATCCGACGCTGCGCTTCGTATTATGTGGACAAACCACCTCCCCCAGTCCGTGCGCGCAGTCCTCGCTGTCAGCGACAACATCGCTAAACACACAGATATCCACGATCTAGCGATGATGGCGGACAAAATACTCGAACAGACGCAACCTAATGGCACAGTCGCTGCTGTGACTGAAAACCCCGTTTTCCCCCGCGTACCTACAAGTATTGAAGACAAAATTGATATACTTACGAGGGAAATCGCCGAACTCAAAGCAGCACAACCTAGCCATCGTTGCAACCGTCAGTCGAGACGACCTCAGAACAGATCGCGACCATCGAACCGATATCGCTCCCAGTCCAGACAGCGCGATAACATACCACGCCGCACGGAATCTTCTGGAATTTGTTATTACCACCGCAAGTTCGGGAAGGAGGCACAGCGATGCACACGTCCGTGTAATTTCCAGAACAACAACACCCGTCCGGAAAACTAAGAGCTGCGTTGGATGAGGCGGGAACCGGCGCAACAACTACGTCATACCGCCTGTTTATAACAGACAGAAACTCACGTCTGTCATTTCTGATTGATACTGGCGCAAACGTCTCGGTCATCCCTAAACGAAAAGGCGTGAAGATAGCCCCAACTGACTTTTGTTTATACGCCGCAAACAACACGGTTATACCTACCTACGGTGAGAAGACGCTACAACTGGACCTAAACCTACGCCGACCTTATAGTTGGAAATTCATCGTTGCTGAAGTCAGCAAGCCAATCATCGGCGCCGACTTCCTACGCCACCACCAACTACTCGTCGACATAGCCGGTCGATGTCTTGTCGACAAAGTAACAAACCTCACCGTCAAAGCGCCAATCTCATATTCCGCCGAGCCAACTGTAAGAAGCATAGACGTCGAACAGCCGTATCATCAAATATTGAGTCAATTCCCCGATATCCTAAGACCATCATGCATGAAGACCACTCCCAAACACCGCGTGGAACATCACATTGAAACCACCGGTCCACCTGTACATAGCAAAACCCGGCCATTACCCCCACATCGATACTTGGCCGTGAAGAAAGAATTTGAAGTCATGATGCAGCAGGGATTATGCCGTCCAAGCAAAAGTCCCTGGTCCAGCCCACTACACGTCGTCCCGAAAAAGAATGGCGACATACGGGTATGCGGCGATTACCGAAGACTCAACGACGTAACTAAGCCCGACCGCTACCCTGTACCTCGCCTCAAAGACTTCACATACCTACTCCACGGCAAGAAGATTTTCACCACACTCGACCTGAATCGTGCATACCAACAATTACCCGTGTACGAACCCGACGTCGAGAAAACAGCCATAACAACCCCGTTTGGCTTGTTCGAGTTTCCCCGAATGTGTCCAGGCTTAAAAAACGCGGGACAGACATTCCAACGGTTCATACATCAAGTACTCAACGGGTTAGACTTCGCATTTCCATTTATTGATGACGTAATCATCGCGTCAGAAAACAATGCACGCCACATTGAAGATCTACAAGAAGTACTACGAAGATTAAATGACTACGGTATCACTATAAACCCGTCAAAATGCGTATTCGGTCAAGAAACCGTCAAGTTCCTAGGATATCAAGTGTCGAGCGAAGGAATCGAACCTCCACTTGAAAAGGTCAACGCTATCACTGCTTACCCCAAACCCGAAACAATAGCGGACCTACGTCGATTTCTCGGCATGGTGAACTTTTACCGTGACAGCATACGCAACACGGCCCACATACAAGCGCCGCTAAACGCATTTCTACATAACTCCAAGAAACGCGACAAAACAAAAATCGAGTGGAACAATGAAGCACTTCAAGCGTTCGAGTTGTGTAAAGCTAGCATACAAAATGCAGCTTTACTCGCTCACCCATCCTCCTCACCAACCCAACCAATATCACTCATGTGTGACGCATCGAACACTTGTGCTGGAGCTGTCCTACAACAACTTGTAAACAACAAGTGGGTTCCCCTCGGCTATTTCTCGAAGAAATTCTCAGAAACACAACAACGTTATAGTACCTTCGATCGAGAACTATTATCAATATATATGGCTATCAAACATTTTAGAAAAATGTTCGAAGGAAGAGAACTCATTGTTTACACCGATCATAAGCCACTTACCTACGCAATACGCAAGCCGCCGTCGGACAACGACACACAACGACGCACTCGTCAGCTGTTGTTTATAAGCGAGTTCACGACCGACCTACGTCACGTGACCGGAGCGAACAATGTAGTCGCCGACGCACTGTCACGCGTTGAAACGATCGACTTACCATCGCCGATAGACTACGATCAACTATCGCAAGCACAAGAAAAGGACAGCAACATTCTCAAACTATCTAAACAAACAAATATTCAACTCAAGAAAATCGCCATACCTACTTCAAACAAGCTGATTTACTGCGAAGTATCGACGCCTCACATCCGCCCATACCTACCAGTTGACTTTCGTCGCATCGCATTCAACGCCGTGCACAATACAAGTCATCCTGGTATTCGAACTACACGCAAACTAATGCAGCAACGATACTTCTGGCCGTCTATGAACACCGAGATTGGCGAGTGGGCAAAGTCATGCATCGAGTGTCAACAATCAAAGGTACATCGACATACGCACAGTGACGTCACATCATTCCCACCGAGCGAGCGTTTCGAACACGTACACATTGACATCGTCGGACCTCTGCCTACATCTTCGAGCGGACATCGATACCTACTCACTATGATCGACCGCTGCACCCGCTGGGCAGAAGCCGTCCCTCTGCGAGAGGTATCAGCCGAAGTCGTCGCAAGAAAGCTGTATGAAGCATGGATATCACGCTTTGGTTGTCCTATCAAAATCACGACTGATCAAGGACGACAGTTCGAGAGCAGCTTATTTAAAAATCTCGCTCAGCTACTGGGAATAGAAAGAACTCGTACTACTGCCTATCACCCGCAGAGTAACGGGATCGTAGAACGCTGGCATCGTACATTGAAAGCCGCACTCATGACTCGACTCGCCGACAATAACAAATGGTTGATCGAGTTACCTACCGTGCTACTGGGACTACGAGCCGCTACGCGCACCGACACTAACACTAGTGCCGCTCAACTTACCTACGGACAAGAACTACGGCTACCCGGCGATTTCATATCGCCATCGCCTACCTACACGAAGATGGATAACGACTATGTGGCCGACTTGCATCGTGTTATCACAAGCTTAACGCCCGCTTATCAGTCGCACACTAATCGACTGAATATCTTCGTGCACAAAGACCTGCAAACATGCAGCCACGTATTTGTACGTGACGACGCAGTTCGCAAACCGCTGCAACGTCCGTACAAGGGTCCGTACCTAGTCACCAGCAGAAGCAACAAGTACTTCACGTTACAAACACCTAGAGGTACTACCAACGTGTCTATCGAGCATCTGAAGCCTGCCTACGTCATTAATTACGATAACTCAGACAACTGTGCAACGCCACCAGAGGCTATCCAGGATCAACCCAGTCAACCTCCGTCGAGCATCAGCGATGTACGAAGAACGCGAACAGGAAGAATCGTCAAGACCCCAGTACGCTTCGCTCGGGGGGGAGTACTGTAGCCGCACCGCACGACTACATACCTACCAGTTACCTGTACCACCGAATACCTTACCATATACCTTCCACAATACCTTTACCAAAGTTTTAGACTTACTCCGTTTTAGAAACAAGAAACCAATTGTCTTGAAAAAGACAGTTTACGACTCTATCGCATAGAAACAATAATAATCACTGCGGCAACAGCGTTATCACACCGTGCCGCGAGCGATCGCTTCGAAAGAAGCGGTTTGGTCAAGCAAGCAGCCAAGCAGCGCAAGCGGAGCCGGAGCCGGAGCACTTGCATTCGTCGTATCTTCATTGGTTCATCTGTAGGTAGTCTTCAGTCTTCACTCGACGCCGGCGCTCGCAGAAATGCGCGCGCTCGCGCCGCGCGGTCATACTTATACGGAAGGAACCGATAGTGCCGTGTGCAAAGCGGCGCCCCGCACCCCGCGCGCCCCGCGCACGCCGGCGCGCCGCTATTGGTCGAAACTATCACCTAACTATATCTGATATTGTCTAATTGTAAATATGTAAATAGAAATATAAGTAGCGTAGTTTGGTGAATTAAATCATTCTAGTCCACACCTCTCATCGGAGTTTCACTACTACTAGAAGAAAAGAAGAAACCTCCTCTAGGACACTAGGCTCTCCTACCTAGCTCCTAAAAGTTAAAAAACCTATTCTATTCTCAGGTCGAACAAAGTAGGTATTATTGAAAAGTGGGTGTTACCATTGTATCCATTTTATGTGCAACTCTGCCTATCACCGAGGAGAGTCAAGAGATTAAAACAGCTAACGTTTTGTTATAGGAAGTACCCAAATCTTAAACTTTTCTCATCATGGGTACTTTGTAATTATTATTTAGATCCTATTTATGTATTAGACTGCTATATTAAATAATGCTTATGGGTCGACGTGCTCCATCGTAGTATCGATATTGGTCAAACTTCGGCTCATCAAATACTTATAAAAAAATGCTTACGACAGCTCTAAGTTAACGTGATGTGTCTCATAACCACATTTAATTGTATTCATAGAATTATTAGAATGTCTCATGCCTGCGTAGACAAACTACTGCTAAATATGACTCAGATGGGAAGTTCCCAACAAAAAAATCCAAAATAGTTAGGTACTACACGCCCCTCATAAACCCCAATTTGACTAAGCCACGTCATACAACCAAATTATGAGGTTACACCCTCAAAACGAAAAAAATTATAGAGCCAATCCCTTGCATAATTAAATAAAAAGGTATTTAAGTAATTTTGTTATGATACTAAGGACAATTAAAATAATATAAGTAATTGTTTGACACACGCATGTAGCCAAACAAATGCCAGAATGAATTGCACGTTTTGTATGTTTGTTCCTTGTGTTTTAAACAATCATTTATAAAGAATAAAAGAATATTTTGGTACCTATAGAGATTAGAGGTATGGACATTCCTAATTACTTAGGCATAGCATTCTTATGGTGCGATATCTAAAGAAGAAACATTCTTAAACGAGGTTGATGTGATGTGTATTTATAGCCATTGTGGTTCATAGAAGTTCGCGTCACAAAATGAGCGCCAGCATCATAAAATAATGGGATTGTCATAATCTCTATGTTTGCCAGGCGGATCGGAGATCGCAGACTGCGATCCAGTAACAGTTTAGCTAATCAGCTCTTATAGCATCCTTCGGAAGAGATCTCAGCTGGTAAAAATATGTTCTCTGAAGTCAGTAGATGGCTCCCTTCAACCGACGTCTTCGAGATTCAATTATTGTTATGTTGTGATATATAATATGTTACTTTTAACGTTTACTTAAATCTAGTGGGGTGAACGATGATGTAGCGATTCCTAGCTGGGCACAAGACGGCGACAAGAGGAGACGATTCAGCAGTTCGAATGTTGCAATATTCTCCTTCGTTGCATCAAAGTAGATGTAATGTCCTGATTCAGCATATCTGGGCCTGGTGATTCGGCGATTTCGGCACCGATTCGTAACAGCCGATCGATTAGTTTGTTGTCAAACATTCTTTGAGCAGTTTAACATTTAAAGTGGAAAGTTTAGCCAAAGTCGCGAGTGTCGTCAGGTCTGTTTGCGAAGGCCTACAGCCTACAGGCATGACCTCGTTATCATGTCGCACCCCTCGTTGTTTATTATGCTGTACTAGTACTCGTGTATTTGGAGACGCCTTTTATACATGCTACATATTTAAATCACACCATTTCTGTGTTTAGTAGCTGCCATCGAGACACCAGGTAGATTTCCCATTAGATCTGTTTTCAACTAGTGTAAGTAAATTCCATATATTCATAATTTATGATTTTTATATTAAAAAAAACACGATAGCCGACGACGACAACGCGACATGTATCTACCGTAGTCGATGCTCTATCAACAAAGTTCTGGTGCATGCACATCGCTTCTCTCGACCTCGGTCAATGAAAAAATTCAGTCATCCCAAGACTTTTTCGAAAATTACTATATTACCCTATGTTCATGAGAGTTACCTCTTTATTCGATCCTATCTCAGTCATCAACAACTTCAGATATGCAATATGCACAGACTGATCGACGGCGAGACGGTGACCTACCTACGTTGTCAGAGGCAGGTGACCTCCCCTTAGGACAGACCTACCTTCACACAATATCCGCTTATTATCATATAAAAGGTCATCATTTCTTTATGATGGCCTTTAAAATATTCGTTTTCATTTTCCCTGTAACGTACTTAGCTAGGTATTTACTTAGGATTAAAGATACAAAGATTATTCTGCATAATTATGTTACCTTCTTTCGAATGGCTGCAGTACCAAATCAGATACTTATTTATTTGTTTATGTATAAAAGTCCGCGTGTACTGGCTAACATTATCAAAAAAAAGGTCGTAGCCATAAAGTTATATTAAAAAAAGTAATTCTTGACTTTTACCCCATAATGGCTGTATACAATATTTTCAGCACATTTCAACCAGTGACACTACTCCTAATTAAATAATAAGATGGCAACATTTTCCTGAAGTGTCATTTTGTGCAATATCAATGATCACTGTCAAACGCAGTTTTCCCGTTTCAGTTTTTGTGTTTGTAATTTTAAACAGTAGTTGATACTTCTATCTTTTTCTTATCTCACAAAAATTTTATTATTGTCTCTTTTTACAAATGCTTGAAATATAATATGTCAGATTATGATTGTCATTTGATTGATATTGATAACATTGATTCTTCATTGATAATTTCGACTATAATTTTGTGTTAAATTATGAATTAAAATCTATTAACATAAGTCTTTTATCTTAAGGCTTGTATAATAAAAAAGTCGCCTTATTATAGTATCACAATGTTGCGTCCTTTTAGCGATAAAAACTTACATTTCGGTTTTATTTTGTTATTCGCTTATTTTGGGTATGTTACAGCAAACCATTGTAATTTTAATGTTAAATTGAAGCAAGTTCTCAAAAATCAAGGGTTCCACAGGTATGTAATAAACTAATAATAACACACACACGCTTAAATCTACTCAAAAATAATAATATTGTTTGTAGTTAATTAAAGTGTAAAACTAAACAAATAGGTATGTACGAAAACCATTAAACTTGTATAGTTTCTAATACTTGCTAAAACTCCTGCTTGAAGGATAAAACCTATTAAGTCTAACTCCAATTTATCTTTCTAATAAGAATGTCTCAGCAGCTTCCAAAATAAATTTAAGCATGGAAATACTAAATGTTGCCATATTAATGTTCCAGGAACATATCCTATGGCATAGTGTTCAATACTGATGATGACAACTGCTGGCTGTACAAGGACTGTGTGGTCGGACTGGACCAGACATTGCCGCATGGAGTCTATGCCAACCCTGATGAGCTCAGCACTCTAAGACGGCTAAAGAAGGTAACTATGATCAATATAAGTTATCAATTTGTTAGTATTGTTTTTACTGTAATTACTAGCCACAATTTTAAAACAAAGCATTATTGTTCTTAAATGTTGCCACTCTGCACATAACAGCCAGACCCGAAACAACAATTTGTGGACCACACAAAAGTTGCTCCGGGAATCCAACCTGCGATGATACATTGCGTGGCAACCGGTTGCCTAGGCACCGCACCAACTGTACCGTTTGTTCCTACTGTAAACTAGATTTGTTCTACTATGAGCATTTTTGTTAGCTTTTATGAGTTAAAAATGAATGTTCTAACAACAACATGGTGGTACTACATCTTTTGAAACTAATTTATTTTGGTATGTAACATAACATAACATCACGCCTTTTATCCCCGAAGGGGTAGGCAGAGGTGCACACAGAAGTAACACCCACTTTTCACTATTTATGTTATGAGTCCCATGTAAGGTGAGCCTATTGCCATATACTGGGCACATTTATTTTGGTATGTATTTATGTTAAAGCTGGGTCTCCATAACTAATCAAAGTTAAAGTTGATGGAATACAACAACATAACATCACACCTTTTATCTCTGAAAGAAAAGGCAGAGCTGCACATTACGGCATTTAATGCCACTGTACATTTGTACAATGTAACACTCACTTTACACTGTCTATGTTATGAGTGCCATGTAATGGGGGTGAGGATCCGCACAGTCAGTTGCGGCAGCCGCACTTGGCTAACGAGGCAGTGACAGAAACTCCCTCTTAATTATTAAAATAGTTCCTATATAGTAAATGATGAAATATTAACACAGTTCTTCACTTGTGTTACAGTTGAATGCCGTCCCAAAAACCCGTATAAACACAGAGATGCCAGCAGAACACTCGTATCCCACCACCACATACATCACGGAAAGGATCAAGGATTGCAAGGTGCATGTGTGGCTGCCGGTACATGCTCGGTACCATTTAGCCACGCCTGGTGGGGGGTAAGTTCTGTTATTAATTTATAGGCTAAATGTTTTGGTTAAAAATATAAGATTTATTCTGCCCGAGCTAACATCGATTAATTAGTTCAACTGCCTCATATGAATTCAGTACTGTCCTAATCAAAAATAAATTATTTCGACTGTTCAATACAATCAAATATTTAAAAATAATTACACTTTCATTAATTAATTTTATGACCAAATTAATTTTAGTATATTTCCAGCAAATTTTTAAGAAATAAGTACACTGTCTAACATTACTCGTACAAAATTCATAGAAATCTGTCGCTCTTGACAGTTAGAAAAAAGTATTCAATTTAGCTAGTTGACAAGTACCTTATTGTGATCATAAGTTGGTTTGGAAGTTTCAAATTGAGTGAATTTAAGCAAGGTTCTGTTGATACTAAACAGTTTTTTTTACATTGGTATGATAATAATCTATCTACTTAAATAGAAAAAAGTAAGAAGATGAATAGATAGATGCGCGGTTTCACCCGCCTGCTTGGCACTAAGTGATCGTAACCTGATGTTCTATACATAATAACTTTTCTCGATAAATGCTCTATCCTGCACAAAAAGAATTATTCAAATAAGACCAGTATAGTAGTTATGGAGGTTAGCGCGTTCAAACACACATAGAAACTCCTCTGCTTCATATAATAGTATAAGATTATTAATATGTAAAATCCTCATGTCCATTCCAGTATGGCCCGCAACACGATAGGTCCGCCCAAGCTGTACCTGCGCTGCCCCGACCAGCGCCTCGACATGTGTAACAAGGTCGCCTCTCCCGTCACCTTTCTCTGCAACGGCAGCTCCAAGGAGAAGTGCAGCTGGAAGGAACTGCCCTACACCTTGGTAACAGAAAATTCATTATTTTAAGTAAAAGGACCCTGCGTATGCCTCCCAAGTGAGCCTGTGGTTCCGTGGTTAGTAAAGACATGAGATATATCTTCATTAATCAGGCGACAGTGTTATCATATAACAAATAACAACTGGTATCATCATTCGCAGTAGGTACTGGATAATGGATCCTGTATGTTTGCTGTACTAAAATCTAAAAAAATCTTTAATAGTCCTTCAAACTTAAGGTCTATTAGTCAAAGTCAAAGTCAAAATCATTTATTTCAATTAGACCAGGAAGGCACTTTTGAAAGAAAACACCAAAAATTTAGAAGTGAAGCTAGTTGCTCATTCCAATGTGTAGATTTCTATGGAGAAGAACGAGCAAGATACTCCATAGGTTACTCTTTTTCAATCAGGTTCACAATATTGTACAGTTTACATAATTATATCTAGTGAGACTGCATATTCGAGGTCTCAGTTACATAATTGTAATTTTATTTAGATCTTACACTGATAGTTCCACTATGCGACTTATAAAAAATACTAGCTTTTACCCGCCGCTTCGCTTGCGTCACAAAAGGATAAAAAGTAGCCTATGTGACATATACCAATGCACACAGCGCCATCTATACCAATTATTTCGTTTTCTCTCTAGAATATCAAATTTTTCCGGTATGAAAAGTACCCTATTATTTAATCCAGACTTATAACTTTACGTCTGCAAAAATTCAAAGCAATCGGTTTTGTAGTTACGGCGTGAAAGCGGAACAAACAAACAAACAAACTCACTTTCCGATTTATAATATTAGTAAGAATTTCTTTTCAAGTTCTTTATTACAAACTATCACCACCATTTTTGTAAAGAAAGACCTAAGTAACCCTTTTAATGTCATTATTGATCAAAAACCTACACTAATATCTTGTGCACTATTTCCAGCTAACAGACACCCTAGTATGGAACATACCAATTGGCAACATGGAGCACTACCACGCGATCTCAGTGGGCACCGCGCTCGTCATAGCCATCGGCTCGCTCTACCTCATCAAGGCGATACACGAACACAAACTCGTCACCATGCCCTTCAACCCATACACTTCTTTACACAATTAGTAGCAAAATTAGTAAGTATCGATTTTCTATTTCTAGCAGCGAAATCTATTGGTAGGTATGGGTCGTTAAGATGACAACTTTTATCCTATTAACAAAAAAAAACAACTGAATTGTCTATTGAAATTAATGATTATTATATTCATTTCATGTTTAATTTATTTTTTATTCATATGGAATGCTCAAATTGTTACAATATTTACTTATGTAAAATAGAAATAACTTGTTAGTAGGCATTAAATTTACGAAAAGATAAATACTTGAAAATAATTTTCAGTAATCATTCAAATCAATCAACATTCCTTTTCTAAGAACTTAATTTAAAGTGCATTTAAAATTAAACTACACAATCATTATGTATAGATATAAGACGCATAAATAATATATTTAAAACATCTTATAATAATTTGATTATAAATAATTAAGGGCCGAATTTTCACAGATTTTTTGATTTTCACTTAATTCTTAACTGAAGAATTGACATTTAACAGTTACCAGTATGGAAAAATTGTCAAATATTCAAAGTTATTCCTCAGTTAAAATTTATTTGGTGTTGGCCGGCCTTAAAATAGATAGATAAACTTAAAAACGCTGACCAAAGAAGTATTTATCTACAATATTTCAGGAGTGGTTTCAACCTTAGCGCCAGGCAGAAAGATACATGCAATGTCGCGCGCGTGCACAATAAGTATAAGGCATTTTTTTAAGGCGGGAAAATCATCGAATGGCTACTCCCGCCTGGGTGAAGCGAGAGGGAGTGTCAGACTCTTACTGACTAAAAACCATCCCGTTCCTTATCCTGCACTTCCAGCCGGAGCCCCGGTAACCTGTTAGGTTCTCCGCGACAATAAGTATAAGGCTGGCGGTACATTTTGATATTGGAACTAAATGTTATGTTCATTTTTTTATGGAATAGTGAACAAACGAGCAGACGGTTCACCTGATGGTGTGCGTTCAGCCGCTTAAGGGCTAGGCTGAGCTGCACATTACGGCACTTAATGCCACTACAATATAAAACCCACTTTTCACTATTTATGTCATGAGTCCCATGTAATAGGGGGTGCCACTTATTGCCATATACCGGGCACATTCCAGACTCCGTGCTGATCCTGAGATTTTTTTAAAAAACCTAGTAATACTTTGCCCGACCCGGAAATCGAACCCGAGACCCCTTGCCCGGCAGTCGCACTTGCGATCACTCGGCCAAATAGGCAGTCTAAAAATAAACGTGTAGTTTGTAAGCATAAGAAAAGCTATTTTTGAAACTTATGCATTGGAGAGAAAGGTTTTATGTAAGCAGAGACTGATATATCAGCAGTGAACTACTAAATATTATGTTTGGAAGTAGGAGAGATGATGGGCCCTAGGTTGGAAGTTTCGACATTAATAACGATAAACACAGTCAGGCGCAACCCCGCATCTAAAAACACATAAAAAATGTCAACACATTAGTGTCGTCCCAATGTTAATAATACCAAAATTCGGTCGATATGTCGTAACTATCTATATATATAAAAATGAAACCCGTTTTCCGTTGTCACGCCATAAGTTGAGAACAGTTAGACCGATTTGACAGATTTTTTTTTGTTGTGTTTGTTATCGTCAGGAGAAGGTTCTTATGACAGGAAAAAAGTCCTGAAAATTCTACGGGAATGGGAGAAACGGGATTGAGCATACGAAGTCGCAGACAGAAGCTAGTCCTCAATAGATTTTCAACTTTATCGGAGAAGGAGAAAGTTGAATATCTTTTAATTTAACTTTTGACTTGACGATCGGTTAGTGTCGACTGTGGCTTGATGATATCAGTATTACTGTCGAGACTTCCAACTCTGAAAGGAGTTAAAAATTGATAATAATTGTTGTGTTATATTAAAATATTTTAAATGCAGTACATGTAATGTAGTATTTATGTATTACAAAATGTATTATGATTTGTATAGTTTTATATCGCTATTTTAATGTAACATTCCTTTTTGTACGAAAAATATTTTTATGTATTTATAATAAATTGTATTTATTTATCTATAAAATACAATAGTATTCCACTAAATTGTAGTATTAATATTTGTAAGCATATAGGTACTTACTGTGTCTAGTCATAATAAATATAAATAAACAATTTTATTTAATATGTTTCAGATTTTTATTGCTTTAGTTGCCTTTATTATTAGTATTATTGCAAAGTATACTTTATTGTCAATGACATAAAGTTTAAATTGTGTTCAATTGTCGGAAAAGTCTAGAGCACTCTGCGTTGCATCTGCGTCCCTCATTGTAATTTGAATTCTATTTGTATGCCGACTGCCCCTTACTACTTATAATTGGGTATACGAGGTCAGTGGTTCAGTCAATCTACGTTAAGACTGGAGGACCTTTAAGTAGAGATTTAATAAATAAATTACTATTATAACTGATTTGGTATTACTTGGATCTCCCAATTTTTTACGGTAACTAGAAATATTGAACTGCGATACTTGGTTTTTTTGACAAATAGCGATTTTTTTAATCTTATTTCTTTTTGTAGTCTTACTTATTTCCTTTCCAGTATCTTCTGATCCTATCTGTAACTGAGAGCCTGCCCGTTCTCACCTAAATTTGAAGGAAGCCCTAAGCTAAGACAGGGCGCAATTTGACGACATTTTAGTTTTTATCAAGTAAAACCAAACGGTACAAGTAAGGGGTTAATTTAGGTGCAACATCAAGCTAAGTAACTCTTAGTTAAGAAATGCTTTAGGGGTGATTTTGATGTTTGGTCGGTGAGTAAGTATACCGTGTTTATACAATGCTTGTTTGGCTTCTAAACATTCAGGCTTCTAGTTTTATTCACACAGCTCCACATCTTAGTTATAGGGAGTCGAAAATATGAAAGCAATTCAGGCAAATTGCTTCCACAAAGGGATAGTACGTTAGTGCCACTTTTCTGCTCGACTTGGCGACTTGACTGAACAATGAAGCTTGGAAAAGCGGAAACAACATTGTTTTTATAAGTTCTTGGAGTGAGTACCGTACCTACTCAAACACATGTAATGATTACTTACAACTATACCTCAGTAACTATTGTGTTCCGAAACCAATTGCTAAGGACTGGGTTAAGACTTTAAATATTGCACCGAAAATCCCCAAAATTTGTTTATACAAAAGTAATTATTATTATTATTATGTCTTCGGCTTACTCACGTAACTTTGACAAGGAACTCGACTAGTTTCAAGCCATCCTAGAGGCTCATATTCAGAGGGTCACGGAATGCTGCTCATGAGTTTTAACATACAAAAGTAGTATCTAAACATCGTTCCATAATGCAGTGAGTGGAGAGCGGTCACCGGTGACCGCTTGGGTCTTGACCAGTTGTAACCAATATGACTCTGAGTCTATTAGTCGGCGCTAAGTCTTTTATCCAATAAGTACCAAGTTAAGTTCTGACATTGATAAAATTTTGTGACTATTTTAATACTTAGGTCTCAAGTCATCTAACTTTCCTGTATGTTTGCCTGTATATTAGGTATCTACTGTTCTGTAGGTGATTAATTGACAAACAGGTACCTTCCTTATATTCTATGTAGGTAGATACATAGGTGATGATGGTGCCACCAGGGTGGTGTTAGTGAGGTAAGAATCTCACAGTTCCCAAAAAGCTAGGCGCCTTTTAAAAGTTTCCCCCCACAATGAAACAAAAAAAAATAAATAGGTAAATATATAGGTAGGTACGTATATAGGTAGATACAATAATTCTCGTATACGAGCTCCATCTACCCACGAAGAGTAAAGCCACAAGTAAGTACATCGCTACGGTACCCGTGCGTAGAGACGTAGTGTAGCCCGCCGGGGAGATGGCACCACTTGCGGCTTGTATCGATCTCCCGCGCCCGAACATTGAACCTTTCCTAACCGCGACTGTACGCGCTTCAACCTACACATGTTGATGAAACCGACACTATACCACCCTTCCATATCCTGTACATATATGCCTCCGATATTGTGAAACTGTATTCTCTGTGATAATTTTCAGTGTGTTCTGTCTGACATCGACAATGTTGCTTCTAGTTATACTGAAACGTAAGGGTAGACTAAGGTTCGGGGGCTCATTTTAATAGTGTGGCTTGGTCCAGTGAGAATGTGGATGTGGTGCGGTGCACGTGCTAGTGCCGGGGGCGTGCCACGGCCGGCGTGCGTACTCCGAGCGCCGCAGATATGGATTTAAGATTAACGAGGCCACATAAACGCGGCGTCGCGGGGGTCGGGGCGCGCGCCGTGTTTACATGCGGGTGCAGGCGGCGGGTGCAGCGGGCGGGCGATCGATCGCTGGGCGGAGTGGGCGCGGGGCGGGCGCGGCGGGCGGCGGGGGGCGGGGCGAGCGCGCGCCGGCCGCCAGTCCGCCTCGGGGCCGCGTCCGCGCGGTCGTCGCCTGATCCCGCGGTGCGGCGCGCCGGAGTGTCTCCGCGGGCGCCCGGCGGCGGCGGCGAGCCTCGCGCCGCCCGCCCCCGCGCCGATGCCGCTGCCGGCCGGAGCCGCAGCGCCCCTCACCCTCCCCGCGCCCCCGCAGCTGGCCGGCGCCGCGCGCGCAGCCTGGCCTGTCGCGACCTAGCCGAGAAAGCCCCGCCGCCCGCGCACCCCGCACCACGCTTGCGCCCCGTATTCCTGTGGGCACGGCAGCGCGACGGCACCGTGCAAGAGGTCCGCTGTGAAGACTACGATCCGCGTAACCGTATCCGTATCGCGCGTACCCCGACCGGTTGGCGAGTTATCCCGCGTACTAAAATCTTTGACTCTATATTTGTGACGCGCGCTCCGGCGCAAGAACCTTCGGAGCCCAGTGCTCCCCAAGAGCGGCGCCGGCGCCGGCGCCCCGGCAGGCCGCGGCGGAGGCGCACGGACGCGTCAGCGCCCGCGCCCGCCTGGCTGGCTCCCGACCTGGAGTCTCACATTCCTTCACACACAATCGCGGTGCCGCGCGTGCCGCCCGCGCCACCCACTCCGCCCGCGCCGCCTGAGCCTACTCCACTCGACAACTTGCTCGCGGTGGCCGAGCTGGAGTTCAACCAGCAGCGCGGCGAGGAGGCGCTGGAGTTGGAACTGCAGGCGGGAGCCGCGCAATACCCCTTCCTGCCGGAGGCGGAAGAGGTAGCGCGCGACGTCATGTCGTTCGAACTCGGCGAGCCGAAACCACCCGACGACATGTTCTTCGAGCAGCGCAAGCCGTCTGAACATACTCCTGAAGAAGATGCTTTCCATACTGACATGGGAGTGCACAAAGACCTATTTGAGACTATTAGTGAAGCACATTACCTACCCGAGCTCGGCGGGCCTCACGACGAGGCTCTACTCGAGTCACTCGTAGAGAAGGGTTGTGAAGATAATCAAATACTCGGGCAGGCGCTGGACAAGTTGGCGCACCTCGTGCACGGGTCCGGTGACTACGCGGAGGAGGAGGACGACATGTTGCTCGGTGGCGCGCCAGTTGCTGACATCATCGACCGGCTCGAGCAGTCGCTGGAGTCACCGAGCCGCAGCAGCATGACGGCTGCGCAGGGACTCCTACACCTGCACCACATAGGCGACCACCTCCCAACACCCGACCAGCAACAAGCTATCGAACAGTCTTATATGACGGACGAAGTTTTTGCGCCTGCCGAGCCTTCAACAGAATGTGCGCTTGAAACATTATCTACAGCGTCACAGATGCAAAGCGCAAGTGAGGTTAATCATTTAGAATATGATCAAACCGCCGAGAAGAGGCTACAAGATGAAGTCGACAATGTCGAAGCAATGTATACTGAACAAGTACCTGAAATACCTGCAACCTCAGAGGAACAAATAATTCAACCGTTACCAGATCAAAGTGAAGAAACTTTACCCTGTGAATTGCCGACACCGACACCGACTGAAGAAGAACCTACTGAAAATACGACCAATAATGTTACTCTCAAAATAGAAACGGAGGACCCAGTTTGTGATGAAGATGGTAATTTTACAAGTACTATTAAAGAGGAAGATACCAGCTTAGATTTCATGAAAGACCTAGATGATCCGTCAAATGCCGTGGAATTGGTAGCTACTGATTTGAGTGTCAAAAATATTAAAAAGTCTAACCGCATAGTAGCTAGCGTTGCTGAAACCACAAATACCACGGAAGAGAGCCTATCGGAAAAGGGTGACGATCAACCTAAAGACCTGAGTGTGCAAAGAAGACTGCCTACTCCGCATGCGTCACCGAGAAGGATAGACATACCGCGAGCGCCATCCAGAGAGTCGGATGCAATGCAGTCGCCTCAACCGAGCGGCATCCCTGCCGTGCCGTCCTCACCAGAGATATTCACGATGCCGCAGTCGAAGAGCAAACAGTCACTGTTCTTAGAAACATTGCTGTCATCGCCGTCGCCTAAAATGTACACATCTGAAGTGACCATTACAAAACAGCAATGCGAACCGTTGAATTTGGGCAAACATCGGAAATCAGCCAGTCCAACAGTAACCAGCTGTTCAGACGAGATGAGAAAGTTAAATAAAGAGTTTGGTGAACCCCAGGAGAAGAAAGGTAGACGAGAATCTACAGATGATACAGTTAAAATTAGTAAAGTGTACAACAAATGCGAGCGGGACGAACATTTAGCTGAAAGTCACGCGAAACTATCGAAGAAAGCTGACAAGGAAGAAAGGCTCTCTGCGAAATATATTGAGAAGATGAGTAAACTGAGCCCGATCGAACAACTACATAGCCTAAGGTCGAATTCCTCAATTCCGGATGCGTTACTAATTCCTAAAAACAAGCTAAATAGAATTTTCGCCGCACCTGCTATCGAAATTCCTCAGATGCTTATCAATTGTCCAGAATTAATAATACCACAAGCCTTCGCATATCCACAACTTTTGCAAGATCCTGATATTATCATGTTGACACTTACACAAATAGAGGAAGCAATAGTGAATAATAAGCAACCCGAGTCACCGATAAAAGAGCCAAAGGCGCCAACACCAAAAAGTGTAATAAGTACGTCGAGTAATGATAACATGACGACTACAAGTCAGCCCGAACGTAGTAACTCTAATCCTCAACCCAAGCCGATACCGTCGCTAGCTGGCGACATCGACGCGGCGACCTTCAACCAAATGTTATGGTTACCTTACTTTAACCAGCTGGAGGCAATGACAGCATGTTCGCAAAATATGGATTTCCTAAAAGCTCTCAATTCATGTAGCTATGGCGCAGGGCAAAGTTACCCGGAATTATCGCAAATATTTAACCCGAATTCTCGTTTTGCGGGACCAACAGGTTTCCCTGTGATGCCTCCGATGGACTACGAAAATCGAATTCAATATGCTATGTGGCAAGAGGCGATGAATCATTCAAATCAGCAACAAGCAAGACAAAGCCAGGCCAAAGTAAATGAGTGTCAGGTTAAAGATGTCGTGTCAAAGTCAATGGATGTGCAAAACCCATACGTACACTCGACAAAGAGTCATCATCAGAATAAGTCACACAGCAGTATGTCCTCACGTTCTAGTCCTATGGCTAACTACACCGCCAGCCAGCGGGCCGCCATGCAACATAATTCATTCCTGCAGAGCTTGTACCCGGGAATGAATCCTAATATGCGGTCGAACATGCCTCTGCCAGGGCTTCAAATCCCATATTTCAACCCTAATTTGATGGGCAGTCAGCGCTCGCCTAGAAGTGGGGGGCAAAAGAGCCCTTCGTCACCGTACTTTCCGAACAACAATTATCTACAATCTATGAAACATTCCGAGGCGCAGCCTCACCAGAGAAGTAGTTCGACTAGCTCACAAGAGTCTCCGCGGCCGCGGATCAGTGTTAAATCGTTACAAAACTTGTTGGAGCCGAGTGCTGCGGCGTCGGCATCGTCATCGTCGCGGCGGGGCCATAACCCGTCGGCGTCGATGAGCCGGCGCCGCGAGGAGCCGGAGGTGGGCAGCACCACGCCGCTCGGGGAGCCGCCGCACCTGCCGCCGCACCCGCACGACCCGGCCTCCTACCACTTGTGGCATCCGCTGTTCGGCAAGTGAGTCACTTTCATTCATGTTTATAGCTTTACAAATATTTGCATGATCATGATAACAAATATTCGTATTTACCTTTGTTATTGGAGTTTCTTTGATTTCGTAATTACCATGTTCCATATAAGGTGCCTATGTAGACACCGCGGGCGACCATTCGAGACGTTGTGAATTCTAAGAAAATAATTAAGCATTACTTATAGTTACTTAAATAACACATATTCAATCAATTATTATAAGTATATAACTTGTCTAGCTATTGCCCGCGGCTTTGGTCGCGTGGAAGTTTATTATATTATTATGTATTTACAAATTAATTCAAGTGACAATTTTATAAGTTGGTACACATTCATAAAACACGTATTTATTGTGTTTTAAATCATTAGCCTGCATACGAAGTAATACAAGAAAAAATAATACAAGCCCCGTACAAATTTTAATCCCTATTTCATCCTTTAAGTAAATTAACAAAATTCATAACACGTACGTATTTGTTTTACGTCAATATTACATTGTTCATTTTACTTTGAAAATGATGGAATATCATACTTATCATCATCCCCCTATATTTTAACTCGTTAGGGATGGACTTTTAAAAATCGTTTCTCAGTCAGTCAGGACATGTTATTCTATAAACAGTACAGCAGTCAATAGTCATTGTGTACTGTAACTTTTTTCCATGTCAAATCATACTTTTTTTAAAAAAGATCAGTCATATTAGATCAAAGTACATGTACATTGTACACGTAATATAAGCATAGCATCAACAGAGCAGTTGGTACCTACGATAATAAAGTGGAAGAGACGTCGTTAGTCAATATAGCACAATTTATACTTGAGCAATATTGTATTGTTTATTTATACTGGCCGTTTATTGGGTCAGGCCGGCGGGCAAAGCTAATTTTGCCAGAATCGATCGGCTTCCGAAATAGCGGTGAAGTTGAAGGGTTAATATGTAGGGCCAGTTCGTCCTGTCGTTGACGTTTAATTAGATCTCTGTTAAACGTCGTGTTATTGTCGACGAAAATAGAAGGAAAATCAAAGTTTGTATTACTTGATTACGATCAGAATGGCGAAATAAATTCACGAACAACCTAAATTAGTTTGAGAACTACCTGTATTTATGTATCGCTATTATCTTAATTAACTGCAGAACGAAAATGCATGGAAAATGTAAACAAGAGTAGAACGAATGTCCGTTTGCTTCGACTATCAGTCAGACGCGGGCTATAAACTAGTAGTTGTTTCACGCATATATTTTAATTAAACTAAATGTTCGCTGCGTCGGACCAATAAAACAATTGCAATTGATATACTTCATTAATTAAATGAAGCGGACAAGTTAACGGTGATACGCTACGAGACAAATGATTGTAAGACGTCGCTAACTGAGACAGTCTTCGATATAATTATGTTATTTGTTCGATAATTATAAAAGGTGGGGTCTAAAATAAAATTTATTTCAGTTTGTAACGAATTCTTTAACTGACTGATATTTACACATCGTCCTATCAAAACTGCTGTTTTTGAGAGTAAAATGGATCCTAAATTATATCTATACTCGACGATTTCTAGAACTAAAGATTTCTAAGTAAATAGAACCTATTTTGAGTTCATAGTCAAAAGGAAAACCAGGCTTTAAAGTTGCCTTTCAATATTACATCATAAACGACTTCATTGAGATTATACCAAACCAACATATAAATTGAGAAAGCCTCCATTTCAGCTTTTGGGCGACACTGCTTAATTTATTGTCTCGGATCCATGTATGTCCATTTAACCATAACCAAAGTCGGACTTCAAATCATTCCGTTTAGACCAATATAAGCTACTTTTGAATGTCAAACAAATAAAAAGTGTCTGTCAGTCCTCTAGTGAAGCTATTTGCTTATCAAAATTTAGGTAGATTCCTAATGGAGAAGAATGAGCAAGACAACCTTAAATGGGAGGTTTATTTTCTATTAGATTCCCCAAAAACAGCTATAAATAAAACACAAACATCACGCCTTTTATCTCCGAAGGGGTAGGCAGAGTTGCACATTATGGCACTGCCACTGTACAATGTTTCACCCACTATTCACTATTTATGTTACGAGTCTCATGTAATAGGGGGATGAGCCTATTGCCACATACCGGGCACAATTCCAGACTCCGTGCTACTACTAGGATTTTTTTCAAAACTCAGTAATCCTTTGCCCGACCCGGTAATCGAACCCGAAACATTAGCACATACGACCAATCGGTCAACAAGGCAGCCTAAAGTAAAACTATTCTTCGTAAAAAAGTGTATCCCTTAGCGACATAGTAATAATATGGTCTTCAATAACTTCACGAAGGTTGTCACGATGTTTACAAGTTCTTTAAGAGCTCGCTCGTTACGGTTTAACCATGCCTCGGTTTATTACATCTGTATTAGGTAGGTAGTTTCGGTTCTTAGATAAGAACTGAAATTTAAGACAATCTTGTCTTAAATTTCAGTTGCAAGAAGCAAAATTTTCCGTTATCTGATCAATACCTTTCTTCCTCACACAGCAAAACTGTAGAATGATCTGTCGTCGGCGGTATTTCCGAACCGATACGACCTTCAAACCTTCGAGAAAGAGCGTATTCCTTTTTAAAAGACCGGCAATGCAATTGTGACTACTCTGGTGTTGCGGGTATCTATGGGCGGCGCTGATCGCTTACCATCAGGTGATCAGTCTGCCAGATTATCTTCTATTCCTTAAAGAAACAAATATTTAAAACTAGCGACCCGCCCCGGCTTCGCACGGGTGCAATATGCATGTATTATACATATAAACCTTCCTTAAGAATCACTCTATCTATTAAAGAAAACCGCATCAAAATCCGTTGCGTAGTTTTAAAGATCTAAGCATACATAGGGACAGACGAACGGCGGATAGCGACTTTGTTTTATAATATGTAGTGATGCTCCACGTGGCTGGCCTTCTATTACCTAAAAATTTATTGTGATGTCTATGTGTGTTCAAACTTGAAACTATCTATCAATAAAGTATTGTTAATGGTGATTTTTCCATTAATATATTCCAATTGACTGACGGATGTGCTTTTTCTATTAACTACTTACCAAAATCTTAAGAGTGGAATTCTTTGCCAGAGTCTGTATTTCCTGAAGGGTACAACCTGGGAGTCTTCAAGGCCCGAGTGAATAGGTTGCTTATGGGACGACGTGCTACATCGTAGACCGCATCATCGCTTACCACCAGGCGAGATAGTGGTCAAACGTCGCCCCATCAAACATAAAAAAAAAAAAAAAAAAAAAATCGAAACGTCAATGGTGCCGTTATTCTACCTCTAGATCTGATAATAGCACGTTTGAATGTCCGTAAAGGACGCTTCTTTAATCTTCATCACCATCGGCTTATTTCTATTTCACTATCCTTAGTATTGACTAAAAATAACATTTTAAAATTTCCTCTGGTATTTCACCATCAGGTAATCTGTCTCGATTGCCCCTATCCAATAAAAAATACACTACTATGATTACTTAACGATTTCTAGTCTTCAAAACACACATACAAAGCATGTAATGTTACCACTTGATAGTCCTGTTCATCCAGTAAATTAGTAAATGTTTCTGCCATGAATCTCCCAGTTGTTTATTAGAGCTAATCAGCCGCCGTCTCTAGGGTTACTGACACGAATCATTCACTTCATAACTACATGGAACTTAGTTAACACTGTAAACTATACTCCAGTAGACATTGATAAACGAAAATGACCCTAATGGGTTTAGTAAGGTGTCGAAGGCAATCTTTTAATTTTATCCATGTTTTAACAAAAGTCTTTGAATCGATGTATCAAAAATTACAAGTCTAAAATGATATGAAAAGACAGTTTGACGACCATAAATCAAACGGACGTAGTTGTAAGCAAGTAGAAATGCCGCATACAAAGAAATCAATACACTGATCTAAAATAACTCGATCGATAAACTGCACTGTGATTTGACATACTCAACCGTTCCCATGATAAAGTATTCACGCTAGACCTCCTTACAAAGACTTGCAGTAATTACACCAATCTAGACTACAAAGCGGCAAATCAAATGATTAAATATTCATAGCGGGAACTACGAGTTGCTAAGAAAACAAAAATAGCCAATAAGTACGGAGAAATCGATTTTATAGAGTACAGTCGACAAGATAATCCGATTACACGCAACTACCTACTTAGAGTTTCTCTCCGAACATTAATATTTTATAACAAAGGAATTATTTATATTTACCTCTATATAAGAGAGTATAAAAGAGGGATTTATGTATTTCTATCGATAAATTATGTACATAATAGATGTTTGATGTGGGCTTTGGGGCAAACGTTTTGTAGGTTTATTTATTTTAATGATTTAGACACGTGTACGAATAGGTAATATGAATATGTACGTATGTATATCATAGCTTTTATGACCCCGACTAAGTAAGCGCCTACGTGGCATTAGGTTATTGTAGAAAAACGAAAAATATATTCTATGTCACTAGCTGATTATAGGAAAACAAACGTAGCAAAAATATTTATTTAAAAGAACACCATAATGTTGGCGGCTCGACCGGAGTGATACCACGGCCTCACAGAAACCCGACGTGAAGCAACGTTGTGTTTCGTCGTGTGAGTGAGGTAACCGGAGGCCCAGTTACCCTCCCCTTCCCCAATCGCCCCAATTCCTGAATCCCCAACGATCCTCAAACTCCTAATCCCCAAAAGGCCGGTAACGCACTTGTAACGCCTCTGCTGTTCCAGGTGTCTATGGGTGACGCCGATTGCTTACCATCAGGTGATCCGTCTGCTCGTTTACCGGCTTATGACATAAAAAAAGAAAAAACATATTTTCTCGTGGAAAATTCTTATTGGTAAAACACGGAACATTTTCTTGATTTCCGTTACTCAGACAGTCTGAAGTTAGTAAGAGTCTCCTCTCAATAAAAAAATTTTGGAAAGTAAGTCTTACCTAACAATTGGAAATTCAAATTGTCATTTGTCAACAATGCGACATGGGTACATGTCAAATGACATGTCCTCTAAGTAGGTCCCTTCTATCTCTTTTTAATTAGTTTCCTAAAACTGTACTAAGAATAGAATAGATGTCGGTAAAGTGCCTAATGTTAGGGGGAGAGGAATTTGACAAAAGTTTAGTAGATACGTTTCAAAGTGACTTGCAAACAATTTTAGAGGCTGAATGTTTTCAGTTGTTCTTCAAAGGACTTTGTCTGAATTTAGTGCCTACTTTGTATTTGTGTAGCTTTGTTTTATTTTATTTTAAGGAGCTTATTAAAATAATTTTGGTTTGCTTAGTACTAGGAATCTGCTAATTAAAGTCTATTAATGGTCAGAAGTCGGGTTATCTCTTAAAAAACATGCGAATGTTTAAGTAGTTGGTAACTTATTTCGGGGTAACTGTGAATGTGAACACACAATGTGTAGAGGTTACATCGTGTTTAATTTCCTTTTCTAGAAGTAAAAATGTTGATATGGAAGAATACGTTTACCCAACCCGGGTACCCAAAACTATCACAATAAATCTATAACAAACATTTTACCCTGTCACCCGTGGGAGTTGGGACTAGGGACGAGCTATTCTGGGTTTCCCAAACTCAGACAATTACACAACCACGTCCCAGATATTTCTAGGTGTTGCAGCCATTTCTGTCCCTCCCCCTAAACTTTAAATAGGTATGACCCACTTTAGGCTTTTATAACCTGATTCGCTATATTTGACTCTACCCCGAATACCAGTTACCTTGGGGTCTTTATATAACACTTTAATGTATTGACATTTTCGACTTTTATAGTTAACTGGCGCGATCTGAATGTCGTTTTGTAAGGTGTTATTGGTTTTTGGACCTTCTGAACTATAATAATATGTCTAATTTTGTCTGGTAGTCTATTATAGTTCGATCATCATCGACGGAGCACTGATTCAACAGCTGTAGCCAAATGCTACTTTAGCGCTTGTCTACATGTAGAATAGAAAACCAAATTATATGGAATTGACGTAAATTTTGACACTTGGCAGTGTCATCCCCATACATTTTGATTTTTCGCGGAGAACCTAACGGGTTACCGGAGCTCCGGCTCGAAGCGCAGGAGAAGGAACGAGGTGGTTTTTAGTCAATAAGTAAACATCATCGATGATTTTCCCTCCTTAAAAAAATACATTTTGATTTCTACTCTCTCTGTAGACAAGCGCTAAAGTGGCGTTTGGCTAAAGGCCCAGAAGTGGCGCAGAATTTTCGACAATAGTTTTGAACCCTTTATATGTGTGAAAAATATATTCTATGTCACTAGCTGATTATAGGAAAACAAACGTAGCAAAAATATTTATTTAAAAGAACACCATAATGTTGGCGGCTCGACCGGAGTGATACCACGGCCTCACAGAAACCCGACGTGAAGCAACGTTGTGTTTCGTCGTGTGAGTGAGGTAACCGGAGGCCCAGTTACCCTCCCCTTCCCCAATCGCCCCAATTCCTGAATCCCCAACGATCCTCAAACTCCTAATCCCCAAAAGGCCGGTAACGCACTTGTAACGCCTCTGCTGTTCCAGGTGTCTATGGGTGACGCCGATTGCTTACCATCAGGTGATCCGTCTGCTCGTTTACCGGCTTATGACATAAAAAAAGAAAAAACATATTTTCTCGTGGAAAATTCTTATTGGTAAAACACGGAACATTTTACCTAACAATTGGAAATTCAAATTGTCATTTGTCAACAATGCGACATGGGTACATGTCAAATGACATGTCCTCTAAGTAGGTCCCTTCTATCTCTTTTTAATTAGTTTCCTAAAACTGTACTAAGAATAGAATAGATGTCGGTAAAGTGCCTAATGTTAGGGGGAGAGGAATTTGACAAAAGTTTAGTAGATACGTTTCAAAGTGACTTGCAAACAATTTTAGAGGCTGAATGTTTTCAGTTGTTCTTCAAAGGACTTTGTCTGAATTTAGTGCCTACTTTGTATTTGTGTAGCTTTGTTTTATTTTATTTTAAGGAGCTTATTAAAATAATTTTGGTTTGCTTAGTACTAGGAATCTGCTAATTAAAGTCTATTAATGGTCAGAAGTCGGGTTATCTCTTAAAAAACATGCGAATGTTTAAGTAGTTGGTAACTTATTTCGGGGTAACTGTGAATGTGAACACACAATGTGTAGAGGTTACATCGTGTTTAATTTCCTTTTCTAGAAGTAAAAATGTTGATATGGAAGAATACGTTTACCCAACCCGGGTACCCAAAACTATCACAATAAATCTATAACAAACATTTTACCCTGTCACCCGTGGGAGTTGGGACTAGGGACGAGCTATTCTGGGTTTCCCAAACTCAGACAATTACACAACCACGTCCCAGATATTTCTAGGTGTTGCAGCCATTTCTGTCGCTCCCCCTAAACTTTAAATAGGTATGACCCACTTTAGGCTTTTATAACCTGATTCGCTATATTTGACTCTACCCCGAATACCAGTTACCTTGGGGTCTTTATATAACACTTTAATGTATTGACATTTTCGACTTTTATAGTTAACTGGCGCGATCTGAATGTCGTTTTGTAAGGTGTTATTGGTTTTTGGACCTTCTGAACTATAATAATATGTCTAATTTTGTCTGGTAGTCTATTATAGTTCGATCATCATCGACGGAGCACTGATTCAACAGCTGTAGCCAAATGCTACTTTAGCGCTTGTCTACATGTAGAATAGAAAACCAAATTATATGGAATTGACGTAAATTTTGACACTTGGCAGTGTCATCCCCATACATTTTGATTTTTCGCGGAGAACCTAACGGGTTACCGGAGCTCCGGCTCGAAGCGCAGGAGAAGGAACGAGGTGGTTTTTAGTCAATAAGTAAACATCATCGATGATTTTCCCTCCTTAAAAAAATACATTTTGATTTCTACTCTCTCTGTAGACAAGCGCTAAAGTGGCGTTTGGCTAAAGGCCCAGAAGTGGCGCAGAATTTTCGACAATAGTTTTGAACCCTTTATATGTGATTTCCATTTTTCATGTTTGTATTAAAAAATGCTTCAATACTTTCCTAAAGCCAGTGTTGCCGCCTGTACTTTAAAGACGACGTGGCCCTTGCGATCTATTAAGTAATTTTCGTATCATCAATTCATATGACACGTTCAACTGTGCCTCCATTTTGCTATCAATAATAGATGTAGTAATGGCTAACTGCGGCTGTAATAACGAATAATAGACCTAAGAACTAGGACACCTTTGTTCTAGAAACTTCAGTGAATAAAAGAATCACGATAATGTCTTCGCATAATGGCGGACCATCCATTTTGAAGGACTGTGTGAAATTATTGGTGGAGACTAATTGTCTGCTGCATAATTGCAAGAAAGAGGTTTTGTTATGAATTTATTATTTGACGCAGTATTGTAAAATAAATATCTTTTTGTCTTCTAGGCTTTAGTCTATTCGATTTTGTGCTATAAGTACGTAACCTTGTCTAAGATCTGCAACTGCAGACATTTGCAGGATCAACCACTAAAAACTGAGACTATGCAACACCATTCTTGATTATCCCTTAATCGAACTTTGTGCTTTTAACTATCTTTTAATGGCTAATTTATAATAAATATTAGGACAACTGATCATACTTTATGAGTTACGAAGAACTCTTAAATTATATTGAAAATTCACAATCAGAGCACACCAGTAGGTAATGTTCTTAAAATTCATAGAAGTAATATCCTTTTTGGAAAGCAGTGAAAAATCTTTTAAAGATTTTAGAGTAACTTTAGAGGTATGTGCTTGTATCTGTACTTAGTCGCTTTCTTCCAATATTAGAACGTTTTATATAGAAAATATTCAAAGTAAATTATTAGCACGTTTGCATCGAAATGAGACAGAGACGTAGGCGCTCGGTTTCCATATCCGATCGCTTCGTAATGATGTTTTCTTTTCGGATATTTTCCTTAATAGCAAGCTTAATACCAGTCTAGATGGAAATCCGCTTTACGGCTATAAGAAGTATACGATGCTAACTTCAAAGCTATTTATGAACATTATTTCTTGAAAATGAAAGAAATTCTATGAAAACACGAGGATTTATGAACATTGAGAATTTGAAGACACTAATTAGGTGAAGTATCTATCGATCCCATCATATAATCGGCTTAAAAGCTTTTACGTTAAGATAGGAGAAGATACTCGTACTTGTTTTGATAGACTATTTATTAGCAGAATGTAAGTATCTACTCAGGAATCTGGAAAAGCGAGATTCTTCGTTTCATTGCAACCTTCCCTCACCTACTTCCCTCATTGCTAGACAGTCGTGATGGCAGATTTTATCTTCGCAACCTCGTTCCTAAATAAATTAAATTCCAGGCTTTTCAGCCCCATTAAGTTTTAGCAATGCTCTCTGACGTCTTTCGAGACGTTTGTGATTGGCTAATGTCGTCCGTACTCAGCCGTGATTGGTCAATAAAAGTTTAATCTCGCACCAGATTGGCTGGTGCCTGTTATGTGTTTTAGTTTACGGGGTACAACATTGATTCTTTATTAGGTCGGGGAAATGTAGCTTCTAATGAAAAAGTTGGGTGGAACGAAGAAATTTCAAAGTGGTTTGATATTGCCTTGTATATATGAGGTTTCCAATAAAATACTTTGTTGCTTATTATATCTTAGGTGTATTGCTTGGCCTACATACCCGAAGGGCCGGATCACGACCGCTGGAGGTTATCAGTGATATAGGTTCTATTATTTAAAGACACAAACTAGACTAGTAGGCCAAACTAATTATTTCTTTCAAGTACTAAGGTTCACCTACTTAGGGTTGTCATGATGAGGCCACAATAAGGCATTACCAGATCGATATAACCACCCACGAATACATCGTATTAATAATGCGGTAATCCACCCACAACTAGACTTTACCTAACTAGAATTTGGAAGACAATGGTTGAAGGAATTTGTAGTTTTCAAATCTTAAACAAGAAGTATACTAACCCAACCTAATCTAACAAAATGCTCATGTAAATGATGAAAGCGTAAAAATGACTTACGTAGTATATGCTCAAAATGACCAAAATTTTCCAGAAGTCCGTATATTTCCCTAAAAGTCCACGATGAAGTGACTACGAGCGGACAGATAATACTGAATGAATATGTCTGAGGTTCTGTGAGCGGTTCAGGACACTAACCGCGACTTGTTGCTCCTCATTACTTATGTAGCACTTGTTCCAGTCGACCAGAAATATGGCTATTAAAATCTCTTTCAAGTTTTACTTTGTAGCTCGAAATTTTGGAATAAAATTATGAATGTGCATTTAGATGATGAGACTGTAATTGACTTAGTTGTTTAAGTAGATGATGAATTAGAAAATTATTTTATTCTTAACTGATATGTTGAATTAGATAGGTCTTTTTTTGTAAGGGGGAAAATCATCGAATGACTGCTCCCGCCTGAGTAAGGTGGGAGGGAGTGTCAGACTCTTACTGACTAAAAACCACCCCGTTCCTTCTCCTGCACGCCGAGCCGGAGCCCCGGTTACCCGTTAGGTTCTTTAGTTAGGTCTACAGTAAAGAGATTAAAAAACATCAGTAACTGTTACTGATGTTTTTTAATCATATAATAATAATTTAAAATACAGCCTGAAAAATATTTTCGCATTTGTTCGGAAAGCTATCCAGAATGTCCAACAAGACTTATTAGTCTAGCGGCAACAAATATAGTAATACTAATTATGGCGTTTTCAATTAATTCCGTTGAGCCATTTAAATAAAAACATTCACGATTTAATCCGAGGAAATGACAAAGTCAGAAGGAAATGGAAGAATGAAGTCTTTGATTACTCAATTTTAATTAAAACGAACATTATTGCAGCGTGCAGTAAATTGTGTTATGTCTCTATAAAATCGGTGGTGTGTTTCCTATCTCTGTTGTGCTTGCAGGCTGGGTGTATTCTCATCTCGCTCGCACCTACGTCATTGAGCCTGGACAGGCTTCGGCTAGGGGCAAGCTACATTGATTTTATTGTGATTCGGGTATGTTCGATACCCCGATGTTTGGTTATTGGACGTGGCTTCCAAACGGCCACTGGCTGTCAGTTTCGGCTTTCAGGAACTTGGAGGAAAAGGCTCGGCTTTTGTATGTCTTCATCGCTTTGTTATTATACCGTCTGTGTCTCGCAGGCTTCGTATAAAGGGTGAATCTTTTCTATTCCTATTTTTATATTGAGTTTTACAAAGGCTATTGTTACGGTCCGGGTCTATAAGAGAACAAAATTTTTTTTTGTTTACCTAAATTGGCCGCTTCTGAAAGAAACTCGATCTAAATGACTTTCAATTTGTTTCGTTGATAGAAATTCGTCTTCTACGCTCCTTCTGTAGTAATCTAATAAGAACTTATTTCCTTTTTACGATGACTTCTAAAATTTAGGTCTTGAGTTCTGGATCTATCTAACGAATCTATTTATCGAATTTTCATTAGATTGATGGAACGTCAAGATGAATTTTAAAATTGAATCAAGGCAAACTTGTTGCTTTCTACTTCGTACTAGTTGTACTTCACCAAACGAATAGGAATATATATTTTTGTACAGAACACTTTATCTTCTTTGCCAAAAATATCCAAAAATATAAAATTTGTAGTTATAATAAAGTAAAGGAATGGCATTTACTCTATATAGAAGTATGTATTTAGCCTGGTAAAAGATTGTGTAGACTGTAGTCTCTCAATACAAAGAAACAAATCTTATTTAATACAAATAATGCTATAGCGACAATCAGAATACATGTTGCATCACTTACCATATTCTTATGCATCTTTTATTGACATAACATTTCAATTGATTTATTTCTAAAAATGCTTTTCTTAAAATGTTGTCATTATAATACCTTCGTCAGATTTTGATCTCGCCGTGACCCAATTGCAATCAAGGCTACACTTTCAGGGACGTAACTAAACTGGGGTTCAGGGTTCAGGAAGTATTATTACTGTATTGTGTACAGGTATAAACTCTATTTTCCCTTTATAACCATTTGCTCCTGGCGACTGGGCTTCTCCCAGTTGAATTGTCTCTTTTTGTGCCTTTAGGCTTAATTCATTCTGTCTCCTGATTTCTACTCCTCTAATTCACCGAGGGAAGTAGAAATTATCGATTTTTACTTCTCCTCTTATAATATCTTCTGATTCACATCTTTGTGGGAACAAACAGGACAGTTATTCATATCCCTGAGACGAGCCAGACTTCAGTGTTCCGATGTTTTCATGGTTGTATCTACTGTAGATCCTGGCTCACAGGAGTTGCTGCGGTTTTGGGAGGTCGTGGCGAGCTATTGTATTCGTGCCTTATAGAAAAAAGTTGGATTCTGAACTGCAATACTCGAAGGTATCAATCAGCCCTCAACTACATCAGAAGTATTTAAGTATATTCAGATGCATAATAATCCGGATTTCGTGTAACTTTTAAAGATACGCGTCCTGCTTTCCACGTGATATTTTCTTTGTATAAAAGTCTTAGAGAGACAGAGCCAGGACGTAACTAAAGACCTCATAGTTCTTGAGACAACATACATGTGCGATTATGCTACGTACCTAGATATGCTACAAAACTTCTCACACAAATCAAAGTGGACTATTACGTCGCATCCTTACTCTGCATCTATTGGCAAATTGGTTTCACACACAAAGCTCCACGTGACAGGCCTCTTGTCACGCTGCATCCTGACCTACTAGACTGGCCTATTATCTTATCACGGTTATCACCCATTCTGGACGCATCCTGTGCAACTGTATGAGTGGTCCCAATGCACTGCATTCTTATGTAGGATATATAAATACATTATTGAATATCCCATCGCGGTATATATAGCGTAGGTACTGTTTTGTATTGATTTTCATAACCAAAACGATCAGATAGACTACAATTATCTCCAGTTAGAGAAAACTGCAAAATATGAAAGACAGTAGATATTTGAAACTAGCGAAATTCTCTTATCGAAACTCCTCAATAAAGAACAATAAGCTCCAATATCCTTTGAACTTAAGCAGTTCCCTGCAAGTCCCGGTTGCATTCTGCACAGTTTAGGCGGCAACAACCTTGTGTGCCCGGGCGCGGGGCGAGCGACAACCCGGTCAAGGCTGCTACACGTCAATAAGCTACTTCCTGCGGGAAACGTGCGTAGGTATTGACGTATAACATCTCGCAAATAGTAACGAGTACAATAACTACTATTATAGGCATGTTTTTTCCTTAAAGGAGTACATGACGATGTATCTATTTGCCAGTGAAGATTTGTAAGTTTTCATACTGTGTTTCTAATAACATTAAAAGGTCTAGAATCGGTATGGTATGCATTACTAATAGCTGATTTTATGAACTTGGCAAATTGCTATTGACTTTTGCGATTCCGGCAGGTTTCCATTTGGGGTTCAGATGTCCTTTGAGTGGAATTAAACTTCTAATATGCCTTAAACATCACTACAATTTTTGTAAGACATAGAAATGCTTCCATTCTCGTAGTGGATAGGAGAATAGTTGTTTCGTCAAAAGAATGTAGTAAATAACCGATCAGCTATATTGAAATAATCGTCGGTAACACCACGGTGTACCGTTCCGATGACATTTCGCAAATATCTCAGCGAACTACCTTGTGGTTATTAGTTATTACGCGAAATCACTGTGTTTTGCGTAATAAGTGCGTTGCATCGGTTCATTTTATAGAAAGAAAAATACTGGTAAGCATCGCGATGGTTTTAAATAACACCTTCTACTTCCTCCGATGGTTTGAAAGCTGTAAACGTTGGGAACGATAAACACTAGAAAGGATTGAAAATAGACCAAAAAAATTTATGTAGTTCCATTGGAATATTTATGAAATATTCCATACCCAGTGATTTTCTAACTTCGCACTTAAAAAATCACTTAGTGCGCCCAATTCAAAGCCGGAAGCCCACGAGGTCCCCCAAAGGAGCTTACCCTTCGGCTAAATGGAGCTTTTTTCATAACGATGTCGCTTTTGAGAATTCATTTATGCCGTGAGCTTTCAAAATGAGAAAAATGAGGACATTTTTTTCTTTTGGACTGCATAAATTGTGTGGAAGGTTGAAATAGAAGATAGAGGGCTGAAATAGAGGGTTCCATGACTCTGTGAGGATTAAAAATAATGATTTTGCGGTGAAATTTTTTTTGCACAATCTATTCAGAGTTTTCTGTATATTATCTTCTGTGTCGTGAGTGTGTATAAAAAGTTACGTACTCGCGACCAAAACAATACTACGTGGAACACGCTGAGCTGCAGGAACGGAACTCTCAATACGTTTCACAACAGCCAATTGCCAAAATACTAAGCCAACCGAACAGCTATTCGCGCGCGCCTTCAGGAGCCATTAGATCACCACGGATGGGGCCCAATAAGGCTGATGCCGGTACAGAGCGGCGGAGGACTTAACAGGTTGCCGGGGCTCCACTTCAAAGTGCAGGAGTAGGAACGGGATGGTATTTAGTCAGTAAGAGTCTGACACTCCCTGCCGCCTCACCCAGATGGAAGAAGTCATTGGTTAATTCACCCCCTTTAAAACACATATCGACTATCAGCTAAGTCTAACTAGCTAAAGTAACATAATCTAGTCTTCCAAATATGTCAAACGTTAAAGCAAGAGAATTATAAACAAGAATACTTCTACCACAAGTCCTACTATAGGTCATGTCCATCAGTAGGTCGGCACATACTCCGCCGCAGCTAGTTAGCCGGCTTAACGTCAATCATAATTCCTGCGCGCCCCCTGTCGGCACAAATTGACGTAATCACAACACTCCACATATTACAGAGGGGCTCTGACGTTGGAGATTTATCAACTGGAATCATTCCGTTGTTTAAAATGTTCATAATGTAGGTGATGTGGTTTTATGGACTGTTTGTTAGAGCAATCTGGGTTTTTAAAATAGATGACAATTTTTCCGGGATGGAATTAAAACGAGCTGACGAATCCCCTAGTCATAAGCGATAAGTGTCATAATTGAAGCTCCCAAAAACATTCGATTTACGTATGTTGTAGCATTATCTTGTGGCATATTTTCATCTTTATGTCGACAGTGTTTTCTGACGCTTAAGACCGGTTTAGACCGCTTCTCATGCATAAGGGTCTGGATTCAAAATCTACCAACGGCAAGTGACCAATTCCGAGTTTTATGTAGGTACTTAGATTACTTAGGCACTACTGACAAACGGTGAAGAAAAATATCGTGAAATCGCTAACCCGGAATGACGAAGCGTGGCGGTTAATACTCAAACCTTCTCCGTGTGAGAAAAGGCTTTGCTCAGCAGAAGACAGTTATAGGCTTATTTATATTGATATGATATTTTCATCTAGCATTTAACGACACGCCTAAGTACCTACCTAACTAATATACTCAATACAGGTACATTTATAAAGAAACCTCACCACTAACTTTAGGTCACACAAACCAACTTGTGCCAACTCCCGACGAAGAAACCACAAAAATTCCAAACGAATAATTCTAAAAGAACTTATACAAGTGCGTTTAATAAAATGGCGTTTAGGCGTTTAAAAAAACCGTATAGTTATAGTTTCCTTCTAGAAAATTCTATAAAACAATCAGTTTGTGTGCACGTGCCTTACAAATAAACCACGCTCGATTTAATTGGCGCAATCAAAATACTAGTAACAAAACGTGATTGGGCTTTATATAACTTTTCTGATACTATTGCACTCCTTAAAGTTACGTAAGTACATAAAGGTAGATGATATGTGCACCTTTTCTGAAGATTCACCTTGCAACTTCGCCAATCAAGCAAAAGGACGACGATTGGGTAAAATGTTATAAATAGTAAAACTTCTTTTGTCAACTAATTATATTCGATAGTTTCATTCTAAACAGTAACATGGTAGCTGCAATTATATCGTACGTTTACGTTTGGAAATAAGCTCAAAAAATGAAATTATAAGTACTACTATAACGTCGTTACGTATGGGTAAACCATTGGGCCTTGGGTGAACACAAAACGTGATGACTGTTAGAATTTTCATAACACCTAATTCTTTATGGATCGTTGAACTCGAGAGTTCGCAGTAAAATCATTACCCCTTAACAATGCATCGTCCAATCAATTGTAATCCGACTCGAACTCACACAATACATCTAAACTATAAACTTAAAAGATTACAGTCTCAAACTTCGTGATTACTGAGCTGTGACTTCGAGGTCACGGGTTCAAGTCCCGACAATGACCGGTTCGTTCACCTCACCTTACATCATTATTTGGGTTACACACCAAAACTATGAATGGTTGCTGTGTCTGAGCATTGAACCTCCACCGTGTGAAACTTTTGCATGTTGAGACCTTGGTGGTCGATTTGTTATGTGTTATGGTTATAACCTGTACAGAAGGCAGTTTCTGACGCTTACAGTATGCGACATGTTTATATTTGCACCGAAAAATAACTCCTATTTTAGTTACCGATTATTTATGTTTCCTAAAAAATTCTTCAAAATAATCGATATTTTTACAAAAATTATGACATATCTTGACAGGGACACCCCCCATGTCTCATAGCATTCAAAATAACTACACACAACACCTCCCACAATAACATAACAGCTATCAAACTATTCCTTTGACAATTTCAAAACTCAAACCGCCATCTTGACATCAACTGTCACTTGTCACATTTGACAGCTAATGTTCAATTCTAAGCTTAAAATTACTGGCCAGTATTTCCCCTGCAGTACCTACGTAAAGTCTTCAAAAGGTCGCGACCATACATTTTATATAAGCTGCCATCCGGTGCCTTTTACGGGCCTATGCAACATTGACGTTGTTATACATAAATTATGGCTGATAGGTAGTTTACGAGCATTAGAACTAGCTATTTCCTTTATTTAGTGATAAGCTAGGTCATTCGATACGTCATTGTTTTAAGTATGATGGATGAGTAATTTAGACGTCGTTTTCTAGAATTTTCTACCGTTTCGGGTAATATTTTATGGTGGTATTAGGTTATTTTCATGTCGGTTCTTTAGTACAAATATGGTTTGATGATAAATATTGTAGATACTATTTCTGCCTGTAAAATAAATATGTTGACTGTAACTTAATATTTATAATGTGATAATGATATTTCCAATATTAAAAAGAGAAAAGATATACTTAAACATGTTTTAAAAAGTTGAAATTAGTTCATATCCCAATACCACTAGGTCAGTTTACCAACAATATGGACTACAAACCAAACCTACGATCACAAACAACATAAAATAGACTCAATATAACCTACCAGAGTTCACTTTTACTTACCATCAGCATGTGTACATACGTTACAACCTCTCAAACAGAAATGTAATGTATCATCCAACACGTACTAGTTGCTAACCTAAAAAGGCTTTTATCTAATTTAGGTCGCGCTTTCACGGCGGGTCAGTACAAATATAGTACGTATCAAATTAGTTGGCCAGGCAAAGTGGGTTTGTTGAGCTGTAGTGGTTGTGTGTGGTTAAGGTTATTTTCTGTGTATAATAATGTGCTATTTCTTTCGAATGTTTTGGTCACATGGAAGTTTTAGAAACGGTGCTGTGACATTTCGTTCCCACCTCCAAAAATGCTGAAGAATTCGTCGTTTCTTAGGAATCATCATCATCATCAAATGAAAAGAAAAGATAGTCTGTCCTTGTGCAAACGTAGTTATGTTCCTTCAAAATTTTATTTAGCTCCAGATTCTATTTTCAGGTTCAGACAAAAGAGTCCATCCATCTGCTTGACTTGGTTAAAAATGTAAACCTGTCCTTATCGATTTCGGAGTCGCGGAGAACTTAACAGGTTACCGGGGCTCTGGCTCAAAGCGCAGGAGAAGTAACGGGGTGGTTTTAGTCAGTAAGAGTCTGACACTCCTTCCCGCCACACCCAGGTGGGAGCAGTCATTCGATGACTTTCCCCTCTTAAAAAAAATATCGCTTAAAAGCAGAAGACATTTCCCGTTAATATTAATATTTATCATTATCATATTTCTACCCATTTTCGCTAACACAAGACTCAAGTTATAATAAGGTTCACAAACTTGGGAACATTCCTACCATAGGCTTAAACTAGGTTGTAGACACGTGTAAACGGGTAGCTAACTGTTATAACCAAATCTCCACCGTACTTATTAGAATAATACATCAAAAACTTCCATTTGCCTATGTTTCTTTTCATACTTGTTGATCAGATTTTTCGGAACTTTGAAAACAAAATATCATCGAATATTGTTTTTCTCAGAAAGGAACTTAGATTATACGGTATACTAAGAAAAAAAATCTATTTGTTAGTTTGTAAATTTTATCCCAACCGGTATGGATATTGCCTAATTATAATATTGCCTGACAGGAACCAACTTTTCTACTTGAACGGACGTTTCTTCAAACACAAGACATGTGAATACCACCGTAACTATACAACATCATCTATACACTTACAAGCAAAATCCGTTCCAAAAAACAGAAACGTCATAATATCCAATCACTAAGCCTTCCAATATCTCCCCACGACTATAAGAGCGACACAAAATAATGTTTGAATTAAAAAATACATAAAACAATGAGCGTTGCCACACTAAACGAAAACGGTGCAACGCCCTTCGATAATGGCATGCCGACCTTTTGCACTGCAATGAATATTTATGAAATGCACAAAAGGGCACATTTAGCTTATTTTACTTACAAAGTGAACTACTGACGCCTATAGATGCAATTGTTTAACAATTTAATGGCCCAATAAAATGCCTTAAAAGTCTCTTGTAATTTGTGGTGAAATAAATCAGAACTCAACTAGGTTTGTCGAGATATTCATTTGTATTCATAGGTGTCTGATACTAACTTCAATGTTAGTTCTATTCAGAATTCTGTAAAATATATGAATTTCTATCCAGCTTTCTAGCAAGCATTCGTTTCCTTATCGTATACCTAGCTTGTCGATTAGTGTCCCTCAAGGTCCCACCTTTGCAAACATTTTCTCTATATTCCAATATACAAAATTACTTGGCCAAGTCCAGAATGTGATAATAGTGTGGACCTACCGCACAGCTACTCACCACATTTCTATTAAACATAAAACAGTAATACAATTTTTTATGAAACTAAGAACAGGTGAAACCGCATGGAAATCCATTCATGTTGTAGTTTCCAAACTGAATTTGTAAGCAGAATTGGGTTTTAAACTTTGCTTTGCATTTTGTTTAGGTTTCTGCGTTATACTTTCATTAATACTATACTAACTCGTTCATCTAGCAATGAGGTAGTGTCAAATGGAGTAAAATTATTCGGTAAGCTGCGCAGCGTAATCAGAAATTCGAAAATATGACGATCATGTGTGAAGTAATTAATGTAGAAACTACTACACGAGCAATAACAGTCGTCGATGTCCCGTATCGTTAGGAAATTCATAGTACTCATACATATAACCTAGTTAGACATAGGCCAATACATAAATAACCCATAACAATATAATAAGAACGTCCTAGAAACATGAAAACGGTCGACCTCCATCATGAAATTATAATTTTCCGGCAACTATTCGCGGTTTTAGATTTGCATAATAAGTAAAATTGTTACACTAACAATATTTATACCGCTCTGGTTATAGTTTGTGGAATTATTTTGGCAAGTCTAGTAGAAACAGCTTTATAGGACCCTAGGGCAGTAAGCTTTATTAGAGGTATCCTCATCTTTCTGCGAACGGTTCTGTATTAGTCTCATAGCATCTGTTGAAGTCTAAAGCTAATTTGCTTTAGTACTCTTCAATTTATGATCATCATCTACTGCTGATTGTGAATTGTGATATCTATTTCTAATTCGATTAATGTTTGTTTCAGTTTGATCTTCTATACATTATCATTATCGTGATAAGTTATCTTGTTTGTATGCCCATAATTTTACCTTACTGTTCTCATGAGATCAGAAGAAAATCTCGATAGCAACATCGTTATTAAACCTAAATGAATCGTCGTCGATTTCTGCGTGTACGGTACTAAACCATGAATCAGTTACAGCTCCTGTATTGTGTTGGGCTTTGTATCCGTTTGTCTATCCTCCATTGTTACAATGGAAAGCTGTGTACAACCCGATATGTATCTTTTGTTACGTTTTTAATACTATGAGCCGCTTACCAACCAACTGTATGTGGTATTATATGGAAAATTTTATTCATCTCCTTTTGTGATGGTCGGATCAGATTTATTTTTGTAACTGGATTCTAAATTGAGTTCGTGTTTTGTTGTTTCTAAGGCTTATATATTGGAAATGTTTTATTTTTCATCTTCAGCGCTTTCGATTTGATCAATCCTAAGTATCTCTTTAATATAATAATAGATCACTTCGTAAAATACGACCAAATATTTATTGCCTTTCAAATAAATCATAGTATATTCTGCTTGGGATCTGGCATAGAGATAGCTATTTGCGCTTTGTTATTCTAGGATAGTAACATAATATATCTATTCTCTTTATTATTTATTTATTCAAATATTTATCAATACATTTGCCCTCACAAATACCTCTGGTACAACTTAAATCCAAAATCAACGTGATAATGTTTTATAGTATCTAACTAGAAGTCATCAAGCATTTAATACACATCTATGAACAGATCTCCTTTTTTCTTTTTTAAATGTCTCTCAATATAGAAACAACATCTTTGATGCGTCGTATACAACTCACTTGATGTCAATATTTTAAGCTTCTAACATCTTATAGTGCATGGTTTCCATCAATCCATCTGTCCGTCTGGCGACAAATATCTGCTTTGCGTCTAATATGACAAGCCTTTGATACATTGTGGAGTTCAGATCAAAGTCAAATAAAAATAACAGCGCTTTGATTTGGTCTTTCTTGGTCTAAAATGTCTAAGTTTTATAAGTTTTTATACAAAAAATATGTTGTTTTGTGTTTATTTAGTTCTCGTATAATAATTTGTTCGACCTCTAGATGTCATTGATATGTACGATAGTTGTAATTACTTAGCTACTAACTACATAGTTGCAGTGGGTGAAAAAACTGAATAAATTACATGTTGCCTGATTATATCACTAGTGAAGTATGTGATTACTTTATTAGTATTATCGTACCTGCTGAGGGTTAGTTATCTTTACACGAATTTTAGTACCTATGGATTGTTTAAATTTTTAAAAATAAAGCACAAATTAAGTGATTTGAAATGATTAAGAAAACACGTGGCACTCAATCAGTTTCCCGGACTATTTTTAGGACGAAAAGATTGTTCCTACATTTTTTTAAAGGTGTCATTCATATCATCGCCATAGACTATAAAGAAGTATCATCCATTTTAAACTTTTAAACTATAGCGCATCCTCAACTACCTCAACCTATGATTAAAACATGAATACCCTAAAAAAAACGCATTGCTAACATAATTCCGTATCACGCAATTTACAGACCATTAAGAGATATTACACACAATTTTACGTAGAAATTATCCAATTCGATGTAATTACTCGTTTGTTATACTTGTAATTATTTCATTGTCTTTTTTATCAGTTGCAGTAGTTAATGCTTTAGGAAACGATTTACTAACGTGTTGAAGTGTGTTTTAGGAATCTATTAGTAGTTCATTTACCTTTGAGTAACAGTGCAGGGCTTGTATCCTTAATGTATTATTTACATAGGTGGGACTCGTGAATAGGTTGCTTAGATCGATCCTGGGTTAAACCAGGTTAAAGTGCTGTTTATTTTAAAGTCAAAGCATTTATTTATAATAATTATCGTGAGACATACTAAATTAAAAAATCACGGGTTACTCACGTGAATATACTGAGAAAAGCTACTAGTTGCGAACACAGCCACAGAGGGGTTCTTCCTCATCAAAGTAAATCAAAGCATTTATTTAAATTAATCTTTAAAAAGGCACTTTTATACTGACTTTACAGATATACAAATTATAGTTTCATAGGAACTATCAGTTGTAACAGTGTATAATGTCTCTTATTTTCAATTGTTAAACACATGTCTCTGCACATGTGTTTAACAATTTTGTCCTGAATAGGGTAATTTCCTAAATTTAATTTAATGTTCGCCTGGTACATTAATTTAAAACTTAATATTTTTTCATTATCTAACTGACGGACTAATTAGATTTTTAATTTTAATACCCTGGAAACTACTCAATTTGCGTGTAAGGTTTTCATAAAATCTCATATTTTACACAAACATATAACTTACACCCGAATACTGATTGATAGGCTTCTCAATTTTAATTTGTACTTCAATATCGTGCCATCTCTGTCATTTAACAAAGAATTTATAGCGACAGAACTATTCTTGAGCACGACTTAAAATTAGGTAGTTTCCAGGGTATCAAAATTAAAAATCTAATTAGTCCGTCAGTTATTATTAGATAATGATAAAATTAGACACCTATTTTTTTTATTTTCTAGTATTTAATTGCAATACTTAGATAAAATGGCGCTAAGTTTAGGAGGTCGTTACGTCATAACGTGCTACAAAATGTGGCACGCTGTGACGTCACACGATATTTCAAATTAATATATCGTCGAAAGTATTTAATTTTGTGAGAAAAGAAAAAATAAAGTTTTAAATTAATGTACCAGACGGACATTAAAATAAAATTTAGGAAACTACCCTATTGAGTAACGTTTCAGTATTCTGGTATTAGTGGTTAAAACATTGTGTTTAGCGTCACGAAAATTATAATTAAAATTCCTTTATCAATCTGCAAGACGCATGAGTAAATGTAAATATTTTCATTAACTACCTAGGGTTGCCTTAGCTTATGCTAAAGTTTTATTTTGTTTTTAAATTCCAGGTCTGCATGAATGTACAGAGTAATGATATGTGAGTTCTTTACAATTATAATCACGCTTTCTTACCGTAATGTGGTAAGCAGAGCTGGCAATATTGAACACTCACTTTTGATAATGTAAATGTTACTTTTGAAGGCACTAAGCACTCTAGGATAATAATAATAATTGCATTTTGTAAAGTAATGTATGTACAACTTACACTATTTCACATATAGCGTTTGCAACCAACAAAAAACTAGTAATTGCACTGGCTTTCCACCTATCTGTATATTTCAGCGAATTTTGCTAATATTTTAAGATAAAGATATATTTATTTGTATAAACATGTGTGGGTAACATTATACATATCAATGCAAATGCAGATGATAAAATAAACACTGTAACGTCTCAACATGTTTTGCCATAATTGGCGTACAAAATGACTGCCTCATTGGCCGAGTGGTCGCAAGTGCGACTGCCGGACAAGGGGTCTCGGGTTCGATTCCCGGGTCGGGCAAAGTATTACTGGGTTTTTCTCAGTGGTAGCACGGAGTCTGGAACTGTGCCCGGTATATGGCAATAGGCTCACCCCCTATTACATGGGACTCATAACATAAATAGTGAAAAGTGGGTGTTACATTACAGTGGCATTAAGTGCCGTAATGTGCACCTCTGCCTACCCTTTCAGGGATAAAAGGCGTGATGTTTTATGGCGTACAAAATAATTATAAAATTTATAAATCTATTAAAGAGACAACTAAAGTTAAAACATATGAAACAATAAACTTATAAATTATCATTTAAAAAATCCTTAATATGGTAATAACAATGCTTAATGAGTAATTTTTTTAGTTCTTTTTTGAACAAATTATTATTATTTATATTTTTCAAATTATGCGGAATTTTATTATATATTAAAGGTGCCATACAAAACACACTTTTACGGAGAAGTGCTGTTTTCGCAGAGTGAGGAGTGAGGTGAGGATAATGTTTATATTTCTTGCGTCTATTCCTAACAATATTATCTGATAAGAGAGGAAACCAGAGAGGGTTATTTCTTACAAATAAAGCTATTTCCAAGATGTATAGTGACGAAAGTGTCAATAGATGGTACTCCTTAAACAGTGGTTGACAGCTGTCAGTAGTTTTAATCCTGAACATGGCCCGGATACAGCGTTTTTGCATTTTAAATACCATATCCGTGTTGGTCGAGTTTCCCCAAAATATTAGACCGTATCTAAGCACCGATTCTATCAGCCCATAATATGCCGTCAATAACGCGTCTCTGCTCACTGTTGATGACAGTTTATACATCGCAAGATAAGCTACTTATTTTTGTACAAAGCTCTTCAGTATGACATTTCCAATTGAGTCTATTGTCAATTTTTAAACCAAGAAATTTGGCTGTTTCTACTTCTTTAATTACATTATTTTTATATATTACTTTAAATTGAATTGCATTTGTTTTATTCATATTAATTTTTAAATTATTTTCTCAAATTAAAACCTTTAGTCGTCCAATTAAAGTCGTAAAATTCAGTTGAGCTGTTGATGTCGACAATCGATTTGCGGTATATTTAATTAAAGTGTTCTTGTATAACAAACAAAGTGTTTACAAAATATATGAATCGGACATAGAAAACTTGGCCAAAACAATAAAAACAGTTGGTCCGGGTTTAGCGCTAATATGTATCCGTATAAAAGCTCGCCTTTTTAAAGCCCATTAAAAACAAATAGAAGTCTGCCAATAGAAACCTGTTGAACTTGTTGAAGGTAAAACCTCCACAAGCAGTCACTGGTGAAGATAGTGTTTCTGCCTTACGCTTTTCCTACTAAATATTTTCCATTGCTTCATTACTTTAACTTAAAGACCACCTTAACTACAAGACTACAATACTTTTAGTTTAGTGACTTCATTCAGCAAATCACCTTGACTCATTCTGAACAAACGTTGCTTAGGTTACTTATTTGCTTTATCTCCCTCAAGATAAGCTGATCGTGATCTTTATGAGCTAGCTAATGACGTCACGGTGACGTCACAAAGTCTATGTTGACGTCAGAGTAACAAAAGAAGGTATTAATAGTATTAATCTCCATTACAAGGCGTTAGATTACATCAGTATACATTGACACAGAATAATTTGTATGAAGCTGTCTTTATACTTGTTACTAGGTACGGTATTGATCACGGGTGCTTAGACAGGGGACTGTAAACTCAAACTCAAACTCAAAAGCATTTATTTCAATTAAACTATAATTTGGTACTTTTGAAACGTCAACAAATATGAAATAAATAATAGTCTGTCAGTCTGTCCGTCAGTGAAGCTAGGCGCTCGTTTGTCGATTCGAGTGGAGAAGAACGAGCAAGAAACTCCATTCGTTACTCTTTTAAAAAAAGTCTGTTTTACATTGCTCTGATACATATTCCAATATTGTACAAACATGTGAGAATAATGTAAAGACATACCTGACGCAACATACAAATAACAGAACATACTGAAATAAAAAATCAAAACCAAGAGAAAACAAATATCTTAAGTCTGACATGGTCCTCATATATGTATACTGACAATCCATATAAAATAGTGCTTCTATACAAAAAAAAATCTCTTGTTTAAATAAAGAAAGAAATGCTCGATGCCACAAGAAAAATAGATTGCCTTCATCGGAATCAAAGTATTAAATTACCTATTATCGTAATCTGAACTAGGTACTGACTACATTTGGCTTCCCTGAAGCTACTGAGTGGACTCTATAGCTTCAGGGAAGACAGTAGCACAGTGGCCTCGTGCTACCGTGCACTGAGGCTCAAGGAAGACGTGTGTCTCCCTAAGGATGTGCCGCAACAGGCGTTGCACTGTAGAGGCTCCGGTGCAGATCTATTAGACGATCCGGTGTCCCCTACAGGTGCTAAGGGTGGCCACCAAGGGGATTTTAGTGAGGTAATAATCCCACAGGTCTTTCTACCCAAAAGGCTAGGCGCCTCTTGAAGGTTTTCGCCCGTAATAAAAAAAAGGTACGGTATTTTGGTTTTCTGTATTACACACGATTGCCATTGAAAGATTGCTACATGTAATGTTAAGAACAGACACAACTCAAACTTTAATATTGGTCTATCTTTTATCGATATGTAAACGTCCTAAAAAAAGGTCACCCTTCACGAAACTTGAAAATTCGAATTCATTCTCAAATGAAAACGATCAACTAAACCTTAAATCAATTAATAACTTAACAACAATTAAAATATCCTTTTTGGAAAATAACATGTTAATTACAAAACCCTTTAAAGCACATGCAAAGTTGACACTTAAATAAATACACGTAAAGTTCTTTATACACAGATACATTGTAGTGGCGAGGTACAAGCCCATCACTTACTAGCCAATGCTCGACTTGGAGTGTTGCCAGCACTTAGTAAATATCGGTTACATCGCAAATATAACTAAAAAGTATCTAGTACCTACTCAAGGTTAAGTATTTGTTAGGTTAGGTTAGTGAGGTCGTCTGGCTAGGATTATAGCTACATAACAGCGATAGGAAAGGTATTTAATTAGTAACGTGTATTTAATTGCTTGTTTTATTACACAAGGAATATGCCTATATACCTACCAAATGTAGTTATGTTCTTATAGAACCGCATCGAAGTATTGTTTCGAGAAAATCCTCTTTTTGGGAGAAATGTACGGAATCGATGCGATATAACTTGAATTTCATAAATATTTTTTACAAAAACCGATTATTTAATGCTTTGCTCATTCTAAATTAACTAAAAATCGCGGGTTACCCACGTGAATATACTGAGAAAAGCTCTACTAGTTTCGAAACACAGAGGGGTTCTTCCTCATGAGCAGCGTGCGCTGTCGCGGCGATGTCGCGCAGCCTACTACTAGTATAGCTTTTCTCAGTACATTCACGTGAGTAATTAGTTAATTTAGTATGTCTCACGATAGTTATTATAAAACTTTGCTCATTATTTTCAGTACCAAGGTGTTTGCTACAGGTTTGTACACAGGTATTGCTCCAATAACAGCCACGTAGTTACGTACAGTCACGATACAAACTGTTGCTTCATTACCATAATCCAATCCTACATTTCCCGCCACTAAAATTCTTCTTGTTTCCAAAATAGAATTGTAATCAGATGAATTTCCATCTCCCAAATGGATTCTAGGCGTGCGGCAGGCGGCAACCGTTTTCCTCTCAAACTTAGTTACGCGTACTTCGGAGACTTTTTCAAAATTTATTTTCTATTCACAATGCCTCGAATTTTTCTTTCAAATTTCTTTTTTATGTTAAAGTTTTCGCAAGTTTCTTTGGTTCTCGGCTTACGTAAGGTATTAAGAAGACTTATACTTCGTTTGAAAAGTATTTTTCTATGGGTTTTTAGAAATTTACTCGTGTTTCCGAAGCCGTTCCTTTGTGGAGCTTGGATACTTTTGATCAAATGTTTTCATGGTTACAACATTTTTCTTATAATATTTTCTTATTGTTCGAAGGTAAACTACAAGGTAAACCGCGCAAAGACCAGCATCTGAAAGTAACAGTAGAATAATAAACTAGTACCTAATTAGAGGGTGAAGTGAGATGAATGTGAGGAGCCTAATGTTCGGTGATGAATGATGATTGTTCTGTGACGAAGCAGACATCTATTGTGTGACTAGTTATATGTTTTCTAGTTAGCTGCATGATTAGATCTCGTATAAGTCTTGTGTGATTTTTAACATGATCTTCTAATACAATTTTCTCTATATTTGCACTAAAGATTTGTTTGAAGTTTGTTCTTTGATTGAAATTGCACACTGGAAACAGTTTCTTCGATATCAATGGCACCTCTTATACTTAACTTCTTCTAAACCTTTGATAAAGTTCTAAATCTTCATTAAATCTAGTTTACTACTATTACCTTACTAGCACCTGAGTAATCGACATCAAACACAATTTTCAAGAAAAATATCCAAAAATACTTTTCTCAACGCAGGTACCTGAAACAAAATACCAGTATTTCTCCGTTAATCCACTAACATGACAAACTAAGATTACAAAATCAACAAATTGGATTACAAATTTACAAGTAAACCAGTTTAAAACATTTATGAGTAGTATCACGGTGTCCAACAGTTACAGGAGTGCTATAAAATGTATATTAATGCATGTCCATAAAGTCCATACAAAGTGCTTATATGGTCTGTGGTTAAATTATGATTAGTTATATATTCTGCAACCTTAGCCTAGTTTGTACTGCCGTGGGTAAGTCCTCTGGTGGGCTTGGTTGTATATTGCAAGGTGACAAAGTAAAACTATATTGGATATTCTATAAGTTTAATAAATGGGGGTATTGAAACGTAAAATGTTTTGGTTCATGAGTTAAGCCGTTATTTTTCAAGCTAAAGCTACTTATGAGTGCTTGGGATTGTACCCAAAAGGTGGCGATATGTTTTCCTTTGTTAAAAAATTAAGTGAAAAATAACTGAAGAATGTTTATTTTATAAAAATTGCAATCAACTCTTATGGAATTTAACCCCGAGCGTGCGGCGCGTAGCGTTCTGCGCGCGCCTCAAAGAGCCATCAGACCACCACAGATGGGGCCCAATATAGGGCTGATGCAGATACGGAACCGCAGAGAACTTTACGGGTTACCGGGGCTCCTGCTCGAAGTGCAGGAGTAGGAACGGGGTGGTTTTTAGTCAGTAAGAGTCTGACACTCCCTCCCGCCTCACCTAGGCGGGAGAAGTAATTAGACGATTTTCCCCCCTTAAAAAAACCCTTAAATCTCACACTCGACAATTGCATTCGAGAATAATGTTCACCATTTGAATATGGATTTAATTCCATTATCCCTACATTTTTCCTTCAATTTGGTATTTTGTAACGATCAAATTTTGATCAATAGTGGCTCAAATATAATCCTTTGGCTAAGCGACTAGAGAGAGATTTCGTCATTCAAAGTCAAAGTCAAAATAATTTATTTAAATTAGGCCAGAGTGGCACTTTAGAACGTCAAAAAAATATTAAAAGTGAAGCTATTTGCTCATTCCAGGGTGGAGATTCCTATGGAGAAGAACGAGCAAGAAACTGCATAGGTTACTCCTTTTCAATCAGGTTCACAATACAATTTACTAGTTACATAGTTTTGCTGTTTGGATTGTGCGAGAACAATGTAACACTAAAATCCAGTTAAAGTGATCAAAAAAGTAAATAACCTTAAGGACAATAATACAGTCTGGAGCTGACCAGTCCCAGTTGACGGCGCCTGTTCACGAACATGACACGTACACCAGCACCGCCCAACTCAACCATATTGTAGGGATTCGAGCGATCCACTGCACGCGCCACCACCAATGAGACCTTTGAGTGAGCCATTTCTCGCGATTCTTTGCAGATTCTCGCGATAAGAACATTGATCTAAATCCTCAATATTCCCGTTAGCACCCACTGCACCCCGATAAATACAAGCCTCATAGCAGTCAATAGATCGATAACCACAACTCCCACAGTTTGGTGACCTATTGCTGTCCTACTTTAGACGTCTCCTAATGAATTTTTCATTACAACCGACATACAACACAACCACAAAAAGCAATCTTAAACCTAAGATATCACACAGTTCAATTTCCTTTATACCATTCCGTAATCGATTTTATCGATAAGTTAGACCTATACCACGTAAGTAGTTGTTGAGGTAGGTCACATGACATTTCAATTTTTAATCAACTGCACAGAGGCACTTTGAAGTAATTGTATTGTATAGCAAGGCATGTGAATAATATCACCTGGACTATCGTTTTATGATTACTAGTATTTATTGTGTTGTTTGTTATTGTTTTTATTTAACTGTTATAAAACTTGTTTATTATGAACCATGTTTTTTATGATTTCGCACGCGACATTGTTGGCCTTAAAAAGACTTCATAATAAAATAATGTATAACTAAGTTTTTATAATGCATTTTACATAATTACGAAGCTAACTAACATCAAGACTGTTTTTAGTAGAAAACTAATGACACCCAAATCAATTCTACTACAATTTTCAATCACAAGTTCACATTCTGAACATCTTTTGAAAACTTACAATTACGTATAGAATACCAGGAATCTGTTCCTCGCTACCAAGCAGTTTCTATTCACACCTTCCTGAACACAGGCGACATAATTGCTTCGTTACAAACCTGAATAATAGACCAATGCATTCTGTTCGTCTGTCAGAAATCAGCCAATTAGCGGTGCACAAAGTCGACCGTTCGCCAATCAGCGCACGGACCCCTTTGACCAAATGTCTAGAAATTACTGTTATTTGTGCGATACGGAAATTCTGTTTTTGGTTTGGAATGCTTTGTACTGATGTAATAAACCGGTTTAACTCTGTGAACCATACAAATTTTGTGACCCGTGTGTGATATTTGGAGTAATGTTTAGGCTACGATAAAAATGATAAGGAGTACATATAAAATCACAGTAAACATAGAAAGTTTCGTATAAATTAAAGAATATTTAGACGCAAATTACGAACAGTAAATTGATATTTTTATCCGAAATACTAAAACTAAACTATTTCTAAAACGCTTCTGGGTTGCCAGACAAATAAGATCTAGTTTCCCGTCGTAGTATACAAGTGCCTATGTAAAAACACAAATTATAACACACTAAAAAAACAGAAGACAATAATTTTTCCATATTATCTCTTTAACAGATAACAACAATGTCATACATACAAGAAATGTAACTAACGAAATAAACTCAACAATGCAAGTTCTTGATAAAAGGGAGAATGAAGGCAAACTAGTTGCACCAGTTATTTCAGTACTCGTTCACGACCAACTATAAAATGTTACTAACTATGTTAGTTAGGCAAAACACATTAAATGACCATGTCTAACTCAAGCACACTATTAATGTTGGACCGTTTGTTAGATTGGTACGCAGATTAGGTACTACTGATATGACCTGGCCTCAGATTTTTTCCTTGTCAGTAGACGAAGAGACGGTTTCCTTGCCAAGTGAAATTGGGTATTCTGAAGAAGATATCACGTCGTCATCAACTTTAACTTCTTACTGTCGGTATCTATATGAGGCACAATAAATATACATTATGGGTCGCGAAGATCTATGTTCCAGCATACCTATCAAGGGTTAATACTTATTCGGGATATTTGAAAAAATCTTTTAATGTCACTAACTGATATAATGCTCATAACATTTAGAGGTATAAAACCATAGATGAACAGTAGATACGTAGATAGAGACTACCTTCCATATCGTAATTAATAAACTCATACAAAGAGAAAATCCGCTGTGCGGACAAACTCAATGGAAGAATAAAAGATTAAAAAAGAGCAGAGAGCATAATCCGTGCATATTGCAATTGTAATGGACGTAAAAGCTTCCGATGTGCGCGTACATGTGCGTAGGTATAATGTGCATCGCGTCGGTGCCCGCAGGCGGTGCATTAGCCTTCTGTCACTTATTGCCACTCTTTGCACTTAACGTGTTATTGCTCTGCCTGATCTTAAGTGCTGCTAACGCCCTCTGTGTCTACTGTTTTAAAACTGAATTTCTTCATGTCTTACTAAATGCACTGAGACGTGCGTTTAAAATGTCTTTATTGAAGCATTTTGTTGTTGTGGTTCAAAAACGCGAACAGTGTTGATAAATTTAAGTAGACAGAACTTATTGCTTTGAGAAGAAAATGGAAAGAATACAGAATCTTAACTTGAAAATCTCTTGTCAGATTTCAAAGTCAAATTCAAAATCATTTATTTCAATTAGGCCAGAATGGCACTTTTGAACGTCAAAATAAAATTAATATTAAACGTGAAGCTATTTGCTCATTCCAAGGTGCAGATTCCCATGGAGAAGAACGAGCAAGAAACTCCATAGGTTACTCTTTTTCAATCAGGTTCACAATACAATTTACTAGTTACATAGTTTTGCTGTTTGGTTAACGCCCCTTTTGTAGACGGATCGTTTTAAAAATACCAACATAATAATAGAAGCAAAGAACCTATCCAATAGACAGTCAAGAGTGAAATCCGAATACACTAAACTTCTACCGTTTCCAGTTAAAACTATTTAAAGTGACATTAAAATTGAAACAATACAAGTTTTACACCTACAGGTGTCGGCAAAGACTTTCGAAAGGTCAAACGTCTTTAGAAAACCATGGAAAGTGTTCACTAAACAATAAATATGTTCCTCTATGAATATTCACAACCAAACACTGACAATGACATACACTATTGTTGTTATTTCGTCTCTGTCATGTATTAAGTACTGTATACTGCTGTAAAAGAAAAATACAATAAATAACAAACTCGACAAAATTGCGAATGAACCATTATTTTCTTTTGTATTACAAGTGTTCTTCTATTTCAATTACGTTATTGATTTTGTATTGTTTCCCTTTTATTTACTCTCTTCTGTATTTCAATTAAAGTTTCGTATTATTTACAGATAGAGAAATGGGCATTACATTGAAATTAATTGTACATTAGGAGTTACTAGAAATAAACTTTTCGAAGCAATTCGAATGGCCGATAATATCGGAAATGCTCGGAGCACGAATTCTGTATTTATGCCTAGTTTATGGTAATATTATGGCTTAACATGTGACTGTTAACATGCTAAAAGTAGGTAGGTACAGAGTACGTCTTACTACAAAGTTTAGATAGCACTTTTTAAAGGAAATGATCCATGAAAATTTTACTATTGAGAATAATGTCTTAATAAACAGAATGGTTCTGTTATAATGTAACAGAACCATTCTGTTTATTAAGTGTTTAGTTTAATTCACGTTTAGTGAAGAGCTAGGTCTAATAAACATAGAACTACGATCTTTATGTTAGGCTTTCTCAGCTTTCTTTACATTCATGTGTTTGCTGTACCACCCATTCGGTCCTCATGTAAGCGTCTTTAACAACAAAACAGCAAAGAAACTGCACCCATTGTTAATTTCTCAACATTTTTACGTCCCTCGAATATGACGTGACATGGAAGAGGCGTGTTTCAGCAACATCGACACACGTTCAATCCCTCTGATATGTAGTAGAATACAAAGCTAGAGTGTATGTTCTACAACACAGTACACAATGTTGCTCTGGGCTTCCTCAGGGAACACGGAGTATTGATTGATCCGTGAAAGGCCTTTGCTCGCTCCATTCCTTTGAGTTACTTCGAACGGTGTATTCTTATCTTTGTGAAATGTTGCATTTACGAACGTACGTATCTAGGTTTCCTTCCCTATTTGGAACGTTTGAAAGGTTTTACTTTTGTAAGCATAGGTTTGTAACTTCGTTGAAATTTGTAACATTTTTCTATTGAATTCTGTTGCAAGCATTCAATATTTTCTCAGGACGTGAGAAATAGTTGTCGTTAATGTCGATATTTAACGATTAAAGCACTTTTACCAGGAAACCTTGTAGTGACTGCATTTTTCTGTACAGCTATCGAGAAATTACCTTTCCTGAGAAAGCTTCATGTTGAAGAAAAAAGTTATTGTTAAATACTGTCCTGATAACCAAACGGAACCCTGTTTAAATACGTAACATACAACTGAAATCCATCTATCAATTTATACAAATTCTAGATAAACACATCACGATGAACAATAGCATCCTCAACATATCATGCATTCAAGAACAAGCATGGGATACACCAACCATGTCTTTCAACCTGGATTCAGGATCCTTATCGACCCAGCTCCCAGGCTATACAATAGCCAATCCTGGGACCGATCTTTTAAAACGTGTGAAACGTTCCAGTGCTGGGACATTGCCCTCTATATTGTAGATAGTTATCGAACTACTATTCACTATCTATCGCTTTTATAACTCCCTAGTACTTCACTTTGAGTACTTGAGTACTAGCTTTGAGTAGTGTATGACATTTCAGTTCATTTAGATTAAATCGTGTTTGTATATCATTTGTTTTTTTTTTATAATATTATCGACTGTATTGTTTACTTGGTTGACAGTGTAACGTAACTGATGGGGAAGGGCTTCGTTGGTTTATTGGAATTTTGTAACAATATTTCTGTCTATCTTTATTGACTTTGTGGATATTGGAATTTATGCATGAAACCTAGTTTCGGGGTTCTATTTTTGCCCTAGCCTTTATCGAACTAAACTAGATTGAGGTCAGCACGGGGCCTTAACCAGATTCGGTTGAATGTAATTCTTTTACGAACGGGTGTCAAATGCACTTTGATCTCGCTATGTTACAGTAAACAATTCAGTGAAAATGAATAACCTTGCCATTTGAAGGAGTTCTATACCTCCCACACACTTACAAATAAAACCTTACGCATGAATACTGGCTACTTAATTTTAATTTGTACTTATATGGCGTGCCGTCTCTGCCATTTTCCAAAGAATTTGTAGTGATATAACATAAGCGCGACATAAAATTGAGAGGCATTTGAGTATTTAGACATTACTCATTTAAAATTGGTCACATTTATTTACAAAGTCGCGCCTATCACGAGCTGGATGAAAACTACGAGTCACCCTGACGTTTGGAAAATTGTATCAATGAAATTTATTTGTAACTTCTAGTGCAAATTCTCCTAACGACCTTTGCCTAAGTTTAATTTACCCTAAGGTCCAATTTACCTGTGACCCTAATAAATGTTTACCGCACAATATGTTAGACTTGCCTTTTAATTATTCGTACCGAAGGAACCAAAGGAATATGGCAATAATGTTTCATTACACACCTCTTTCCAAGGTACCATTGAATTAGTAAAATAAAAGCTGTTTATTATAATAAAATATTCTTTAAAATAGAAGCTAATAAACTTAAAATTCACTAGAGAATCATGCCTCTCAAATAGGACGGCTTCATCAAAGTGGTACCTTGATTTTACAGAAAATTTTTGTTGTGCTTCGCCGAGTAAGCTACCGGAGGCTTAACACCCGCACACGCACTCGCATCCAATGTTTCTGATATCCATTGATAGCACTGATGCTGATCATTCATCGTCAGGTGATCTGTCTGCGTTACCTACACGAAATAGAGTTGTTTTAATTTTAATGCCCGTGTCTGCGTAATACACAACAGATGGATCCATTTCGATGCGATGCGTTTCCCGTGTAAAATAGATGTTTTTGGCTATATTAAAGTCAACATCATTTATGTCAATTAGTCAAATTTAAAAATGTCAGTCTCGACATACTGACCTAAAGGATTGAAGGATTATGGAAGGAATAGAGGATTGACCGACGGCAATCCTCTAGTGAAGCTATATGCTCATTACAAGGTATAGATTCCTATGGAGAATAAACTCCATAGGTTACTCTCTTTCAATCAGATTCACAATACAATTCTTTAGTTACTTTGTTGCAAAGTGGTGTTACCAGTAAAATTACCGAATATCATTAAACCTTTTTGTTAGCTCTGGTTAGTGGAGGTTTGACTTTCAACATTTTGAACGCAAGAGTCAAAGTGTTAAAGAGTCATTCTCAGTACCTATTGTTCTGTGACGTCAATCTCTTAATAAATTCCACTCAGGTGTCAAATGATATGAATAATTCATCACATACAGCGGATATAGAGCAGACGAGACAGTATTTACTCCGAAAGTTACGCACGTGTATTAATAATTTCATATTTACATGTACTTATTGTTTGGTTATTATTATCATTTTGTATCTATTTTAGTAGTCATTGAAGTTAAAAACAATGCATCATCTGCATCGAAATTGTTTAGTTCTAAAAACTTGATCATTTCGACATTTCGATATAAGTCCGAAAAAACGAATACTGGAGCATTGCGCAACCCAATAGTTTTGCCCAACAGCTAGATGTAGAACATTGTCACCTACCTACATTCGATTCGCAAAAACACAACATTTATTTTTCAAATTCCAATCTAGAATATCCATACCAATGCAATCAGAATGCACCTTTAGCACGAATCCAATTTGTTCTCAACTAAACGAGACTCATTTAAAAACACATCTTAATTATTATGAATTCCTAGTACAAATACGTAGATGGAGTATATAAAAGGCATCCAGTTAGGACCACCTGTGGTCCGAATAACTGCTAACTAAATACTTGTAATGCCTTTAAAAGCGCGACACTTTACGCCACCTGTGGTGTTTTACATGAATTGCCGACGACACGAAGAATATTAACTAGTTTAGACATAAGATAGTTAAGAGTTATCGCCGGATATTAGGGTAAAGACGGATATTTTGCACGAAAAATGGGTTGTTCATAGTTGTAGTATTTTTTATAGCACCAATAGATATGGATGGATTATGCCCGATAGATATGGGAGAACGAAGGCAAAAGCAAACAACGTAGTTTTCGGTTTTTAAATGTCTAAATTCTATGTATTAGGACGAATTCTAAAACAGTAAATATCAAGCAAGCTTGATTGTTATCATAGCGGTATATGAGAATATTGAAGAAGAATGTCATGGTGACCCGGAGGTTTAAGGCGCCCGCTTCTAATGCATGAGGGTTCGAAACCTACCAACGGCAGTTACTAATGTGACTTTTTCCGAGTTATATGTACTTTCTAAGATTATCTAGACACCACTGACAAACGGTGAAGAAATACATCGTGAGAAGGAAACCTGAGCTTTTAATTTCTAATTATAAGTTTGAAATCGCCAACCCGCATTGAGCAAGCGTAGTGATTAATGCTCAAAACTTCTCCATATGAGAAGAGGCTTTGCTCAGCAGTGGGCATTTATAGGCTGTTGATGATAATGATGATGAGGAAGAATGACAGTTCAGTTTTGTCAGTCATTTGTGTGGTATCACATAAAATAGACACAACCAACGTAAATATTCGCCTAATGTAGGTACTTAGTCGAAATATTCGTCCGAACCAACCGCTGAATCAGATAACACACCCCAACGGGAAAATGGTGTGATAGGTGGCAACAATCGCACATAACATCACACTCATGATGTCTAATGGGTTGTGGCAGAACTATTTGATGTCATGTTCGTAGATATTTTCATAGCAAACGGTTATGGAACACTGAATATTCAAAACAGTTGGTTGATCAGATAACTCGTACACCCCCTGTAGAAAAATGGGCGGGTAACTATCGCTGTACTTTAAAAGGTTGATGTCTGAAGTCATTAGATATTCTTTTTGTTGATAACATTCATGTTAAGTGCATACATAAAGTTTTATATGTGTAAAAGTTTGAGAACGATAGAAGTTTGCGATGTTAGTCGATTCGTTGATTACCATACGACTCCGTTGTGATTATATTCAGTCAAGATTGTCTGTTTCAGCTCTATGAAGAGCTTCGATTCGTAATATCTCTGTAAATTGCTCAGTAATCAAAAATCTATAGTTATTACTTACAGTAAACATTCATATCACAAAGAGCTATCCAATATATAATCCAAGCTCTTCAATAACCATTCACCCCATCAGCACAATATTAACCCCAAAATATCTTCGCAAAACAAACAAACTTAAGAATTATACTACCCCAGTAATATCCCAGGTTGTTGACCGTTGAATATAATTTGTTACATCACAGAAATAAAGTCATTTCAGATACTTCAAGTCTCGAAGGTTACAGTGTATCCACCCCACTCAGTTTTCTCTGACGTAAGCTTAGCGAGGACTTTGACCCCTCCGGAGTGCACTATTTCGTTTAACTATACCGCTTCCATTCTTTTTATATCCTCGTATTTTTGCAGATAAAATGCTAAGTTCTGAAATAAGAATAAAGATAGCTTTTTATATTATGCAATGAAAAGATCGTCTATTAAGTATCTAGCTAGAAATTAGGGTACTTCTACTTTTCTTTGGGATTTATTCTCGTATCCTATTTTGTAGGGACATTCATGCAGTGTATCCTAGTAATCCAAGGGACTAATGATACCACTTCAAAAGTAGGACTTTCAACTCTAATACAGTTTCAAAGTAGGTTACAGTGGGTACCCAACCTTCTTTCAAATTAAAGTACTGTTCCACTAATTGTATTTATGTTAACCTTTATGATTGAATTGAGGTCTGACCAATTAGATTCAATACAGACCCAATTGCCTCAGAACTTGACCTGAATTAAGATTCAGGCCAGGCAGAGAGTTCATTGGGAAATACCTACATCAATAAGTAATGGTAGATATTATTCCTGAAACGTAATATTCGTTTTCTGCTATTTACATCAATTACATAGAGTTAAGAGCATCTATAGTCCTCAACTTATCCCTTTCCCATTACGAACGTGACGATAATGCTGTGCTATTAAACCTTTAACTGCTACGTGACCCAACCCAACCCGATGTTAACTTTATTACATGGGGAGCCCTGGAAAATGAACAAAAAGACCAACAAAATTGACGTTCGTATTTATAGCAATATCAACGCGAAATGAAGCCACGTAAGTAGCAATAAGGCATTGTGTGAAGATCGTAATAATGCATAACTGGTCGTAGACTCTGTGCCATGGAGGCAGCCAGGAACCCGTTTCGTTTAGCTGACTGGTTCGCGGCATCTTAACCTCTAATGATTGAGCTGCTTCGTCCTTCAATCAACTTAAGAATGTGGGACAATTTTGTACCCAAACAATTCTTTACGAAGATTTATATCAGCTCCATTTCAGACAATGCTCTTAAAGTCACATCAACCCTTGAAAGCACACCAAAATAGTACCTAAATCAAGTCTGTCACAATCCTTTTAGCGGTATTGTTCCTGACGTAGCGAACGCTGACGGATTCAGATCTCGCCGAGTAGAAAGCTTACCTAACACATCAGTATAATAGCAATCGACCGGCTAACCCCTATGCCAGCCCAACCCTAAGCAACGCACGGAAAATTTCACCACCAAAAAAGGGTATAGTCTAAAAAGGTAACTATTTCAGAAGGCACGATGTTGGGGAAATTGTGCTTTATGTGTGGGGAGGGGAGGGGGCGGTGGTCGGTCGATCGCCTCAGAGACTTGGCTCACCGGGCGAACGCACGAAGCGGCAACATCGCCCCTTTGAGAGCGGGGGCGGTGTAGAGTGCTGGCAACAGCGCCTGATCAGCTGTTGGCCGGACCACTTTATAAATTCAAAACAGGCGGCAAAAACGTGACGGTGTTTCGCGCGGGCCCGATGTGGGACAGATCAAAACATTGGAGGGTTACCGAGATTACCGACCACGTTATTATTTTACGTTCTCAACAGGTTGCTTCGGAGAATGCCGAGATTTTCCGATACGAAGTTTTCCTGTATGAAAGCCTTTCGTTCGTTTTATAAACAAAATTAAAGTACAAGGAAAATGTATACGACAAATGACAAGGAAAATTCTCGTCTTACTTTATTAAAGTGCTATCTGCATGTAGGGTCAAGGAACTTGCATCTACGTAATTTAAATCACGATTAAATTGGAAATAGCGAATGTTTAGCATTGCCTGCATAACATTACATTACTTATATATAGTGTAATGGATAAACATGTAGATTTATGCATTTATTCATCACATTTTAGCTCAGTAGGATCGCTTGAGGCGAGCCGCTGATAACATCGAACCTTTGCTTATGTTGGTCTTGCTACATAAACAATTCTAATTAAATATAAAAGTAAATTAATAGGCATAAACATAACAAATTAAACATTTTTAATCATTGCTTCATCGAGGTGTTATTATAAGTACCATAGAAATTATAATAGCACAGTAAAGAGATTGTGATTATAAGAAAATATTCTACGCATTTAAAATAAATAATAACTTTAACAAACTCTACAAAACTGTTATGAAAAGGAGTAAATCAAATTCTTAAAGAACCTAAAAAACGAAAAAAGAAATAATAACGTCAAAATTACTAACGCAAAAAATAAATAAACCGTAGTCCAACACGACAACGGGCGCAATATTAAAAAAATATATTAAAAACTCCATTTCAAAAATAGAACAGCCCCATCCAATAAATAAACATGAAAATCATAACCTAACGCAATCCGAGGCATCCCAGTGAAACTAAAATCCCGGGCGGGGCACGCGGAAGGAAATGCAGCGGGAGGGGGGGGAGTAGCGAGGTGGCTCAATAATTTGCGTGCGGGGCAGAGCGGGGTGTGTCAGCGGGGTGCGCGGGGCAGGGGACCGCGTGCAGTGCAATAGCCTGCCCGGGCAGCCGACTAGTCCACAAGGTCACTGCCGATGTTCACGCGACTCCATTCATGATCCACAATTAGGTACCATTTTTGATTTTCCATACGATGTTGAGTCTGTTTTACGAGAGATAGAATTACGGAATGAAGTTTTTGAAACGAAACGTGTGAACGTTTGGATAGCGGCCTGTCGCCTTTACGTTCACGAAAGAAGAAAAAAACAGCTGTCATTGTCAAACATTTTTGTCGTCAATGGTTCGACTGTATACTAATTAAATGTGCCGAACTTCTTATTATTCCTACTTCATTATTTAATTTTATCTGCTCAATAAAAAGGTACAATACATTATATTTAAGAATAGGACATAAAAAAATTATATCCCAACTATTATTATTCTTAATAACAATATTTAATATCCTATTTCGCGAGGGTTAATTGCAATAGCGTTCATAATATCCTGGCAGGTTAAGCCACTATTTTCAAAGGATTTAAAGTCAATAACATACCTGTCTAATTAACTTTTGTTGATTTTGTGAAACTTCGTTATCCTATAGCGAGAAACCAATGTTTATTTCTACAAATGTAGAATATTTACCTCAATTTCAATTTTCCATACAAATTATCTGTCAACATTTATTCCGCCGAAATTACGGTTTGTTTTCTGAACGATGTTTTCCTTGACATTAAAAGATGTTTTTCTTTCTAAAATTTTTGTTTCATATTAACTTGAGTAGGTACTTATTTATTCGTGTTGTTTTTTTTTAACATACATAATTCGTTCCGCCTGATAGATGTAAGGGGTCCGTGGTTACCACAGACAATGAAAAAAAAGATGAAAGATGCCGTGAATATAATTACACTTATTTTACTCGTGCTTATAATTACATTCGTCATTTTTTTTGAACAATGTTAATTCCGTTGACATGAGAAAATGTTGCTCAATTTGCTATTGTAAACACGATGGCTTCTTACAATATTAACATCGAACATTGTACCGACAAAGTATAATTAATTATTTACACAACATTTAACATTTATTATCGTTGCTAAATTCGTGTTATTGTCTTTTACTACATACTTTTTTCCATGTAAAATTTTATTTGTTCCATGCCATTTACGAGAGTTACATTGTACCTTTAAACCACTATAGCACTGTACTACAACAATAAAAAATTATTTAGGTAGGTACTTGAATACAGTGAAAATGTAATTGAATATAATCTGTAACATAACTAATCTATGACATGTAATAGCAAATTAAATGAAAAGACATACATTACAAGTAATTAGTAGCAACAATAATTGACCTATCTTATAACCAAAGCCAATCAAAATGGCCGCCATTCCCGCCGAATTCTCGAACAACAATAACCTCATTAATTAGCCGCAATCTCATCAAATTACCTATTAGCAGGCTAATGAACGATTAAAGTAATTAATTAGAATTATAATACAAGTGTTCTATGGTGTAGTATGACTGTTAAGGTGTGTTTATTATAATTAGAGTTTGCATGCAACATGCCGTGATCCAAACTGGTCCAATAATTCTTGAAACTTCAGGGTGGCGCCACTTGCAATGGAAATGTCATGTTTACTGTCAAATTCTGTTAGCACATTTTAATCAAAAGTTAACCGGGAACTTAATAGTTGTTAACTAAGAAATTTCGCAGACTTAGCAACTACATTTGTGACTTGTGATGTTAGGCGAGAAACTAAGTTGAGGAAATCAGCAACACTGTTTGTCCGTCGAAAGAATTTGTCACGTTGGGTATCTAAAATTGCAGTTACCTTTAATGTCTTACAACTGTGTTGCCAGCAATTATTTAGGAAACCTTACAGTTATACTATCAAACAGTTAAGGCTTACGCTATTAGTCTATCACAGAATTGTGTAGGTACTTACTTATTTACCTTTACATATTTGGTTTATTTAATGCCTTTCTTGCTTTAACACAACTTTTAAAGCCACAAGTGATTTTGCAGTTAACTTAGCTTTGAAAATAAACAATATACTTTATGGCGCTTGTTACGTATCGGTGCCGACACATGTACCTACACCGTGATCAACGCCGTGCCACGAGGAGCATATCTGCTGAATCAGGACGTTAGACCAACTTTGATGCAACGAAGTATTGCAACACCTAAACTGCTGAGTCGTTTCCTCATGTCACCGCCTCGTGCCCAGCTGCGAATCGCTGCATCATCAATCACCCCACTAAATTTAACCTCAATAGGTTTTATTGAAAACCTTCTTTCGAAATAATTTTAAGAGAAGAAGTTAGTGTTGTTCTAACATCGAACGCATTCGCTCTTAGGTTAGTTAGATTTTAGGAATTATCATGTAATTTTAATTATAATAAATTTAGTAAAATGATCATAGTTTCCATTTGCACCCTCTGTCGCTGGCAGAAACATAACTCGCTAGTGTTAGAAATTATTTTCGCAGAATGTTTGTTTGGACATGTCCAAATATCTCGTATTTCATACAAGAATACATCTTGTACAAGCAGAGCATATAAGACATTGTAACTTTCCACCAGCTACGAGATGGAAAAGTGTTGTTAGACTTTCTATCGTCTATCCGTCTTACAAACTTTCTTGTGTTTTATTTTCTTACGTACCTTCGTAGGAAAAATAATCTCCATGGTTCACTAAAAGTGCTTTCAACGCTACGGAGCGGAGAACCATTTTTTTTTTCGTGTCCATAAAATGAGAATTAGCAATTTCTTTTTAAATTGTTTGAAGGAAATTCTTTATAAAATGGACGGTGAAATTGCCTGGAAGCTTAAAATACCTAGTTCAGTTTTAAAAGCGAAATTGATATTCTAATATTATGAAAAGAATTCTCCTTGTAGGTAAACGACAATTTCTCAACATTCTTTCTAATAGATAAGTGGCTATTTCTTTTCACACTACGAACACCTCTTTTTTTTTTTTTAATCTTTATTTAATAAGAAGGGCTTTTTTCCATAGAGGAAAATGTTAGCCCTATTATAGGATACAAAATTCAATACAAAAAATAAAGCAGCTAAACCTTTTGTAGGTTTAACTATCCCTTAAGCTCAAACACAAATTAATTAAACTATACAATTTTCTAGCGTCAGATGACAAACACCTCTTGTAAAATGAAATTGTTGCTGTAACAAAAAGCATTGGCTGTATAAAAATTGTCCAACATTCCTCACTTATAAAGTATTTTGCAAAATATTTCGTTCGCAATTTAAAACATTAAAAACTGCTGCGTGGAATATGTAAAGAAGTCAAAGGGAAGCCTTTTTATGAATATGTTATTTCACAAGTTATTTCAACTTCGTTAATTACGCTGAAACGATAAAACGTTTAAATATGGCGACTTTTTGGCCAAAATTATGTGTTGACGTCCATTAGCGAAATAATTTACACTTTAATGGATCAAGAATTGAAATACTTAATTTGCTGAATTGGTAACTAGTTAAACACAAACAATATTTTACATGTGCTTACACCTTATTACATCAAGATAATGGCGCATAATTCGAAAATTACTAGTTGGCAAAATGGTATTACGAGGTTGTAACTAGGCTGTATGAGCACTTGTCTTGTTGTCAATGGTTTTATAAAAAGGAGAACAAAAAGCGCGCCAATAAGGCGCCATTTTTGACAAGAGTGCTGGACATTTATGGTTTTATTTATCATAAACTTTTACACTCAGACACCTTGATGGATTAGTGGCCAGTAACTACTTATACGGACTCCTAGCTGTCTAATAAAGCGATCAAAGATAAAATATTATAAGACCGAGCATGTCCTGAAGACATGTTATCATTTCAAGCTGATTACTGTAAAATTATCATTATTTCCTTGCAATATGTTACCTTTTTAATAGATGGTTGATGATTCTGTGAAGTTTTATATTAAAAATATACTGAGGTAATTATTTTTAACTCATTAGTCATAACAAATAATCATCATCAATATTATTATAAATAGTCATCAATATTATTATTTCAATTAGTCATAACAAAATATTATTTTTTCTTATCTGATGCAAGCAATTTGCTTGGATAGTAATCGTTATTGGAATAACTTTATTTAAAACCGGTGTTATTAAAAGATCCTGTATTACTTATGTTGTTTGCAGTTTTATTTGAAATACTGCTACGTAACTATTAGTAGATTTTTAAATAGAGTACAAACCTGTTTCTTCTAGAAATATAGAAGAACTGGCTACAAAAATCGCAGATAAGTCGCATGTGTAAGTCAAAACTAATAAAAGCTATGTATATGTAAGGCCTACATAATAATATCTATCTTCCCTATTTTGATAATGGCCTCTGCTATGAACGATCCACTTGGGCTATACTTGAGATATATTTTTGCAAGGAAAGATCCGTCAAGTTATCGTATTGTTGATCTAGTATGGCCGATGTCGTTCATTACGTGCAGGCTGACATTAAACCCACACCAGCTATCAACGTGTCTTGTTTCACTAGACATAGCCATAACAACTCTTTTTCGGTAGTCAGTAGCACTTCAAGTTGCCCTAAAACGTCTATGCTTTGTAATGGTATTTTCAACTTTAGGGTTTTAAAATAAAATTCAAAATCTATTGTAGATAGAGTAGCTTGACATTCTCGGTTCTTGTACTTCGACAAATTATTACCAACTTAAGCAAAATATTTGCTTATAATGACCATCTTCAAGCAGCATGCTTCGTTCGCACAAATTGTAGTCATTCATCCAAAATTGTCCATAGTTTTTTTAAAAAGGTTTTGGTATGAGTTTCCTTCCGAAGGTGTCCCAAAGGACTACAACATAGGGTTCTTCAAAAAAAGAGTGAAAAGGTTTTTCAGCGTCCTTGTGAAACAGACGTCTATAAAGTACGGTGACACTGGTTTGCATCAAGGAGGTTGTATACTACTCTCTTATTCAAATAAAAGTGTAAACTTCCTAGTCTAATTGAAATAAATGATTTTGACTTTGAATTTATCCTGCCTAAGATTTTTTTTGTTCAGTTCAAGAGGAAACTGAAATGAAGGATACTAAGTTAAGCTATAGTTCACTCCATTTAAGTCTAATAATGTTTAAGTAGTACTTAATGATATCCTTTTACATCATTAGTCTGGTGCGTAATAATTCTGAACGACTCATTAATAAAAACGAATATTTAAAAAAAAAATAGGACTTCTTAATTTCGGAATAAAAACTCCTTGAATTTCCTAAAAGTTAAACTTTATTGTTATGACTTTGTTTGTTTGTTAGTTCAAAGTCTTTACTTGTTATTTACTAAATAAAAGTAGGTACTTATTGCTATTTACAAAGTACTATTTAGACATTTCATTTTAGATCATTTTCAGAAGTTCGATGTCAAAAACTAAAGTTGATAAAACTCTAAGAAGCACTGCCTGGTAACAAAATGACATGTTTACATTTTTTCAGTACCCACATATCCCATCGCATTTCCATAAACAGAATCTACATACATAATAATACATTATATATCGAAACACAAAAATAAATTGGAATTGGAATATCTATCGTAAATAAATAACATATTTCCTACATCGGAACAAATTGGACGGTTTATTGTAGAGGTATTGACAGGTCGCTGTGACTTGTTAAAATTATTTAGCTCTGCTGATCCACCCTTATGCGTGTCGCAAATTAACCCACTATTCAAATTGATATGAAAATATTATTGAACTATATCCTAGAAATAGGAAACAGATTTTCGGAGTTCATTAATTGATACTTCACGTCTAGGTAAAGTATAAAGATATTGCAAAATATAAATAGAAAATGTAAACCGATGTTTATATTTTAAGTTTGTGGTCTCTCCGATAAATAGGTGCGAGCTATTGTTTCTTTTACCATACCTACTTATCAGAATTTTAACACTAAGGGCCTGTTTCACAATATCTGAATAGCTGTTATCTACCAGATAAATTTGAATTAAGAACGTAATTTGTATGAACTATCTGTCACATAAGTTTATCAGGTACTTATATAAGCGTGGGTGAGCCATGCTTCGGCACGAGTGATACCACGGCCTTACAGAAAACCGACGTGAAGCAACGCTTGCGTTGTGTTTCGTCGTGTGAGTGAGGTTACCGGAAGCCCAATTACCCTCCCCTTCCCCAATCTCCCCAATTCCTGAATCCCCAAAAGGCCGGTAACGCACTTGTAACGCCTCTGGTGTTCCAGGTGTCCATGGGATACGCCGATTGCTTACCATCAGGTGATCTGTCCGCTCGTTTACCGGCTTATGGCATAAAAAAATATTTGTGGTGAAACCAGCGCTAAGTCTAGGTATTGGCAAATATCTAATTCCTGACAATTTAATTTTTTTTTTCAAGTTGGACAGTAATTTTATCCAAACATATTTTTTAAAATAAACAAAATTGTTATTTGCTTTATAAAAATAGGGCAAGATAACTGAAAGTCAAATACATTTTCTTCGTATCAACCTTCGTTCATGAATACCTAACGACATAATGAAATATAATTTATCGACGATTTATTCAAAAAATTGTGTCAATTTACATTCATTCGACATTTACTTAAAATTGTTCAATTAGCTGCACCACAATTGATTTATTGTTGCAATTATTATGTCAAGATTATATCAATAAAATACACTGCGAAATGAATAAAATATTCCAAAGACTTCGTTCATATAATTATATAATTACGGTTGATATATTTCCAAGAATACATAACATCACGCCTTTTATCCCCGAAGGGGTAGGCAGAGGTGCACATTCTACCACAGTACAATGTAACACCCACTTTTCACTAGTTGTTATGAGTCCCATGTAATAGGGGGTGAGCCTATTGCCATATACCGGGCACATTTCCAGACTCCGTGCTACTACTGGGAATTTTAAAAAACCTAGTAATTCCAAGAATTTTATTCGTGAATGGTATTTATATAAATATTTAATGCAACCTAATACGGTAGTTGGTGAAACCAATTAACAATGCAAAATACATTTTTTTAGAATATAAACTGCTGAACCAACGCTGATATTTTTATATGTTAAGTCATTGGTTAAATGGCTTTTTTTTTTAAAAAACAAATAAGAACGCCCACTTTTTTATGGCCAGTCTCAATATCTTATCTATGGATTTGCTTACTATATTTTTTAAAGAGTTTTGTCAAAATTCTGACTAATAAATCAACCGATAGATAGACGATTGACCACTAACTTGAAGCTAGATGTTACAAAACTTAGCAACTGACTCAATATTTCTATCAGTCTTGAAAGTACGTTCATAAATAAAAAAAATACAAACAGTAGTAAATAAAAGGGATCAACTAAATCATACTGCCAGTCACCATTACTCAACGAACTAATCGTCACAGTCGGCTAAAACCCCACTATGTTATACGATACTAATTCATTAATTAGCCAGGAAAGTTCACTACCGCAGATATAATATATCTCTATATATCTACCGACTGTTATTAGATTTCATTAGTAAATGCCGTTCATATCTTATTACAGAATGACCTCCTTCCACTCTATAGAGCAAAATTAATTAAATATCTCTCAATCAAGTTGATTGAAAATCAGATATTATTGTGAAGGCAGAAGACAACATGAAGGTAATGTGACATAAAGGTATATATACTGTTCTAAATTACTCAAATAGATAAATGCAAAGACAAAAATATTCAAAAATAGAACGCCTGTCGATTCGCAAGCATGCCAGAAATGAGCATGCTATAGCAACATTTCCACGCACATGCTACAAAGCGACAAGTGCTCAATAGGGTAGTTGCCAGGGAATGAAAATTAAAAATGTAATAAGTCCGTCAGTTAGGTAATGAAAAAATATTAGACACATTTTTTTTATTTTGTCGTACTTATAAAGTTACAATACTTAGATAAAATGGAGTTAAGTTTAGGAGTGGGAAGTCGTTACGTCATTAAGTGCTACAGAATGTAGCATATTGTGACGTCACATGATATTTCAGGTTATTAAATTATCGAAAGTATTTAATTTGGTGGGTTTGGTTTGGTTAAATTAATCTACCAGACTATTGTAACTGTCCCGGAGAACCTAACGGGTAATCGGGGCTCCGGCTCGACGTGCAGGAGAAAGAACGGGGTGGTTTTTAGTCAGTAAGAGTCTGACACTCCCTCCCGCCTCACCCAGGCGGGAGCAGACATTCGATGATTTTCCCCCCTTAAAAAAAAGACTATTGTAACTACCCTATTGAACATGTTTTCGTAGATAGTCGAGTTAAGATAGTAGTAGTTAAGATATCTATCTTAACTTCACATGTTTGTTTTATCTTGGTAAGGATAATTGGTTATATTTACTTTAAGTCATATATGTGTAATAGGATAAATCAATTGCCTTACACGGTACAAAATCAGTGCTGTAACTTAAAAAGTCTTGTAAAATCAATAAATAAAAAAGCCAGAAAAATTTACTAAGACGTAGCAATCGACACCAATACCACTTGTTCTATGGTTGATTTGCTTGAAAACAAAAGTCGTAACTCTACGCTTATTAAAAAAAATATTAATGACGTTTAACGTCACCGAATGGAGGGAAAACAAAACAGTTTTATGACACTGGCACACTGGCAGTATAGTCGACAACATAGTATTGGAGACTCGGTTGCCAAAGAAAAAAAAACAGTTTTAAAATGGAAAAAGATATCAAAATTCGCATCAGTATCATTACGCTGGAGTTTGGAATGGCCTAGAAAAATGCAGGTTGCTTCATATTGTTCGTCATTATGAATAGAAATAGTCTGACACAAAGAAATAAAAAGACATATTCTCTCTTCATTTCCGTTTCACTCGGCATTCTTATTTCTTATTAAAGTTTTCTTCGTTCGTAAGAAAAAGGGGATGAGATACTGTTATGATAAGGTTTATTGTATAAAGCATAAATAGAAAAGAGGTATTTTTTTCTCTATATAAAGATATACCTACAGACTTTTCTAAGTCTTTTGTTAATTGTGAATCCGGAGGCTGGAGGGTATAATGAAATACTGTTTCTGACAGCTTAGATTTTCAATGAGTATCAGTTTCATTCATGGTTGTAAAAATAACAGTTTAAAAAACATTTGAATGTAAAAGGTGTTGTCTAAGTGTGTTTCAAGTAGGTATTGTTTTTGTACTACTTAGCGAAATGTTTTGTTAAATAACTAAAATACGATTACTTACAAATTAAATACGAAACATTTATCGGAAATGTGTATTTATTTTATATTAAATACTTCGAATTTACTTTAGTGAATAGCATTTATTTTTTATTGCTACCTCACCTTTAGGCTTAATATTAATTAACAAAAAAATCGCGGGCACGTAAAAATACGAAGAAAAACTAGTTTTGAGCCATATAGATAGGCTGCGCGACATTGCCGCGACCGCGAACGCTGCTCATGAGGAAGAGCCCCAATGTGGCTCGAAACTAATAGAGCTTTTCTCAGTATATTCACTTGAACCCGCGATTTTTTAGTTAAGTTAGTATGTCTCACGAGAGTTATTTTAAAAACATAATATCAATAACGTAAACAAATTGAAAACGTTCATACGTTCTAATCATAGGTTTATGGTCTATCACTGTGTTAAATTGACTGTAGTTTAAACCAAAAAAAACTAACAACTCCGTCATTTATAGTTACTAATTGTTATAGGTCTTTCACTTATGTTATAACTTACTTATAAGTCGTCATTCTTAGTTATCATTTATAAAACATCAAATAAATTAAATTATACCTACATTTAAACAAACATACATTTATAACTTTTATGACGCTCATAATAATTACCAACAACCACTATAAATTACAACAAAGCAAATACAACATGGACAATCAAATTCAATATAATTTATATTCACATACATGTACAATACACACGGCTACATCAACCTATACCAAACCAATATATCTTGGTCTTGCTTTCTACCTCAATGATCTTTCTCAACATTCGACAGTCAGTTTATACTGGACTTGCATAGCTACATGTTGTAGCCTACATGTACAAGGCGTTCAATTCTGCAAGGTGCAAGATGCACGATATATTATCGTGCCTCCCACGGCTCTGCTCATCCGGTGGGCATAAAAAGGGCAATATATATACTGACGACACATCCTTAGCGCTATCCTTTGAAGTGAGAAACGTACAATGGAAGTTCCACGTGATTTATTGTGATCAACTTAAACTTACGTATATTGATGTACCAGTTCATTTGAAATTTTAAGTCTATTTCTATGATAGAATATCAAGTTACTCATAATTTTTATTAACGTTTATTCATAGTTTGGTTGTCTGTCAACTACTTATTAGCCAATGTTCTTCTTTCATACTGAGGGCTTAGTACGAGTTTCTTACGATTACTTTATACGTAAATGAAACTCGTACTACGCCCTCAGTATGAAAGAAGAACATTGGCTAATAAGTTGTTAGACAACCAAGCTGCGGATAAACGTTAATAAAAAATATGCGTAACTTAATATTCTATCATATAATCAGAGAACGCGTACTCGTTTCGAATACTTGAAACGTAAAACAAACTCGTACTAAGGCCTCTGTTCCGTTCTGCTCTTTCATTTTAAAAAGTTTGGTAGACCAATTAAACCGTTAAATTAACAAACAGGCGAAAATACAAATAAACTTGCTTTTACATTCACGCATCACGCAAAAACTACGGGTCCGGTCACGATGAAATTACTTAAACTTTAATATCCTGGGCTGGGTACTATTTTTCCCGAATAAATATATACAAAAGAAAAAACAAACCAACTTAATAGGGATGATAACAGGGTATGAAAATTAAAAATGTAATTAGTCTGTGTAGGTTAGGTAATGAAAAAATATTAGACACACGTATTTTTTTTATTTTGTTGTATAATAAAATGATACTTAGATATTACGAAACAAAGTTTAGGAGTGGGGGCTAAAACGTCATTTCTACGTATAAAATATATAATTATAGAAGTGATGTCACGCGACATTTCAAATCAATATATCTTCGAAACTATTCGTTTCCGTCGTAGACAGAGATATATTCTCTGTCTACGGTTTCCGTAAAAAAAATACGTGTAATGTTTTTAAATAATCTACCAGACGGACATTAAAATGAGTGGAATATACGCTGTAACTGTAGGGCCGATGGTTGAGATTAGCTTAAACCGATGTTATAAATCTGAAAATGTGTTAGTTGTGTGTATATTTGTTACTCAGTCACATCAAAACGGCTGAAGAGACTGGGATGAAATTTGGAACATAGGTAGATTTTCACCGGTGGGAACGCGGGCGAAACCACTGGCTGTAGCTAGTACTTAGTATTAGTTTCGATTGCGATTACAATAGATTCTACGCCTGTGTTTGGACCAACTAAATAGTTATACAAAGTGTTGTTTTAAAGCCGCGTCATTTTCTGGGAGGTAACTCTGATATCGATTTTGAGTCCGAATCAACAAAAAAAAATTGTAGGTAAATATTTTTCATTTTTCGGAAATCCGTAAGTGCGAAGTACACGCCGCCGTCTTGTAACTAGCTTTATAACGTGGCTTGACACACACAAACTCAAACACGTAATTGATATTATTCCTAATTCCATAAAACTCCAATAAGAAACATTGCTGTCGCTTATTCTGAAATACTGTCGAACTTATACGATTTATTATAGCCGTATTTTTAACTATATGCTCCTAAATTTTCTCTTACATTGAACCTTTATGACTTCTGTGACATAACTCCGAGAAATGACACGGTATCAAAACTACACCTTGTATAGAGGTATATGTCATTATCTATGTACCTCCTATCATCAGTGAACTTCAAATCAACTACGCCTTTCGGGGAACTTGATAAGTTCTTATTTGTTTCACAAGTTTCAAAACTAAGATAATATCTAGTCCCACTTCTGAAACTTAGATGACGTAGGTATAAACTAAGCCTGACTAACTAACTGCGTAATTTGTCGGCGAAGATAACAAACAGAATAGAGATTAAAGAATATAGAAGAAATAAGTATATAGTTTGGATATACCATCCTACGCTGAAGGGCCAATAAAACTCATTAGTTGTCTTCGTCTTCGCTCAAAAGACAATTCTACAAAGCAGCATGACGCAATCCCCTCATCCCCCAACAATCCATGTTATCTATCTCCAAGCCACTAGAAGTAGCGTCAGCATAAAAAAACGCATTACATTTTCTTATGCAATTTCATGCAAAAAAGTCTCGTCCCTCAAGATTGCCCTCAGACGATCATTACAGATACTGTTATGTTTGTACCGACAGCAAAAACAGCGGACGTTGTTATCTTGTACTTATTTTCGTTGCCAACTGTACCGGCAAAAAGTTTTAACGAGCTAATCCGTTTGTTTCGATGCGAATGTGAAACTGTGAACATTTTGCGTTGCGCGCTGTTTGTGGATTTTTGACGGGAAACAAAGTTCGGCATGCATGGTGAACGAGCGTGAAGTTGGGAGGTGCCTCACAACATGTATAGCTACAAGCTACATCCGCAAATTAATAATTTAAAAGTTTCCATCATTGTAAATGAATAACGATATCAAGGTACAACTTCGCCTTTTAATGGAAGTACTAACAATGTAACTTGCAAAAAGTTTTAAATATTTTTTTGTGTATTATTATGTTTTCGACTTACTCACGTAATTATTTGACGAGGAACTAGTTTCGAATATGAGCCTTTAGTATGGCTTGAAATTAGTCGAGTTCCTCGTCAAATAATTACGTGAGTAAGCCGAAAACATAATAATTTATTTAGTATGTCTCACGAAAGTATTTATAATACAAATATTTTTTGTAGTCTCTAAGAAACGATTTAAGAGAAGCACTTGCAAGTCTTTTCTTTCTTTCTTTACTTTTTAGAATACGTTGCCCCACACTAGGATCTCCTATGTCGTGGGTGCGGTTACAAACATATAAGTTCACATACACATGACACCCAGACCCGAAACAATAATTTGTGGATCACACAAAGTGTTGCTCCTTGCGGGAATCGAACCCGCTACACGTTTCGCGGTTACAAACATACAAGCTTACATACAACAACCCAGATCCGAAACAACAATTTGTGGATCATACAAAGGTTTGCTCCGTGCGGGAATCGAACCCGCTACACGTTGCGGGGCAGCCGGTTGCCCAGCCACCGCGCTAACCCTGCGGTCGAACTGTTCAGTCCTATTTAGTACCATCACAACCTAAAACCAAAGTCTTCCAATATAATACCAAGAATATTAATATTTTCTTTACCATTTTGTGCGATGTATCGATATGTCAACAGAGTGCCCCCAAGGGACGAGGGAGCCCCTACTATTGGATAGGGTAAAAATCGAATCCCCTAACCGTCACTGAGATTTTTGACAACATAATCCAATTATGTACCGGACCTTTTGCCTGACTTATATTTTAATGACTGGCTTTTAGGAATAAAAACGTATTTTATTAAATTTGTGTGATAAATGAAACGAATTAGTCACTGTGTCTAGTAGGTAAGGTCTAATTAATTTAACGCAGTTAGACATATACTGTTAAAGTGGTCTAGAAGTTTCTCTGTCATATTTTATGAGAGAACTTGTAGGATCCTACTGTTTCTGACTGGGATTATTTAGAAAAATGAACCCAACAGTAGTGATGGATGGGGCTCAATAGGGCTGATGCCGATTAGGAGTCGCGTAGAACCTAACGGGAGTGCTCGAAGTGCAGAAGTAGGAACGGTGAGCTTTTTAGTCAGTAAGGGTTTGACTCTTCCTCTCGCCTCACCCGGGCAGGAGAAGTCATTGGATGATTTTCCCCCTCAAAAACAAAAAGTGATGGTACCTTATATTTTCCAACTTTGGATTTAACATGAAACCCGAAGCTTTTGCAGACCGTGCAGCTATTTCTCCAACGAGACATTCCTACCCTATAAAGAGAAATTCAGTTAAGAACAATAAAATACTAACCTAAAAATAAAAACTAAAAACGTTGACAATATTTTTGAAACATAACTCATACTTATGAAACCTAAAATATACCATTAATTTCTGTGCAGAGTGAACCATTTATATTCATTATCCTATAAAAAATTGAGGCACACAAATCACGCTAGTATTTTACGATGCCAACCGTACCACGACTTGTAACCTAAAGTAGTAGCTTTTCTGAAAGTTGTGTTTTTACTGATACTAGCTGTGCCCGCGACTTCTCCGCCTTGATATATTATCCTACGGAGACTATACAGTTTTCCAAAAAAAAATGCAGCCGAATTGATAATCCCCTCCTTTTTGGGAAGTCGGTTAAAAATAAAATTAGTATTTTACGGTATTCCAGACTTTGATCTATCTCTTAGATAAAACGGAGTTAAGTTCAGGAGTGGGATGGTGGGAGGTCGTAACATCACGCTTTCCTATAAATTGTAGTAAATCATGACGTCACACGATATTTCAAATTAATAACATCGTCATTATTTAATTTTATAAGAAAAGAAAAAATACATGACTAATGTTTTAAAATAATCTAACATTAAAATAAAATTTAGATACTACCCTATTTACTTGTCATTTAACTCGTCGAGTACCGTCATTATAGACACAATTATAGAGGTAGAACAATAGGTTGGCGGTCACCGGTGACCGCTTGGTGTTTGACAGTTTAAATATGAACTTTAAATCGTATGCTTACAATCTTTTTTTATTGTTTAGAAAGCAAAAATCACCGTGCCGGAGCGGTACTTGTTAACCTTTAACTTTAATATGTCCACTCCAGTAGTTATTAGAGGTATATAAAGCTTCTGTAGATTTTTGTAAAAATTATTCATAACTTTTAAAACTAAGAAGTTTTCAACCACATCTCTTCTTTCAGCCGCGGAGAACCTAACGGGCAACCGGGGCTCCGGCTCAAAGTGCAGGAGTAGGAACGGGGTGGTTTTTAGTCAGTAAGAGTCTGACACTCCCTCCGCCTTACCCAGGCGGGAGAAGTAATTTGATGAATTTCCTCCCTTAAAAAAAATCTCTTCTTTCAACTCATGATCATTGATCTCATACTTACTTAACACCCATTATCTATTCGACGAACTAAGCAAGTATACTGAATTTACTAGAATACCAATAATATAACAGAATACAGTAGGTTTATGCCTCGCATAATGTCAGATAATAGATTGTTTGGATAATACACGGTTTATGAGTTGATAGTTCAAAAGTTAGCCTTTAGCTTTACAATAGTCAAATGCCACAATTACGTAATTTTGTTTGTGCTTCGAGTCTCTCCAAGGCCTTTCTAGTCGTTAATGTTTGTTTTGTTTTGTTTTCTGTAGCGATTACGGTGAGGTTTAGGTTCTTCGAGGAACCTTTTTCGTTGATTTCTTGGAAATGTTAATTTACTCTAGATACGCAATTATGTAGTACCATTGCAGTACGATGTTTTACCACATTTTGTATGTTTTATGTCACATTCGTGAATCGTAAACGTTGAGTGAATGAATCGTAGAAACAAATGAGTTACTATAGGATCTCGATAATTGTGCGCCTGAGTAGATCTAAATCGATGTTTTTTTAAAGTCACTAAAATGCATTAATAAAAACAGCGTGGGTTAAATTTATATAATAACTATCGTGAGACATACTAAATTAACTAAAATCGCGGGTTACTCACGTGAATATACTGAGAAAAGTTCTACTAGTTTCGAACCACAAAGGGGTTCTTCCTCATGAACAGCATGCGCGGTCGCGTGGACGTCGCGCAGCTCACTGGGTTAAATTAGTATAGATTCACAATACAATTACACTTAATGAAATGCATTTTAGCACCCCCCTAAAGGACTTAAACAGTGTCATATTCATTTAATCCAGAGATTTATCCCAGACTTTCATCTCCTGAGGGTTGCGTAGTCCCCCATGAAACTCGTAATACGAAACATTTTCCTCCCTCCTTGTTCTGACAAAATAAACCTACTTAATAATACCTCACATCCTTCAATCAGACGGCTTTACAGCTGTTAACTCACTATCTTATCACTACAGAGGCTACTACATCGATTTGACATAACCACAATATGAGATAAATATAATATATTTCTAGAACCAATCTGCACAGAAGAAGAAAACATTATATCCAGCAACAGATACATACAATTCTGAACTTTAGCTTATAGAGAATAGGGTGCTATTTTGGATTTAGTTGAAAAGGGAATGGGATATAGGTGCCCATGGGTATAGTTATGAAGGTGTTAAATGCAATAAAATACAGCGTTTATAGATCGCTATGGAAGATAGTTTTGCTATCATCTTTACGATCACCACTGATCCTATGGGGATTAATTGCCTTAGATGTTATAGGATTATTATGATTAAAGCAAAGTGTATTTTTATACTGGACTGCCTCGTTGGCTGAGTGGTCGCAAGGGGGAAAAGGAAAAGTATTACTGGGTTTTAAAAAAATTCTCAGTAGTAGCACGGAGTCTGGAATTGTGCCCGGTATATGGCAATAGGCTCACCGCCTATTACGTGGGACTCATAACATAAATAGTGAAAAGTGGGTGTTACGTTGTACAGTGGCATGTACAGTGTATACCTCTGCCTACCCCTTCCCGGGAATAAAAGGCGTGATGTTATGATGTTATTGTATTATAAACATACCACACAATTCTATGTTACCGTTTTATTTCTGTATAGAAGTTTTCTTTTGTTTTTTTTATCTTGTTCTATTTTATTGTTGAGAAAAGAAAATCCCTTGTCGTTTGTCCTCGCTAAGTTTAAGTAGACCATAAGCCTGCTTATGTTCACTTCAGTACTCTAAGTACCCTCTACTTACTCATTTATCTAAGCATTTAAAAGTACAAAAGAATATGAAATAATATTGTAAAGGGTCTTTCAAATAGAACGGGTCGATGTTAATAATCTGTGGTGGCCATTTTGTTTTGGCGGCATCTGTCAAATCTGATTTTCCTTATTCAGCTGCTGATGCCAAATCACCATGGCTAGTTTCACGGTTGAGCAGCATGTGCAAATGATAAAACTTTATTATCAAATTTTATCATTAACTTTATTGCAAACGTTGCGAGCATTGCGCCCATTTTACGGCAGACGCGGTAGTCCTTCAAAGTCTAAGTGAGCGCTACAGATCAATAATAAACAATTTCTTTGGCTTAAATTTTTGTTAAATTTGGACGTAAACGACATGTGGTTCCAGCAAGATTGCGCTACTTGGCACACAGCGAACGACACAATCGACATTCTGCATGAACGGTTTGAAGGTAGGGTTATCTCTCGCAGAGGTGACGTGAATTGGCCACCAAGATGTGTGATTTGACTCCGCTAGACTTTTTCTTGGGGGGTTTCTGAAGTCGCAAGTCTATGCCAATAAACCATATTCCACCGTTGTCCTGAAAGCCAACATAACGCAGGCCATCGCTCAGATTCAGCCGGATCTATGCAACAGAGTTATGGAAAATTGGACCTCTCAGATTCGTGCCGCCATACGAAGCCGCGGCGGACATTTAAACGATGTCATATTCCATCCAAAATGGCATAAATGGACCTTTCAAATAAAAAATAAATTTGGTTAATATCTTACACATATCTTGTTTTATTCAATTTTAACATCGACCCGTCCTTATTGAAAGACCCTTTATAAAAATAAAATAAGAAAAATTATGAATGAACTTGGTAATGTGTACTTGGCTAAGTAAATTCAGTTTTTCACAAAATTTTCAAAAAAGTTGCAGTACTTAGATAAAATGCCACTAAGTTTAGGAGTGGGAGGTTGTCACGTCATAACGTGCTACAAAATGTGACACACTGTGACGTCACACGATATTTTAAATTAATATATCGTCGAAAGTATTTAATTTTGTGAGAAATGAAAAAATACGTGTCTAAAGTTTTAAATTAATGCACCAGACGGACATTAAAATGAAATTTAGGAAAGTACCTACCCTATTATTTTTACTGGTCTCAAACTAAATACTGGTGAATAGTGGTGTTACTTTGTGTCTGTGTGTGTGTAATTGTATTGTATAGATGTGTCTTTTTTTTAACTTGATAGGTTGACGATTCGCCACCATCTCGTCTGGTGGTAGGCGATGATGTCGCCACACATCTCTCGTTAGGTATTAAATATTGTCACTTTATGACAATGTTAACACGTTAAACGCCACGGGGGTCACCGGCGACCGGCGTTAGCGGAGGATTTATCTTCAACAGTATTTTATTGGCAGTCAAAGTCTTATATATATATGTTATGTCAAAAATATATTCTAATCCAGTTTATTAACATTTTTTCTTATTTTTACAGGTAAGTTTCATCATTTCTGCCTGTTATACAAGATCTTGGTAAAGTACTAGCACCTTTTTATATTACAAGAAGCACTTACGTCACTTGATGTCAAAAACCGCCTCTAACAAAGCATTGTGTATCTAAAATTAGAAAATTTTAAAAAGTCTACACATTAGATACTCTGAAGTATGAAAACAAATATTTCCAACCTAAATAACCTCGAACCAAACTGTCACTCTCATACCCACTCCACAAAAGAATCAACAACACACACTTTATTATATATATATATGGAGGACCTGTCACTGTAACTATTATTTATATCATCATCATCATCATCATCAACAGCAGCCTATAAGTGCCGATTGCTGAGCAAAGCCTCTACTCATACGGAGAAGGATTGAGCATTAATCCTCATTGCGGTTTCAAACTTACAATTACCCTTCTTCACCGTTTGTCAGTGGTGTCTACATAATCTTAGAAAGTACATATAACTTGGAAAAAGTCACCTTGCTTCGCGAAGTACTTGCCGTTGGTAGGTTTCGAACCCGCACAATCATGCATGAGAAGCGGGCGTCTTAACCTCCGGGGCACCACGACTATTATATATAATATATAATTTGTATAAACAATATATAATTCATTAATAGTGAGTGATGTCAATGTCTCTACTCGTGTTAGACTGACTGACCTAGTTCTTATTTCCACTTTGTTGATCAGACAAATATTTTTAAAAGGTTTTCCATTTCATATTTATGTTGTTTCTCAAATGTGAAATGTGTCTTTTCGAGTTTGTTTAGTGATGTGTCTGAAAATAAGTCCAAGTTATATTTAGTTTCTAAGTTTATTTAGACATCACTGATTTACAAACGGTGAAGGAAAACATCGTGAGGAAATGTGGACTTGTAATTTTAAGTCGAAGCTTTTTTAAAAGGGACTAGCCCGCCACAACCTCCCAAAACCGCTGCAACTCCTGTAAGCCAGGATCTACAGTAGATACAACCATGAAAACACCGGAACACTGGAGTCCGGCGCGTCCCAGGGACATGAGTAACTGTCTTGGTTCCCGCAATGAAGTGAATCAGAAGAAGTTGAAAGTTTGTCAATGGGACTATTTATTTTACTAGATTATAACACCACCCACCCAACACCCAAAAATATAATCATCACCTTCTCAAGTAGTAGAATTCGTAATTTATATTTTTTTAATATATCTCCTCTTCATCCAGTTGAACCCTACGAATTTCATATCAAACACATTTATGTAACATGTTATATACGTATATAACATTTATATAACGTTGTTATATTCCTGGAAGCTGCTCCTTTGTTAGACGGAACAAACAATTGGAATAAAACATCGGCTCGCTCTCGTTCCCTGTAAATTCATATAAAATGAACTTTACATTTTTTTATATGAAACGTTCCATTTTAATTTCATATAGTGTTTTATTTTTTACATATAACTTTCCCGGTTGTTTTTACCAGAAAACGTAGATATAATAATAACTGCATATGTTTTATAATAACTATCGTGAGTCGATGTCATCGGCGATGAGTAAGCTGCGAGACATCGCCGCGACCGCGCACGCTGCTCATGAGGAAGAACCCCTCTGTAGTTCGAAACTAGTGGAGCTTTTCTCAACATATTCACGTGAATAACCCGCGATTTTTAGTTAATAACTGCATAGTAATACCACTTTGAATAATACTTGTAAAAAGCTGTTTTAAGCTGTAATAATATAAGTTTTCCTTTTAGTAAAAAGCAAAAGCTTTAACTTATCACACTAATTTTCTACGAAATAGAATTCAAAATACAAATATATAAAAGCGAGGACTTATACAAAATGCCCAGTAACATAACACGTTGTGTGGGTATATTGTAATACCATACAAAAATATATAACGTATCTGGGTATTCTATAATAGGTACTAGTACCTATTATGTAAAAACGTTCGATATATTCCACCTCCCATGGAGATTCCCGTCGAGCTAATATCTTATACAGATCAATACTATAATGTTACTTGCATACATATGTATATTGTTTGTATATATGTATAGTATATACATTATATAGCAGTTTTTACTCCACTAAACTTGTTAAACTGTAATTATTATTATTGGTATATCTAATAGATAATTTAATATATTTTTGGGATATTATTACGTATCATATTGATGATCTGTCCAGGATACGTTTGTAATATTCTTTTATATCAGAGTAATTAAAAAAATATATACATTTCGCCATAACCTACAAACCGTGTATAACATTTATAGGTACTACAAAAAACCTATCGTCGTCAATTATAATATCTAGTTTACATTTTATTTACAACAGCACAGTCATAAAATTGCATAATAAGAAACAGCTGTTGTCAGATAATCTGCAACGCTGTATCAATACTTGAATTCTGACCTTGAACGCATACAGGTGCACACACCCTAAGCAAGGAATTATAGGACAAGTGTGGCATAGTACTGGGGCACACACCCTACGTGTTTATCAATTAAACCGAGACTCCCCTTGCAAGCTCTATAGGAATGCAGCTCAATACAAACCACAACCAAATCAGTCAATTTTCAACCCTAATACCCACTCATAAAGCCTATAAGCCCTGCATGCAAAGTTAAGTAGCAAAACAAACTTGAATTTATCATCGTGTCAAAGGAATTTAACCGTTACGCAAAGGTGTTAAAGTTTAAACGGGCAGCAATTAATGTGTAATTTGTAGTGTTTTGTAGTAAGGGTGCGCGCGTGTCCATTGTACTATACGACACGCGTCTAAATGACGTACTTTGTTTTGGATAACGTGATTAGTGCATCCCTATTTGAAAAAATATGGCAGCATGCTAACCGCAATAGACAATGTGTCACATTTAAAAAATGCACGAATTTCGTACCAAACTACATGTTTTAAAAGTTTGAATGAAGAAGTGATCTTATTTCCTTCACTATATACTTTAACAGTAAACCTGGTTTCTTAACATTTACTTCAATTGCTTTAGAAAGTTTGCATCTAATTTTTGCAATCTATCTTAAACTAATAATTACCACATTTACCCACTTGAAACAGCTTTACTTAACGGGTATTCACTGTTATAACTTATATTAACACTCGAGTAATCAGGTAATAGAAAAACAAAACGTTAAGTTTATTGAACTCGAAATACTTTAAAAAACTCTCCGGTGAACTTAAGGTGCGACGGTGAAAATGTCCGGCTAAGTAGAGAAAAAAAAATATGATCAAAAATCGCTGATTCCCGATAATGTAAGTAAGGTACGAGAGTGGTTGCACAAGCCCGTGCCACAGCACAGCTAACGACCCACAGAGGATTACCATCACTGTACATTTTACCAGGCCAGTCATTTGATGACGCCGCACATTTTTTTGTTCTTTAATCTCTTTGATGGCGGCACCACTAAAAAGTTATTTTTACTTTATGTTCAGTTTGTTGGTTTTACTCGCTTTCTGTGTCTTTGATATTTTTTTCTTTCTTTTTGTTATTGATGAATAAATAATGTCCAACCTCTGTTCTTGGTAGTGCCTACTTACTTAAGAAATTGGTTATGAATTTATGATACAACTACGTACATGCGGAGAGCTATTTGGCTCTGGCTATCTGTGATCTAATACGTATCTACTCCGTATAATAGACACAGTAGGTATGTATTATTCAGCACACTCTTATACTGCTGCAACATTCACACTCGCTGTACTCTCCAGACTTTTGTACAGAATGGCTCGTTTGTTGGACACGTTTCAACATCCATTACCGGACGACTAACTACTTTAATGGCTCTTTTGTTAACAAATGGAGTGATGGACGCTGAAGTGTGTCCAACGTGGCCCATTGTGTAGAAGAACTTTACGGAACAAGCAGCTCACACAAGTCAGATTTAATAATACTGCACATGTAGAAAATTACTAGGTCTTTTGCTATGAGTACCGTGGTGAATCGTTCACTTTTATCTTCCAACAACCGGAAACACAGTCTTTCATTCATTCCAAGATCAGCTTGGAAATGCTCTGTGGCCAATCGTTCTAAAATAGCAAAAGTGTAAAATACGTGTGCTGGCATTTAAATCGAAAATTATGGACGTAAGACCTCCCCATTCATATTAATATGAATTATTTTTTCTCGCCGCGAGCCAGGGAATGAATAAAAACTGTGCCCCGCAGGCGGCAACACTTCTTTATTAAACGCATAATGATATATTTTTGACTTAAATAATTTATGAAGTTAATATTTATTTTACAAATTAGCCTTGAGAATTCAAACTTACAAAGGCATTGTTGTGTAGCAAGTAGGTTGAATAGCATATCGTTCCGTTGGCAGATACAAGAAGTAATCTGGGGGAATTATCAATTTTATTGTGGAATTTTACTACCCGTATTTCAATGTAGCGTGTTGAAAATACGATCCATCAAGTAGAACCCTTTTTGATGAAAAAGTAATTAAAACCGGGACAAGTGATCTATAAAAAATGGACGAGGGAAAATAAATGTGTTTGCGGAACAAAGTGTTCTGTCAATATTTTTAACGCCATGTTTTTGTTTTGCATTTCAATTAAGAATTTTGTTTAGACTTGGTAAATATTCCATTATTATTTTAATTTTTTTGTTTTATGTTTTGAATATAATTAGTATGGAGACGAGTGGCCACTTTGCCAAATAATACAATAGAAGACTTCAATCAAAACTTTATTAAAAGCTGATATGTACAATGTATAGACATGGGAAACGACTTAAATGCAAGTTATTTGACTCATAGAGTTTGGTCAAATTACCTATTCACTGAAAATTTAATAAATTCAATCACAAATCGCATTTCGAGCACGATCAAAATTCAACACATATTTAAAACCCCGTTTCCAAGCACACAATTTAAACACAATTTAACAAAACAAAACAATAGTCCGCCATTTTTTATTCCAACTGACATTAAAAGCTCGCGTTTTTACATATCCTCTTTCGCGCTATGTTAGTGAAGTTGTCTGAATTCATACATATTTATGTGCTATGCATTAGGTTCAACGCAACCTCTCAAGGTTGTATGTGTTGCTAACTGCGAGCACATTACCTCACGTGGTCAGAAGACATGTCAACTGCTGACATGACCAGCAATTTAAAACAGATTTTGCTTATACGCGGTTCGTTAGTTAGTGACAGTTTTTTTTTGTTACAAAAATTTGTTTGTTTTTTGTGATATAGTGTTTTAGTTAGTTACCAGGTTTGCTTGTGTTTTTCTGATAGGCTGATCTTGTCCTTAGCTGCGTACCTTATTGGTTTTGACACAGTATCCAATTCATCTGTTCCGTTTCTCTATCAAACGTTATACCATCACACTTATTTGTCATATCACTTAAAACAATATAGATGATATCTGTTCTCTAAAGCATTTATGTTGATTGAGATATGCCTATAGTAGTTAATTTCTAAAATCCCTTTACGCACTTAAATTTTCTAACAATGACTGCGTAAGTGCAGTCATAGGTATAGTCGTCGTACCTAATACATGGTACATACTACATGGAATACATGTACTAATTGCTTTGTCACCCCAGGCACATTGTCCATTACTTGAAGCTACTCCAGCGACGTATTTAGGAGCTACCAGACGTTGAAGTGTAACACAAATTCCCTAATGCATGCAGCGGATCCGTCAGTAAGCGCAAGGGGAGTAATTTAGGACAACAAACCGTCATTACGCTGTCACGCTGTCAAATTAACCAGCCCTAATCACCGGCCCATTCCTTTCCAAAGTCCTACGTCAAATTAATAAGTCCTTTATACTTGAATTTAAGCTCAAAATGTACGAAAAATAAATATATAATTATATAGATATAAATTGTATATTCAAAGTAATGAGCTCGTTAGCGGATATGTCGAAATGCGTCTTTCTGCCTCGAGGGATTTCCTCAGGCAAATGTGTCTTCATTAAACTCAGTATACATGCTTCAGGACGATACACACATGTATAAAACAATCTACCAATTTACCTATACGAGTGTATTTATATATGAAGAGAAAATTTCGGATTTCATAAGTACCTATATTGTCGTCTGTGACAAAGATATTATGTACCTAAATATAGAATAAGACGTATTTTTTTATTAAAAGGACAAAATCAACTTTAGTTTTCTAATCAAATCTGTATCAAATACTAAGAACTACGCTAACTTGCTTTTTTCCTAATTCCACCATGAAATATGTGTGGTCACTTAACAAATATAACTATCAATGTACAGCGTATATGACAGTGATAAATAGCTCATACAACTGTTCTAAAACTGCACAAAACTAAATTTATCCTTTCCCTCACCGTAATAAACTTTGACCATTGTAAACAAGCATTTTCTTTAAACATTTCCTCGATGCTCATTTGTCTTTCTGTCATTTCCTTTTATAGATAACTCGAACTGAAAACTTTTATTCATTCATCATGTTATTTTTATTACAAGAGTCCGAATAAGTGAGTCATCAAAATATTCTTTATATTAATAGGGACTGTACATGTATGAGAACATCGTGAAGAAGCATTCTGAATATTTTATTGTATACAGGGAGTATATATTACAATAATGTATATATATATATAGGGTGCTTGGCTAGCTGCAGACATAATATTCCTTGCTTGCATAACGTTAAAGGCCTTTGCTTGATCGTAAGGTTTTTTCGTACGGTTTCCATTTTAATACGACACGTTTTATGTGTAAATTATTCTACCTCTATTAATATTTTTGTAGTTAAATTTTCTTGATAGTATTTATAACTCTTATACGATATAAATGGAAATATCTTTCTCTAAGAAATGAATAAGGCGTTATAAAATAAATTGTGGCATGATTAAAACCGTCAATTAATTAAACTGAACATTATTAACGCATGACTCATTAGACCGACCGTTGAAGAGAATCATAAATTTATATAACCGAAAGGAAACGACACTAATAAACAGAATTAACGTTCTAGCTATAACTAAGACTTATCATCAAGGTTTATGTCCACTCTGGGGCATAAAATATTTATATAAATAGCCAAAATTGGTAGTTTGGTCGAGTTATATTGTAAAAACAGCGTGTACTATCACCAATTCATAGCATATGTACAAAACAGGATCGTAATGTAGGATGATGACAATTTTCAATTGTATTTATTTAAATTGAATGTCAGCTGTGGTAATAAAATGGTCATAAAAGCAATTTATGCTAATAGTTCTGTGTGTATCACACGTTTGAATCTTCATATTGAATAGTAATGGTTGTATTTATACTGCTATGGATAACTTCGTATTTATTTTAAGAACGACTTCATCTCCTTCTTTTATGGCTTAATGACCTAGTTATTTTACATTAGAATCCTCCATATTAATGTGTTTCTATTAAAATGTACCAATCATACTTTATAACAAGTTTTCAAATAAATGAATTGCGCAGGAACTGTTGCTTACTGAATCTTTAATATTTTGATTTATTCAAATACCTTCTGCATTTATTCTACATGGAAAAACAGAATATAAACAATTTTAAATCCTTTAAAAACTAACCGTTGAAATTATTACTCAGCCCACAAACCATAACACACCCCATCTCGAGTCACACCCATACAAGTAAAGATACGCAACAAAATAATAAAACACGCGTTGGTTTGTCCATAAAACCGATACATACATTGCTGTCTACAGTCGTAACCGCAGAGGGACGAGTGGTGTTGACCGCGCAATGGCCAGCGAACACCAGTTGCGGTTACAGACAGAAATGTTCCACTAAATAATACTCCACTGCGGTGGCGAACTCTGTAGTTTATGGCCAATAATCACTACATAGTTGTAAAAGGAAGTGCAGCTCCCACAGTAATGATTTCGAAACCATTTTCTGCTACTTTTTAACGATACACAGTAAGTAATGAGCCACATAGCCACTGGAATGGTAATATCTTATTTGAACAGCGGTTTTTTAACTGGGGACAAGAAATGAGGCAATTCGATACGCTCAGTAATGTCTGTAATATTATTGGAATTTCAAAGTATTAACTAAAGTTTTTTTGTTATTCCAAACAGATATACAATATTTTTAATACGCATGTTTGTGGGTAAGTCACTCTTTCCAGTGAAATTCACATTCATGTCATGACATTGAACTTATGAAAGCAACATTACACTCTTTTTGCGCATAAATATACATTGTTATGAAATTCAATGAAAATTTTGCCATCACGCGCACATTTTACTCGTAAATAAATTCAATGAAAACTTATTACCCATTCAATTTTATTTTATATAATATACATAGAGGCATATTTCAGTAGCAGGAACATACAATGAATTTCATGAGCACAATAGGTGTACGTTCCTTTCAGAGGAAAACGTTGAAGCCTGCTGGGAATTAATTACCGTAACCTATATAATTTTATTACCACACATAGAAGATTCTCTCTTAATTAGAAAGCCTTACTTTTATATACAATAGCATAGTGTGTTATATATTTGCAGGTTTTCTTGTACCTACAAATAATATTTTTGTAATAATTCTCACATTTGTAATCTAGTAATAACAGAACAAAAAAGTGTGAATAATAATGATACATTGGACTTAACTACCTAAATAACTGTACAAATATAACTACCGAACGCCATCCCCAAAAAAACGAAGCAAAAAATCAACCTCACAAACAACGCTAACTCGATATTACGTCATACAAACACAACGAACAAAAGCAAACTAACCTAATTTGCACCACAAAAAAAAAGCAAAAAAAAAGAAACAAAACACGACACGTCATCGCGAATATCGTATCAATGGAGACGCGCAGTCTCCGAGCGCGGTCATTGACCCTCCCTGCGCGCTGCCGCAACCGATTCATCGTACTTAGGAATTCTACATCAGTAATAAACTTTTCGTATTATTATTGTGCGAAACATTGAAAGTCTTTGCAAGTTTCTTACATGTAGTTTCAAGGGGGTTTTATTTGCTTCCGTATTTCGTAAGTAACGCCCCTATTCGTCTTCCCAGCGTGTATCGATTTTCTTGGCAAAGGTGTCGGCGAAATTCCCTGTGTACGCTCAAATATATTGTTTTAGAACGCTCGTGTCTCTTCTATTAATTCCTTATCATTGTACTCCTCGTGTGATATATTTTCGGCGATATTTGTTTTCGTTACTTTCCGTGAAAGGTGGTGAAGTGAAATAGGTATTTTGGGGCACCAAACAGAAGTTGGTTTTTGTTTGTGTTTTGGAAACAGTTGGGAATATTTGAATGGTGATTCAGTGATAAAGTTTAGCTTAAGTGAAATAAATGGATGTTTATGTGAAACATCCTTATTTTATTTAATTATGCCTTTCATGAAAACGTGGTTTTATTCTCTAAAAATCACACCATATACATGACACTTCAACAACAAGAAGAATTATCTTTCTACTTCCTTCACAATGTACACCATCACTTTTCAAATATCACAAAAAGACTTTTTTAGTAAACACACCACTCTTAATGTGATTGAATAAGAAGATAGTTTCTCGTAATGAACCCGCGACCTCGAGTTCTGCGAACGACATGTGAACCACGGAGCCAGTAGGTAGGTCAAAGGGGTAATATGCACGGCTGACTTCAATATTAACTGTGAATATGATCTGAGTTAACATGGCCAGTTAAAGGTTAATGAACTTTAACTAAAACTATAGGCTATAATAACTTTTTAGTTACAATACTAACTTCTACCAGCTGGGATACCAACTGTGTGTGTGTTACGTGTAAAAAGTATTGTGTAACCTATATACCTGTCGCGGAGAACCTAACAGGTTACCGGAGCTCCGGCTCGAAGGGCTGGAGAAGGAACGGGGTGGTTTTTAGTCAGTAAGAGTCTGACACTCCCTCCCACCTCACCCAGGCGGGAACAGTCATTCGATGATTTTCTCCCCTTAAAAAAAGCCTATATACCTACATTATGTATACAAAAGAAAGTCCTGTTGGTTACAATAATATTTATAACTCAAGAATGACTAAATGGATTTGGATGAAATTTGGTGAAGAGGTAGCTTAGAACCAGGAGTCAAACATATGATACTTTGTATCCAATACTTTTTTTACTTTTTACAAAAAATCACGAACGAGAACGGGATAAAACGAAGTAGGTACAAAATCGCGGTCAGAAACTAATACAGATATAACTGTCATTTAGAATTTGATACAATCTATCTCTGTGCCAATTTTCATCTAGATGAGACCATCCATTTTGACTTAAGGTTGTGATTGAATAATTATCTTTCGTATTAACAATAATAAAGTCAAAATCATTTATTTCAATTAGACCAGAAAGGCACTTTTGAACGTCAATAAAAAATTAAAAGTTAAGCTCATTCCAAGGTGTAGATTCCTATGGAGAAGAACGAGCAAGAAACTATAGGTTACTCTTTTTCAATCAGGTTCACAATACAATTCTCTAGTTACATAGAAATTAAGAATATTAGTATAGTAACTAGACTATAACTATAACCAGATGATTTGAATAAGCATAACAAGTCAAAGATAAGTCCAAAGGTACAATATTCCGCAAAGATCCTAACCTTCTATTAATAATTCCAAAGTCTGTGGTACGGAAATAAAATCTGAAGGGTGTGAAACGAAGGGGTGTGTTGAATATATTGGCAATTTCCAGAAACGAAAGCAAAGCCGCAGGCAAATGCTTGTAATTGAATAAAGAAAAAATATTTTGCTATAAACTGACTACCTCGTTGGCTGAGTGGTTGCAAGTGCAACGACCGGGCAAGTGGTCTCGGGTTCGATTCCCGAGTGGGCCAAGTAATACTTGATTTTTTTTTAATCTCAGTAGTAGCACGGAATCTGGAATTGTGCCCGGTATATGGCAATAAGCTCACTCCCTATTACATGGGACTCATAACATAAATAGTGAAAAGTGGGTGTTACATTGTGGCATTAAGTGCAGAAATGTGCACCTCTTCTTACCCCTTCGGGGATAAAAGGCGTGATATTATGTTATGTTTTGCTATGAATAACAAGCCCTTTTAGGATAGTCGTATTTACAAAATGCGTCGTTTGATCTATCTCTATTATAACAATTAATTAAAATTGGATCAGTTGTTTAGGAGTAAAGGATCAACAAACGCTCTATTGTCCAATATTAGTTACGTTACGATATTTAATAGTGACGTCAGCCCTTCTAATAACTTAAAAGGTAAATCTCCTAACAGCACATCAAGCTACCCCTAATACAAGAATACATTCAACCCTATCTTCTTGTGATAAAGTTGAAAATATTCGACAGTGTAGATTAATTTGATGTGCCTACATGATCTCTTCCGGCATGATAAGTCGTTTTGCGATCATTAATATTACTTAATTGCAAAAAAGGTTTAAGGCTTTTAGTTACAAACCTTTGTAGAAACATGGAGGATGTAATGTGATTTACGTGCCTCTATGGTACACACAAGTACACACCTACGTGTGCGGTGTAGGGGTGGTACAATATAAAGTTTTATAAATTTGAACGCTTTGAAGATGTTTTTTTTTCTTTTTTCTATATCTTTTGAATAAGTTGATGATCGTAATTTTAGTAAGTAAACATATGAGCACAAAATCGTCATATTAATAGTTATTCCTATGTCCTCTACTTAAAGACGCTGTAATCATCGGATCGCATCGGACAATTAGAGGATTAGACAAACAACTTTATTGTTTGAAGTTACATTTTATACTCTTCTAAACACTACAATCGGATATATATGGATTACACACTTAGATCTAGCAATGGACTTGTATACATACATAGGTACACACTACAACGCAATGACAAAATAAATTTAGATTATCTACTTTGAAAATCTCTAAATATTTGTAAGTTCTAAGTAGATTACTTCTTGTAATCGTATTCATTGGTCATTCATCTAATAGGGTAAAACGTGGTAAAATTGTAAAAGTATTATTATTAAGTATTACCTAGATAATAACATATTTTTACAACATATCTAATATTTTTTGAGTTTTCGACAACCCTATACACTAGTGCGTACAAGGCGTCCGTTAGATTAGGCAAATGAGATGTCATTAACTTCGTATTGTCTCGTGTCATAGGCCAACCTGCAATATGGCGAAGCTACGAAATGACATATAAGCCATTAGACTTAGTAGCTATTTACGCTCTTTTAAGGTGAAACCGAAGAGAAAGTAATTAGTTAGAAAATACTGGGAGTGTTCAATTTGCATAAAGTTACGTGTTTTATTTTTCATGGAGGTGTGTGATAGGGGTGTACGTCTACAATGGCCAGTCGTGGAAAATTTTAAGGCAATCTCCTTTAAATTATTATGTTTTCGGGTTACTCACGTAATTATTTGACCAGGAACTCGACTACTCAAATAATTACGTGAGTAAGCCGAAAACATAATAATTTACAAGTTAGTATGTCTCACGAAAGTTATAATGCAATCTCCTTTTTTAGAACTACTTATGATGTCCTAGATATTGTTTTTCTCAATTTTAAAATAAGAACACTTAAAATTGCCTTATAAGCCTTCAACTGTCGACAAAAAATATTAAAGGCTAATCCTCCGCTAGCATTTGACATCATTGTCTGACACGGCATCCAATGTGTTGAAGAGGGAACTTTTAAGTAAAAAAATCATAGGCACAAAAATAGTCTGTATGCAAACCCGTATTGTGTACCTGCTCTTAATAGTAACATAACATAACACAACATCACGCCTTTTATCCCCAAAGGGGTAGGCATAGGTGTACATTACGGCACAATGCCACTGTACAATGTAACACCCACTTTTCACTATTTATGTTATGAGTCCCATGAATTAGAGGGTACCATATACCGGGCACAATTCCAGACTCCGTGCTACTACTGAGTTTTTTTTAAAAAGCCCTGTAATACTTTGCCCGACTCGGGAATCGAACCTGAGACCCTTGCCCGGCAGTCGCAATTGCGAGCACTCGGCCAACGAGGCAGTCTTAATAGTAATGTGACCAAAATTCAACTAGTCAATAACAAATGTGACACTACAAAGTTGGTTGGTTCATATCTCAGTAACTGTACAGCAGTCAGTCACTTATTATAACTGTAATCACTTGTGCACTTAACGTGCCGACGCGACGTACGATTACCAACGCAGTTAAGATACTAATCTATCGTTAGATAATCACTGGTTACTTTTTGGGGTTAAAACTTAATCAGTATTTTGTAGAAAAATTAAAAGACTTAATTATTATGTGTTTGGCTTACTGACGTAAGTGTTTGACGAGGAACTCGACTAGTTTCAAACCATGCTAGAGCTCATATTCATATCGACAGTCGCCGCGTCGCGGGTCGGAAATGCTACTCATGAATATAAGCCTCTAGCATGCCTTGAAACTAGTCGAGTTTCTCGTCAAACAGTTGCATGAGTAAGCCGAAACCATAATAATTAATTTACTATGTCAAATAAAATAAAAATAAAATAAAATAAAAATATGTCTTACGAAAGTTTTAAGTTCAACGACTTGTTAAAAAGGTGGTAGTTATGATGTACAGCTACGGTGGTATAGTTACAAACCCAAACTCTAAATCTGTAGTCTAACTTATGTACATAAGGGTGACCGAAAATCCTAGAGTGAGGCAACGTTAAAAAAACCTGGTTGGCTAACTGGCTAAAGTACTGGTTGACGATTCTGGTTCACGTCCTCATAACTCTACGTGATAAAATTTAAAAAAAAACTTCCAACAATTTCCCCACAAAACCCTTTTCAATCCTAAAAGTAATGAAACTTAATCCCACCAACACGTTGTGCAACCACGGGATATGGAGATCCCGTATCCCGGGTTCCACGCTCCCGGGGGATCGATCGTCCCAGGATAAGAAGGGATAGTTTTCAATTGGCTGGGATCAACCACAATCTGTTGTGTTGTCGTGTGCCAGAATTGGATTGAAATAACTAGCAAGTAAGGGAAGGCGTGGATTGCTATGCAATTTTCTTGCTTCACTAAAGCTAAGAAACAGTATCTTTATATTGTATTTGTTTTTAGAAGCATACCTTTTTGCGACAAAAAAGTTTAGATTGCGATCTTGTCCCGGCCTTTTCCCGGCTTTGGGTCGTCACTAAACCTTAACTGAATGAAGTTGAATGTTTTATATTTTGCACAGAAACTTATCCCTATTTGTCCTGTAAATGACAATACATAAAAAGTTTACCTACTGACGACTATGTTAAGATAAAAATCAGATTTCATATTATTGTACCACATTATCCGAAGACAAATAAATTTAATTCCTCTATTATAAAAACTCGCAGCATGTAAAAAGCTCCTTTGTAATAAGAATTTAATTAGTATGTTCACATGAGTCGCGGCGAACACGTTTTTCTTTTCTGTCCCGGGAATCAAGCTAATTAATTTCGTTGTCAAAAGGAAAATAAGAAACGAGTGAAAAATATATTTTCTCATTAAGTAAAATTGATTCTAATTATATTACGTTCTCTTTTATACGTTTTCCGAGTAAGTATTGAAGAATACGATCGAATTTACGCGGGAACGTTTTTGAGAATGGAATCTCTAGAACGTAATATCGAACTGAAATTGCCATGTACAAAAATAGGTTAAATAAGAATATACTGGTATAAAAGAATAAAAAAGAAATGTTTTTTGAATATAGAACACAAAACATGCTTTTGGTAGCTTCATGGTCTTGTAATACTTGGCAGTCCTTATAGGCGCAGAACTGATACCGCAACATGAAATCTCTGATTATCGTTTAAAGTTTCCATCTCCAAGATGACTGCCAAGGTTGGAGATTGAAGCAAACCCTCTTTTATAGAAAAGGTCCATAGTTTTCCACATAGCTGGACTATATTGTCCTGTACACTGTAACGGAAATATCGATATATTTTTTTAAAAACCTTGCTCCACACTAGTATTATCACCTGTGTCGTGGGTGCGTTTACAAACATACAAGTTCACATACACATGACACCCAGACCCGAAACAACAATTTGTGAAACACACAAAGTGTTGTTCCGTGCGGGAATCCAACCCGCGACACGTTGCACGGCAGCCGGTTGCAGCCACCGCACCAATCGTGCAGTGAAGATGTTGTTGCATATTCGGCCTAACATAGACCTTATGTAAATATTATGTCTACAAACCCATCTGAAACTATAATCCTAGTACTAATAACACACGTCATATGAACACAAAGTGACTCCAAGGTCAATAAATAATTTTATTAATCCAACAGCTAACCACACTATGTCCTTAATTAGTTTAGCCAGCCTCCGATAAAGTAATTAACAAATACTTATATAGCATGTGTTTACTTATAACACGTTATACTATATAGGATGTGTATACTATTGTGTTATGTACACGTAATAAGGTTGTAGTTGTTATTTCCTGTAGGTTTTGTGTTCATAGTGTTGGTATTGGATTGGCTGCACTACCAACCGTACCATATTTATAGAAGAGATAGTCTCTCAATGGGTTTTCGACTTTATCTACATATACAGATAAATAAAATTGGAGTGTATGTTTGTAATACTGAAATAACCGCATTTTACTACATTCGTATGAGTATACATACGATAGATATATCAAAATAACACTATTTACTATTTTTGTCTGTCTGTCCGTCTGTCTGTTCATACTGTCTGGCTACACGCTACTGTAATCTCTGAAATGGCTGGATCGATTTTGACGAGACTGATTTTGATGACTTTTATTGGCAAGCAGTTAATGTACTAAGGAGTAACATAGGATGCTTTTGTTTTAGAATATTAAAAATCTAATTAGTCCAAATGAATCAAAGTTTAGGATTGGGGCTAAAACGTCATTTCTACGTATAAAATGTACATAAAAGTGACGTCACGCGACATTTTAAATCAATATTATCGTCGAAAGTATTCGTTTCTGAAAGAAAATAAAAAATACGTGTCTAATGATATAAAATAATCTATCAGACGGACATTATAAGAAAAATTAGGCATATTCTATTATAAAGTTGGACAGTTTTGCGAAGTTTGATTTTAGTAACGATTCAAACGACACTAGAGACACGTCAACAAGACAGCGCTTCTGTAAAGTCGAAAATGGAAATTCCAATAACATTTTCCCCGACCCGGAAATCAAACCCAAGACCTCCATCAATCACTTATGACTTTATTGTAACGAAACTGACGCTACAACAAATCTTTTTGATCTCTATGACATTGGCATTCGTCCCAGAAAGCTTAGCAAATTCTACAAACGATGATATGGGAAAATCAACCTTATTGCGACAAGATAGAAGTTGTAGAAGCAAGATTGTAGCTATATGCCATTAACGTACAATAAAACAAAAGTACATTTATTATTTCATGCCAGAACCGACCTACATAATCATATAATTAATCATCCGAACATCTTCCTTCATAGCTAACGACATCCGTTTTCCGTATACATACACATAGTATATAAATATATGTAACGTATATAACCCAGTACTCACACAGACATACGCAGAAACCCTAGATTAGTGATGTGGGAATTTGTATCTCGATATTGCGAAAAACATTATTTTATTTGAAACTTTTACACAGATTCGAAAATCCATTTAGATAGGTAAATTAGAAAGGAAAAATCCATACCACTGCTGGTATTCTCTGAAGGGTAATCAGAAAAGCACATGATAGATGTGGTCTAAGTCTAAGTTCTAAGTCACGAATCAAACTTGAAACTCCTTGACCAACGAAACATTCTGTCTGAGAAGAAATTGATAAATAATATCTAAAATTTTTACAATTATAGATGAATACGCTCAATCCAATATAACCTTTCGTGTGTCTAATACGTGGATCCACGCGAGACACAATGTATTTTATATTGTGTCTCATATCGGTACATTCAAAAGGTTAAAATCCTAAGGATAAGTTTTACAAAAACTTATCCTTAGTCCACAATACCAACACATCAAACCAAGTCCCTCATAAACGACAGTGGCGCCGCTCCCACCGAAGTGTGAGTGCGCATAGTAATTATAGGTTCCTGATAGGTTCGGTAATCGACCTATTCACAGGCATAATAGCGAGTTAATGGATTTTCATTGAAGATATGCTCTGTACCATATTGGTAATCTTGCAAGCCACGCCATCACGTCGGGTAGAAATGACAAATTATATGAAATACTTAAGGTCATATAGTATGTCTTTGCTTGAATATACACTATTATTTTAAAGTTGTATAATAATAAGTGAGATTTAATTATAATTACTTATACGAAATACAGGCCTAAGCTTTATAGTTAACAAGAAATTTCAGATAATCAGAAGAAAAATTGTTAAGAAAAAAGCCCAATTATTCTTTAGCATTATTTTACGTGTTAAGCCGGTAAACGAGCAGACGGATCACCTGATAGTAAGCAATCGGCCGTCGCCTATTGACACCCGGAACACCAGAGGCCTTACAAGTGCCTTACTGGCCTTTTGGGGATTAGGAATTTGAGGATTTTTGGGGATTGGGAGATTGGTGAAGGGGGGAGGGGTAATTGGGTCTCCGGTAACATCGCCATACCCAGTTCTTATTGAATTTGAAATCGTTTTATTTGGTTGTTTATACCTCTAATGTAAAGTAGGTGTAAAATAAATCCACTTCTCTCTATCTCCTTCACAAATAAATAACGAACGTACTATGAAACAGCAAACGCAACCCATAAATTAATTACAAGAGAAAACTGTTAATGGAAAATGTAATTAGCTGATGTTCAGACAGATAGCACTATTACTCATTTGGAAAGAAAGAATGAAGGAAATGCTCAAATGATTCATCTCCTTATCGTGTGCTAATCAGAACGCCAGTGTCTAAATAAAATATATGGTGGTAAAGACTTTGATAATATTATATTATGGAGTATTTATCTATGTTGGATAGGAGATATAAGGTTTGATAGTGCAAAACACGGCATTATGATTTTTTATTTGTTTCAGATCTAACTAAAGTCTGGAATATCATTTCGGAAATAGCACAAGTAATTATAATTATGTCACACTAAATTTACCTAAATACCGTACTAATCAAATTTATTTTCGCACTCCGTTTGTAAAAATCGCATATTTTAAGCTGTCAAAAGTAATTTTTCAGGGAAGATAAAAGTATACGAATGTTCTAAGATGAAAATATGTCATTCGTAATACCTGCCGTACGTATTTACTGTGACAAACGAACGATCACTTCCATCTTCCGCGCGTCTGCTCCACGTGTACCTATTCTGCTTAAAATTCGCACTCGCTCCGCAAACAGTCACATCCCTACGAGCGGTCTTATCGATCCTGACAAGATATAATATAAAATATATACCCACATACATCACTGTAACACCCGACACATTGGAAAACAATTCTTATGACGTGTGACGTATGATCGCTTTTCGCGTAACAAGCTATGACCTACAAAACATGTCGGATTAATCCGCAACAGGGCCGCACTCGAGCCAATCGTTTTTCGGATGACGTGTCGTGACGTCATTAATTTAATAAGTTTTGCGCCTAAGTTGGTTACTGTGTATGACATAATATTTGATAGAAAAATTCCCAGCACATTTTGTAGGTAAGTTTTGTCACCCCCAGTTGTGTACTCAGTTGAATGGAAACATTTTTCCGTATTTAAGGCAAACATTTTTAGATGTCCATTCAATATTTATATACTTTCTCTGAAAGGTATGAACAGGAAGATGAATGGGGTCATCATAAGGTACGGGTAGAATGGAAACTCGCTTTTTCCTGGATCAGAATGGGCCGTATTTTTTGGTGAGCTTTTGTATGTGTCGCATAGAAATATTAGGTATTTGCGAAATGGTTTTACAATACACTTTGGTTGGTGGATGAAACATTTAGGTATGTTAAACTTACTGATAGCGCCGTTACCACAGAACTGACCAAAGCAGCTTATTGCAATTTCGCATCTTCCGAACTGAAATTCAATTACAGTAATCCTATTACACGTTATCAAACTCATCATTCCCGTTGCGTGCTGCACTGGGAATATTAATTACACATAAAGCCAGGTCTACACTGCACACTACATGTTTTGCGTCACTTACGTAATCCCGTTAGTGTGGACGTGGCGTGGTGGGACAAAGGCGTCATTTAGATTAGGCCGTCAGACTCTGAGGCCCTAATGCCGTGCGGTTTGGACTTCCCTTTGACGTTACATTATCATTTGGTTATTGATCTGCCGGAAACTGTCGAACATGAAGGCTTGACGGGAACAGAGCTATGTTTCATTCAGTTATTGAATCAAAACGTAAAACAGATCAGCAAATATACCACTGCACACCTCTTTTCCTGAAGGAGTGAATCTATTTTATAACATTCACATTTTACCAATTTTAATTAATTATTTATTAGTCAACCCTTCCTCTTAACCCTAACCTTAGCCACAAACAGATATAACGAACAAGCTCCTGGCTAGATATACACTGAATCACAATGCCCCTTATAACAATAGTGTCACTTCCACAACCGTCACGCCTTGGCTCCAAGGGGAAGGGCAGAGTTATACCTACCTACAACAATATTGCACTGCCGCGGAGTAATGAAGGCTCATTGATCCCGTACATAATTGCTTTATTGGTGCTCATATTATGAGAGGCAACTGTTAATATAAGTTTATTTATTGTCTCCGTCTGAATCAATATGGGTGACTATCCTTTTTGGGGATTTACATGTAATAATTTTGATACATGGACCCAAACTAGGACATTTTTTTCTATGTCGCGCTTGTCTTTACAGTGATAGATACGAATTCACACGCACATTATACTCAGACCTGAAATAGCAATTTGTGGATACTATCGAGAATTACTCCATGCGGGATTCAAGCAGTTGTCCTGCCACTGCACCAATCATACAGTCAAAGCATCCCCGATCATGGTAGATGTCTCACCCACACGCACGAAGCGCATTAAACTTCCTTGTGCTTACTACTAAGGAGTGGAATTCTTTGTCAAGAGTCTGTGTTTCCTGAAGGGTGTCATCGAGGTCCGAGTGAATAGGTTGCATATGGGCAGACGTGCTCCTTCGTAGGTAGCAACATCGTTTACCACCAGGCGAGATAGTGGCCAAACATGGGCCCATCAAATATGTATAACAAAAAAGTCGCATGTAGCATCGTCGTTGGTATATGGCAATAGGCTCATCCTTTATTAAAGTGGGACTCAATATAAATGGCGTATAGTGGGTTGTTAGATTTAATATGTGCAGTATGATCCTTTTGTTTATTTACCCTTCATTTCAAGATGATCTGGTTGTGTCACATTACTTTACTATTACGACACGCACAGGACTGAAGTATGACAATAACATCACCCCTTGTTACAATAGGACTAAAGATTACTTGTGAGTAATGATACATTCAATATGTGCGTTGTGCACCTCTGTTTACCCTTTTAGCAAATAAAGCCAGTGTTATTATGTTATAAGTGGTATTCTTCACTTCTTTCCCCTTTGTTAAGGCTGTAATTATAAGCAATTACTTTTGAGGGGGACTGGATACATATGATGAAACGTCATAATTGGAGATATTAGATCTGCAGACTGATACATGTCTAATTGTGTAACTCGTTTAACGTTTGCTGTAATAATTAGTTTTGATGACCCTAGCTGTGTTAATGAAAGGTCTCTGGGCACTCCCAATAGATAATGCATGCATAAGGTAAGATGAAAAGGAAATGTCAAAATCGTAACATTTGGCGTTCTATAAGTATTATTATCAATTAGCTAAAATTGAGTTAGTCATCAATCCCACACAATTTTTAGAAGTGGAAAGTCCCCAAAATTTCCCAATAACAGACGTGAGGCAGGGGGAGTCGACAGTCTGTTCCTGACAATCTGTGGCATCCCTAAACCATTAAATTAAAGAGAGCGGTCGGCGTCGTAGCTACTTTTGCACTATTGTATAAAGTGTCGTGGTTTCGATTGTCACGTGAAGTAACCCACAGAGTGCTCTATTTTTGCATGTCCTCGATTTTGACATTATGTGTTCACAAACACAGAATAAAAGCCTTTTAAAAACGCACAGTAATCATCTTCCGTCACCTAAATAACCCAAATCTAGATCCCAGTACGAACATAATAAAACATAGGAATATTACAAGATAATTAATGAAAAGCACAGCTGTGCGGCATTCGTAGGTAATCCCGTTACAGCACTGACATTGATGAGTCGCTGTATTACGGGATTATGTAAGATTCTGCTACTAATTCTAATCGTTTCACTCATTTTTAGTCGTGTCATGTATTTTTACTATACCTCTATTTTGTTTTTATGTGTTGTGTAAATAAGCGATCGGAAATAGGTCGACCGTAAGCATCAATATGTAACTAAGTTAAAATATATTATTTTTGTAACTAATCATTTGACGTTTCAAAAGTACCATATTACGGTTTAATTGGAATAAATGCTTTGACTTAATCATCGTAAATCATCTGACTAATGGTATAAATACGATAGTATGTGTATTTGTGTGTATTTTTCTTATTAAATCACGTTGAAACGGATGAAGACAAGGGTAAATTATGGTCTGGAGTAACACCTAGAATAGACTAGTTTTTATCCCACGGGAACGCGGGTGAAGCTGCTAGCAGAAGCTAGTTCTCGTATAAAATCTTTTTACGTGCTACTAATTAAAAATTGTCATTAATTCACTTTTCCAATAATTTTCAATCAATCACAATTATTTATAACATAAAAATATCATGTTAATCTAATATTTTCGGTGATGTCGAAATTAACTAATGAACCATACATACGATCAGCGCCATCTGTGGGCGACCTGCAGAATTAAAATCATTACCATTAAATTTTAAAATGAATTACATTTCGATTAAATTACTCCGTCCATAATGTTATTAAGTGTCATAATATTATTATGTTAATCACATATTGTACGGAACAGGTGAATGGAGGAATGGAATGAAAATTAGGAATTGATTTTTCACTGGAAAATTATGCACAAGTAAATAAAAATGTATTTACAAATGTTCATTTTAAATGATCTCGTTTTTAAGTAAAGTAAGTAATACATCTCTAATAAATAACGGTTTGGCTTCCAAACTGTTCTTTATTATTTCTGTGTCAACTTTGCGACGAGACAATTCTTTTATCCCTAAAAAATCAACTCAATGAAAAAATACAAAATCTTGTACCTGTTTAGATTTAGGTTAGGTACTCTTAATTCAAATGATCTACGAAACTAAAACCCAACATCAAATAACGGCTTCCTGGAAAATTATCAACACTTTTCAGACCCGTCCATAACAGAGTTCTGTTACATAATATAATTTTTGTACCTAAAAAAAGGTTGGAATCGTAAAAAATACACTAAAACAATAGAATCAACAGTCACCATCAGAAAAGGACGGGTCTTGATAAAAACCTGCGAGATTTTTTGTTTATGGCATGCACTAGGCTTGAGGCGGGGTACGCACAACAGGGTGGATTTCTGGGTCAGTGGGTGGGGCCACCCCATCGCCACCCCGCGAACAGGGTAACACCCTGTGCGTGTACCAATAGGGCGACTTTCGAGCATTTCCGAGAATCGAGGCTAAACTTTTTTCTCGTTTTATGGAATCCCTCCCTGGACGCGACAGTTTTTTTTTTACTATTTTGTGACTCTTCAGTGGACTTTGGACTTTATTTGAGTGTTAATTACGTAAATTATTCTGTTGTTCATCGATTTTCTTTCCTTTTTTTTCTTATTAGTTAACGTTTGAAGTGAAAGAAGTTCCTATTTTGAATTTTGTTTCATTTAGAGTATTTTTTCAAATTGTTAGGTAAATATTACCTGTGCTCTATCACTTTCTATCATAAATTATAAATATTCTACGGTCTACTTAGCACCTAAATTTCGTCAATATCCGTTCAGTTATTTAGCATGATCGTACAGATAACAACACCAACACAAAGTTTCACTTTTGCGATCACAATCTGACATTTTATAGTTTACTAGACCTACTAAATTTACAAACGGACAATTTATTTCGCATGCAAAAACATGATTAAAATCTCCATTTACTTATCTAAATTCTATGCAAATTACATCATTAAGCATTCTACCTTATATTCCGCCATTTTTATTTGAAGACAAGACTGAGCTTATGAAAAAATCTAATTATAACCTTTCTAGTTTATTTTTTTCTGAATCAATTAATATCTAAGTCTTGGTGCCCCAGATCTGTCTAAGGTAATAAAATTTCACCGCTAATCGAGTCAACTATAACTAATTTAAATTATATTTTTCTAATAAAAGAGGATGAGAGTGACTTGAGAAATAAATGTGAAAGGAAAATCGACTTTGTTTCGTTATTGTATAGTTTGATTTTGTAATTTAATGATCTTTATTAGAACACGGATATCCGTTTGTGTTTTTAAAGGGAGATGTCATCATTTAATTTTTCATTTTATACTTTTGGATATAAAGTCTAATTCGCATGTAAGTGCGAAGTTTTTATTTGTAAAAGTTTTTTTTAAATTAAACGGCACGTGTTAGTGAGATCAAAGGCCTTGTTATTTGCAGCAAATATTTGTCTTCTTAATTGCGTACTAAACGCATTACCTCGCATATTTGAAGTAGGATAAAGTGATTAGAGTGAAAACAACGGTACACTCATGATGAACAAACATCGAATTAATTGAGAATATTATTAGAGACTAGCTTTTGTCTTTAAGCTTTGCTTGCTTTAGCGGGATATTAAATGGCCTATTTGTTATTATTTCGAATTTATAATCCGTCTCTGTGCCAATTTTCATTGTATATATTAAAGCAACTTTCGTATTTATACATATGCGTATTGACATATCTACTATTTAAACTGATGTACATGGATTAGGTCAGTATTTAAATGAAAAGTTTGATGGAACACTGATTCGTAAGTAATATTAGTATAGTAGAAGTTTTTTATTTATTTATTTACATTTCTGTATATAGAGGTAATATACGATGGCTGACTTAATGCCGGGTGGCATTCTCTAACAGTCAAATATGGGGGGATGCAGAGATGTGCAACAGTAGGTGTAATAATTCGAATACAATAAATCATTTTCAAATTGATAATCATAATATCTTTCATTAATCACAACATTTCAATATACGTTAATTCTATCTACCATTATATTCTAAGAAAATAATCTAATTTATTATTCCGACAGTATATCTAATATCGACGGGGATTATAAAAATAGAACAAAAGAAAACAAGAGACGATCTGAAACCGAAATTACTTTTACCGAGAAACACTCTCACAACTTCGAGTTCAATATTACTTTAGACACACAATTTTTACCTTCATACATAATTTACTGCTATAACCTTTATTGTGAAAATGTTTAATCAGTCAAAGTAACATAACGCCCTTTAAATCAGTGAAAGGGTGGGAGAGGAGCACCATTTCCTTTCAATCATCGTAGCACAAGACAATCGGCGAAGCGTCACCGATTCATGGTAGATGTCTCACCCACATGCACGAAGCGCTTCGCATCAAGCTTCCTTGTGCAGTGTGCTTACTACTAAGGAGTGGAATTCTCTGCCAGAAGTTGTTTTTCCTGAAGGTTGCTGATGGGACGACGTGCTCCACTACCAGGCGAGATAGTGGTCAAACGTCAGCCCATCAAATATAAAAATGTTGATTTTCTACTCATGATACAAAAGTGAGCCTCTTGCTACATACAGGTATAATTCAACTTCTATTCTTGGTAAGCAGGGTGGAGATATGCGACCTCCAAAATTCAGGTAGGTTACCAACCACCATATGGCTTAACGGTATATGCACTGAAAATCTTATTCGTTGTAGAATTTTTTTTAAGGGGGGAATATCATCCAATGACTGCTCCCGCCTGGGTGAGGCGGGAGGGAGTTTCAGACTCTTACTGATTAAAAACCACCCCATTCCTTCTCCTGCACGTCGAGCCGGAGCCCCGGTAACCCGTTAGGTTCGGCGATGGCGACCTCTCGCGTCCGGGCCTAGTGCAGGCCATGATGCGGAGCGAGGGGGACTGGGATGCCGTCTCCTCCTTTTGCGAAGCAGTCATGCTAGCTAAGGAGGAGGCGGGACGCGTGAGGCAGCGAAGCGCTGCCTCCTCGCAACCCGGCCATCGCGAAGGACACACCGGGCGTCGGGGATCGCGGGACGATCTCCGGCCACCGTAAGCGCGGGACTGCGGACGGCGAGCATGGGTGGCTCCCCGTCCGACCAGAAACAGACCCGAGCGTACGGCGCGTCGCGTTCCGCGCGCGCCTCAAAGAGCCATCAGACCACCACAGATGGGGCCCAATAGGGCTGCTGCCGATTCGGAGTCGCGGAGAACCTAACGGGTTTTTTTTTTTATAAAGGTGGAAAATCATCGAATATGGCGACATTGCGTTATATTATGTCGAACGAAAGAAAACATCCCCATGCCTATGTTTAGTCTAGACTAGACTCTAGGAACGTATAGGATATAGGATTACTTGGCTGAAAGCCTAGACGGCTAATTAGTTTAGTTATCTGTCTGTTGCCAAACGACTGAGAGACTGCTGATAGTCTCAGTCTCACGGTAAATACGGTTCTCATTCTAATTTAGGAATGAGACATTATTATTATATTGTTTTTAAGGAAGAAAAGGCTTTGTTTTTGGTGCTGTTAACGAAAACATGACCTTGTACCTCTATAGTGTTTTCTTTGGATCCAAACTTCTTTACTTACGAACTTTTTACTTGTATAGTATATATGTAAGAAATGAGACTGCCTCGTTGGTCGAGTGGTCGCAAGTACGACTGCCGACTGGCAAGGGGTCTCAGGTTCGATTCCCGGGTCGGGCAAAGTATTACTGGATTTAAAAAAAAATCTCAGTCAGCACGGAGTCTGGAATTGTGCCCTGTATATGCCAATAGGCTCACCCCCTATAATTGAAACACCCACTTTTCACTTGCCCGGCAGTCGCAATTGCTACCACTCGGCCAACGGGGCAGTCTCTTTTTTTACCCTACTCCACTGAAATGATGTAGAGACACATATTTTTACTTCTCTAGGAAAACACTTTAAAATCACAACACATTCTCTTATCATAGAATCAATACACAATCCACTGAACAGACAAACAAACACACATACACACTAAGTGACGTCAACAATACGATTCAAGGGCCTAAACTTTCACACGCCCATCTTCTACGTAGGGTTGTCTCGGCGACGCACCCTTATATTACTCGTTGGCTAAACTTTACTTTAACTTTCTTTATGCGTAGGGTGTATGTGTATAACTGTGAGTTGTTCATTATGAAATGTTTTATATGTATACTAGATTTTACCCGCGGCTTTGCCCGCGTATTCCTGTTTTATCCCATAGGAGCATTTAATCTGGATAAAAACTAATAAAAAGTCCTATCACCCAAGTTAGTCCATACCCTACCTTTATGTCAAATTTCATCAAAATTCGTTCAGTAGTTTCAGCGTGATTCACGGACAAACATCCAAACGAAGAAACTTTTACATATATAATACTATGTTTCAAATTACATAACAGGGTATGAAAATTAAAAATCTAATTAGTCCGTAAGTTAAGTAATGAAAAAATATAAGACACGTATTTTTTTGTATTTTGTCGTATAATAAAACAATACTTAGATAAAACGAGTCAAAGTTTAGGAGTGGGGGCTAAAACGTCATTTCTACATATAAACTGTACATAGAAGTGACGTCACGCGACATTTCAAATCAATATATCGTCTACCAGACGGACATTAAAATAAAAATTAGGCATCTACCCAATTTCATATAGTCGTAGACATTTTCACCGATAATATCCACTTAACCTAAAAAATATTTCTTTAAACATTATAGATAAATTCCAACGATTAAAAAACCTGTCTGCGAATCTCTTATCCCAATCAATTTATCTCTAGTGCCTGCGATAATATATACCTACATATATCAAACTATAGTATGCTCGTATAAATATACGCAGTCACTATATCCGTGTTCACACAACGTTGAACGGGCTCCACTAATAGTTAATTTATTAAAAGCGTCAGGTGGCAACCCTACTCTTCCCCCATCCATTTTGCAAGCACTCCGGCTAAAGCGAAACTCGCCGGGGTTTTACTTTCCGTAATTTGCCGGATACGGACCGGAGCGGCCCGGAACGAGCTGGAGCGGTACGGTGCGTGGCCGGTGCGGTTTCATACGACAATGCACACGTTATTTCATGTAGTAATATTTGTTCTGTTGCACAATAATAGCTTGTTACGTATCAACTTTTTGCTTCTATATCATATGTTTTTTTAATGCGACACAATTCTGATTTATGTTTTTAGATTTTATTATTTGCTACTATTTTCGGACTTTTTTTGCCTCAAAAAATCGATCGTATGAACTGGCTTTAGTAATGGACTATTTGATGACAAGATTTTTTTTTATTTGGAGTAGGAGGCAAACGAAAAAAGCCTAGCTGTTACCTTACTATAGTTTACAATAAGACTATACAGTTGTGTATGTGAACTTTTAGTTTGTAAACGCACCCACGACACAGGAGAAATTCCTAGTGTGGGGCAACGTCTTTTTAAAAAAAATACAAAAAAAAGTTGAATATGCTTTAGAGAGAGGTTGTCCATTGAATAAAATGTAAATAAAACTTCTTGTTAAACAATGATAAAACAAAGTTACAAGTACCTGCATGCTAAGCGATCAGCGCTGCCTATGGACACTCGCAACACCAAAGGAGTCACAAGAAAAAGTGTGGAATACGCTCTTTTTCAGTACATACAATTTGTACAAATTGTAAAAATCGTACAAAAATATGACATTGTCTTCCTACGTTTTGGTTATGCATTATTACAACAGTTATCATGTTTTCTTTGTCCATATATCTTGCATACAGTTATATATACATCAATAAAATGGCGATAGTTAATAACCCGATTGACATTACGAGGCAGGCGCGGGTCGCAGCTCCTGACCCCAGGGTTGAGATCCAATTGCCTCCAATTGGCATGGGACGCTGGGACGCTGCCATCGGTCGGCATATACCGTTTTATCAAAGTAAATTGTAGGAAATAAGTCATTTTTGTTGCCCGACAATTTTGATAAAGGTAACAGACAGAAAATGGACGAAGAATAAAAGTGATGGATGAAAATTATTGGCCCTTTTTTATTGAAAGGACGATAAGGATGACATTAGATGAGACTGTTATCTATCTCATCATTTAAATTTATGTGGTCTTACGAAAATAAATAAAACATTTACCTTTCAAATGTAATTTTGTAGGACATACGGAATGTACGGATGATATTACTTATAAGGTCATAGGACCTTAGATATTGGTGATATTATGTAGGAGATATTCCCCTATTGAAAGCCTCATTATTATCAGTAAGTCTTAATTAAGTATGTACTAAAGACTTTTAAATTATTCACCGGCTCGACCGGAGTGATACCAAAGCTTCGCAGAAAACCGATGTGAAACAATGCTTGTATGAGTAACGTTAACGGAGGCCCAATAACAAATTTGTAAATTTTGATGTGCTATTACCAATTTCCACTTTGCAACCGTACCTTTAGACTAGACTACCTCAACATCTTCCTGAGTAAGGGACTAGTTACAACACATTGTTAGTTTATAATGCCAGTATCAATAATAATCTCAAAAACTTGGAGCCCATATTTCCAAGTCACCTAACAATCAACAAGTCAATAAACAAAGGGTTGGCATTTGAGCAGCCTATCCCTAAGGCTTTATTATGGCATTCGCGTGAAATACCATCGCACGTAGGAACGCAGGCCGACCTTAGGTAACTGCTAAATTATAGGACAGTTTCACTTAACATTATCTTCATAATGAAAAGGTCTATTATAACTCGTAGTAAAATTTTGTTATTTCGAACTATCTCGTTGGTTAAATAGTCTAAATGCGACTACGGACCTAGGGATCTCGATCTTGGGTTCAATAATTTGGGGCACGCAAAGTTTAAATTAATGGGGTTATTTCGACTTAATATGTTAGATGCCTAATTTTTATTTTTATTTAAATCGGCTTACTCACGTAATTATTTGACGAGGAACTCGACTAGTTTCAAGCCATGCTAGAGGGTGGCTTCACGAGCAGCATTTCGCAACCCGCGACGCGGCGGCTGTCGACTTCTTTATAATTTTTCAGAAATAGCATTTCTATATATTCGACCTGTCAGCATCTATCTGGAATTCTTACCCCCTATAGAGGTATAGGACCGGACATGGGACTCATAGCATAACTAGTGAAAAAGCCTTTTCGTGGTCAAAGTCAAAGTAATAATAAAAATCACTACGACAATGCAATAACAATCTTAACACAAGTTACTAAAGAACGTTTTCAAACACTACAACCTTTAACATAATCCCTTTTAACATGGAGAGAGAACATAGGTACCTATACAAGTGGTATTGATTTGCAATATTCCAATATCGGTAGTTGGATTAACATCAGGATATTAGTGGTTGACGTGTGCTGTTCAGCATTCGATGTTATAATGGAATCTGTCAAAAACATCGACGTGACGACTGGCATGAACATTCTGATTAGCGGTCAGTCTGTATGTCGATGAGGTAGATTTCGCTGGTAGAGGGTTATGACGTATTTTGTATGTTAGAACTAGGTAGGTGTGTTATTTAGTTGATAACTATTTTACAGTACAGAATGTAGGACCGCTTTTTTTAAGGGGGGAAAATCATCGAATGACTGCTCCCGCCTGGGTGAGGCGAGGCGGGAGGGAGTGTCAGACTCTTACTGGCTAAAAACCACCCCGTTCCTTCTCCTGCACGTCGAGCCGGAGCCCCGGTTACCCGTTAGGTTCTCCGCGACTAATGTATGAACCCTAGCGACTTTTTAACCGACTTCAAAAAGGAAAACAGGGTTTGTATAAGTATGTTGTTATACTTGGGAGGTTTGGTATATTAATTAACTTCAGATATGTCGGAGCGTAGATCTACGAGAAACATAATGCTTTTTGTTCGTGTCTTAAATACAGACATACAAGAGGCTGACCGACTTTAAAAAAAAAAGGTGTTTTTTAAACGTAGTTTATAAAAACCAAAAAAAACATGAAGAAAATCGAAACACCCCAAATATCCACCGTCCACCAATTTTCAATAGTCGCGCTTGCAATTGCAACTATTAATAAGTCAATAATAAATAAAAGTCAATAATACATATTTGCTTGCAAGTAATACCTGTCATACATCCTCCTCGTTTATGTAGGAAAACTTTAACGTTAACACTAAAACGCTAATAAATATACGCGCTACTGGTCCTTTTGACCCGCACTCTGACCCCTGCAAGTTTATTTGACTCTAAATTAAAAGGTTTCATAAATCAACCCCAAGTAATTATTGTTAGAGGTTTGATTTTAACGTTGTAATAAATGTTAGGTTAAAATTATAACTGAAATGTACCTGCAATCTATTTCCGACTTTCTCGTCGGGATAATCGGAAAAGTATTTTTCATTGAAATGGAATTTTCGAAATTGTAAGCAGTAACCGCTTAGTTTCGATTTATTCGTGATTTGGGAAGCCTCAACTTAATATTAACATTTGGTCGTTTTTTTTTCCATTGAAAATATCGGTTAATTTTTTACTAAAATGGGAAGTCATAATTGTAGTAACTACTCACTATACTACAAGTTCATATATATAGCATAACATTATGTGTAAATTTCGAGTGCAAATTACGGCACTTAGCGCCACTCATGTAACACCCACTTTTCACTATTTAAGTTATGAGTCCCATCTAATACTGGGTGTGCCTATTGCCATATACCGGGCACAATTGATGATAGGGTATGAAAATTAAAAATCTAATTAGTCCGTAAGTTAGGCAATTAAAAAATATTAGACACGTCTATTTTATTTTGTCGTATAATAAAACAATACTTAGATAAAATAAAACGAATCAAAGTTTAGGAGTGGGAACTAAAACGTCATTTCTACGTATAAAATGTACATAGAAGTGACGTCACGCGAAATTTCAAATCAATATATCGTCGAAAGTATTCTTTTTTGTAAGAAAATAAAAACTACGTGTCTAATGATTTAAAATAATCTACCAGACGGATATTTAAAAAAAATTAGGCATCTACCCTATTCTAGACTCCGTGCTACTACTGAGATTTTTTTTAAACCCAGTAGTACTTTACTCGACCCGAGACCCCTTGCCTGGCAGTCACACTTGCGACCACTCGGCCAACGAGGCATACAAATATTGCACTATAAATATAACGACCACATTAAAATTTAACTCCTTAGTGACAGCGTTAAGCGAAATACAATCTTGTGCCAGTCATCGATGGCTCACGAACATTACATTAACCTATTTAGTTATTCGAATCTTACAACTTTAGATAGTCTGATGTATGGGCATGACTACTCAAACGTGTTCGACATTAAACTAAATATAATATTATGGATTTGTCTGCCATTTATTATCTATTTACTTTCTTTCTTTCTGCTATCACCTATTGCAAATTATATGTAAGGCTGTTGATTTTCTAATAATATAAAAAAACAAACCTTTTTGCAGAATATAACATAACATAATATCACGCCTTTTATCCCCGAAGGTGTAGGCAGAAGTGTACATTTACAGCACTTAATGCCACTGTACAATGCAACACCCACTTTTCACTATTTAAGTTATGAGTCCCATGTAACAGGGGGTGAGCCTATTGCCATATACCGGGAACAATTCCAGACTCCGTGCTACTACTGAGATTAAAAAGCCCACTAATACTTTGCCCGACCCGGGAATCGAAGACTCCTTGCCCGAGTCGTAATTGCGAGCATTCGGCCAACGAGGCAGATTATTTGATATTATATGTATAAGTACCTAGATATGTACAAAGCATTCTTACACCTTGAAAGGTGTTAAGAAGAATGACGTGTAGTTACTGGGTCACAATCATAAATATGGAAAACGGCACAAGCAAATAAAACATTAATGGCCGAAACAATAAACCGATTTTATTAAAAACAATTATTTAAGAATTGCCTCTTGTATAACAGATGTTCGTAATAATGTGTTCGCAGGAGGTAGAATAAAAATAATATAATTATACTTTTATGTATAATTTTATGGCAACACTTAACTAGGTACCGATTTTATGTAGAGATATTTAATGTAGGTACTAAAATGAAGATAGAAATTGCTATTAGTATATAGGCGATTTTTAAAAAAATTGTTATATTAGTTTAATTTTAATGTATTATTCAATTTTAATAATACAAATATTTGTTTATGAAAAAGCTTTTAATTTCTAAACTACATTTTGAAATCAAACTTGTACATGCCAAACATTATTACAATGTAATTGAAAACAAACAAAAATTGTCAATTTTGTATAAGCAATAAATAAAACCAAACAACTAGATACTGATAAACGTTTGGTTTGTCTGAGTGTCTACTCGGTAGACAGTAGACAGTAGACTCTATATTGTCTCACCAACTTCTAAACACTTCACAAAAGATAAACACCAGTCTATAATCTGTTGTTAATTCTAAAAACAAATATCGTGGAAGATTTAAAAGTATAATAATGAAGAATAGTGCTGCTGAGAATATCTGCTTAAACAGACGAATTCCGATATTAGTGTACATAGCTAGCAGCTAGCTGCCTTTTTGGCCGAGTGGTTGCAAGTGCGACTGCCAGTAGAGTGGTCGCGAGTTCGATTCCCGGGCCGGGCAAAGTATTACTGGCTTTTTAAAAATAAAATTCTCAGTATTAACACAGAGTTTGGAATTGTGTCCGGTATATGGCAATAGGCTCACCACCTATTAAATTGGAGTCATAACATAAATAGTGAAAAGTGGCTATTACATTGTACAGTGGCAATAAGTGCCTACTCCTTCGGGGATAAAAGGCCTGATGTTATGTTATTGTTACTCGTACACCTGTTCAGGAAACAACTTCTTAGATGTAAAAATATTTAGAAAAACAATAACATGTTACGATAACAAAGACGATAATTACAAACACTTGTTAAATTAATTAATATATACATATGTATACACAACTTGTACAACGATGTTAAGTTAACAATCAGTAATATTACGTTCTGCGTTGTTTTTATATTTCTTTCAAGAAAATATCTACAATAGTCAGTAATTCAAAGTGACAAGTGATTTTGTTAATCATTCATCAACATCATCAGTCCGTGTTCGTCCTCAGCTGGACATAGGCCTCTCCAATAGCACGCCACTGAGCTTAGCCTTCAGCTCTTCTCATCCAACCAGTGACAGCCACCTTTCGGATGTCGCCAATCCACCTAGCTGGAGAGCGCCCTACACTACGTTTGCCTAGACGCGGTCTCCACTCTAGACACATTATTACCCCAACGGTTATCGGTTCTTCGACAGATGTGACCGACCCGCTGCCGCTTCAGCTTACTAATCCTTTGGATCTTATGTGTTAATATGTCAACGAAAATAAGTTTAATATTTATTACTTTAAATACCTCACTCGTATAAATGAGCTATTAAACTGTCAAACAGCAAGTGGTCACCGGTGACCGCAACCTATTGTTCTATAATTGTATCTATAATGACGGTACTCAACGAGTTAAACAGGCGCGTTAAAAATACATTTATTAAAAAAAATAAAAAACAAACAGTCATTTCTTATAGACAATTGACATGAGCAAAATATTCCTGTTCCTACTACACTGAAGACACAGTCAATCACCCAATACAAAAAAATAAGTCTATCCACAGTCACACACGATATAATTTCATCCAACACTAATCCCATTAACATGACACGTCCTGAGTCTAGTGTGAAGCTAAATGAAGAGTAAAAGTCTACAATAAATCCACTAGCTCCTAGACTAGCCTAGCTCGCCGGGGTCGTGCGGCGCCGGGGTCGTGCGGTCCATGGCCCTCTACGGCGCCCCTGTTTGGGCGCCAAACCTGTTGCGGCGTCCCGCTCGGACGCTGCTCATGGCACAGAGGGTCATGGCGATCCGAATGATCCGCGGATACCGCACGATCTCTGGGGAGTCGGCGAACCTCCTTGCCGGATTACCGCCGTGGGATCTGGAGGCGAAGGTGCTCGCGCGCGTGTACAGCATGCGCGCGGAGGCACGCCGCCGGGGCGAAACCCCGCTGCCGCGCCAAATAGGTGCGTGGCGGGATGAACTCCGGCGCGATCTCATGGCGGAATGGCAGCAACGACTGTCGCAACCGAGGGCTGGGCTCGCTGCCATCGCAGCGGTAAGTCCCCTCTTTGAGGAGTGGCTTGAGAGACGCTACGGCGTCCTCACCTACCGCCTGACGCAGGTCCTCACCGGACATGGAAGTTTCGGGAGGTACCTGTGTCTGATGGGGCGGGAGGAAACGCCCGGGTGTCATCACTGCGAGGACCGCCCTGAGGACACGGTGGAACACACGGTGGGAGAATGCCCTTCGTGGGCTGAGCACCGCCGTGTCCTCAGGGAAGTGATCGGCGATGGCGACCTCTCGCGTCCGGGCCTAGTGCAGGCCATGATGCGGAGCGAGGGGGACTGGGATGCCGTCTCCTCCTTTTGCGAAGCAGTCATGCTAGCTAAGGAGGAGCGTGAGGCAGCGAAGCGCTGCCTCCTCGCAACCCAGCCATCGCGAAGGACACACCGGGCGTCGGGGATCGCGAGACGATCTCCGGCCACCGTAAGCGCGGGCCTGCGGACGGCGAGCATGGGTGGCTCCCCGTCCGACCAGAAACAGACCCGAGCGTACGGCGCGTCGCGTTCCGCGCGCGCCTCAAAGAGCCATCAGACCACCACAGATCCCCATCTGTGCCAATACGGCCGATGCCGATTCGGAGTCGCGGAGAACCTAACGGGTAACCGGGGCTCCGGCTCGACGTGCAGGAGAAGGAACGGGGTGGTTTTTAGTCAGTAAGAGTCTGACACTCCCTCCCGCCTCACCCAGGCGGGAGCAGTCATTCGATGATTTTCCCCACTTAAAAAAAAAAAAAAAAAAAAGACTAGCCTAGCTTCTAGACCAGTGATTCCCAACCGGTAGACCGCAGAAGAAAAAATAAAAATGCTCTATGAAATGAAAAAGTACCCAAGACAAAAATACCACGGTTAAAGCTCGAATTAAAGTTATGTCATGTATGTATGTAAAGTTATGTGTTTTTTTTATTTTGATTTTGATGTCAAAAGGAATAGCTGAGAGAAACAACTGATTTAAACTGTCAATAATTTACTATTTTTATGCGAACGAATCCCAGGCCTCAGGAGGAAATGTTATTTCCACGTGAAAAAGTAATTATTAGTAATTATTGTGGTCCTAACGTAATATCATTTTTAATTTAATTTATTTATTTAGGAACAGAAAACAAGTTACATATTAACATTTTACATAACAATACGTATAATTCGACACATTGTTGAAAAGTCCAATAAAATCTCTTAATAGCTACAGCAAATATGTAACCCACACGATTGCCTACAAAATGAAACACCTACAAGTAATATTTTTTATGATAATTGGATTTATTGAATTCTAATCTACCAATCAAGCCTTTGCGTTTGATATCCTTAAAACACATTTAATAAAAAATGGTTCTTGACCAAGCCGTTCTTGGGAAAGTTTGTCCTAGACTAACCCATTTATGTTCCATCACTCAGCCGTAATCCACGTCACACAGACTTTGCCATCCATTGCACGTTACCCCTCTATAGGATTACGTCCATCGCTCTATCACTTAGTACTTTGAGAAGACTGCCACGTGCAGAGACAGTAATGGATTTAGTTTCAGGGTGTAGCCTCGTCAGCGATGTGAAAGATGCAGCCGTTTTTGCTGTACCTTTGTAGGTGCATTTTGCAATCAATCGACGCTGAAAGGCTGTAAGGACTTGTTTCTGGGATTAGTATCTATTTTTGAGATTTTTTATGCCAATATTAAAGAATATTCTTCTTAAAAAACCTTATCAATTAACATCTCCATGTTAGAAGCAGAACAAAGTTAGTAAAATGTATACAACTAGGTGTATCCAATTCCATGAATATTTCTTGACTGAGCACAAAATAATTTGACTCAGTCATTAGGACTGTAAAGTATAACGACCACAATACATTTCCAATTCCAAACTGTTTGGCAATTAAACAAAATCGATACTAATAGCTATAAATCGTATCTCGATGTCGCATGTGAAACGTAATCGATTACAAATGTTGCACGCAAATACGTTTTTTCTCGATTAGTGAAAATCGCGTGCAACACTCATTTCCTTACTGAGAATACAAATATGTGATATGCGTAAAAATATGCGAAGATATTCATAGATATATTATTATTTAAAGAAAGTTGTTAAGTGTTGGAAAGAGAGTGCCTTGATGTGAGGGTCTCTGGTCGAGTGGTCGCAACTAGTCGCAAGTGCAACTGACGGGCAAACGGGGCAAAGTATTTTTTTAAAGTCAAAGTTAATATCATTTGTTTCAATTAGACCAGGAAGGCACTTTTGTACGTCAACAAAAAAAAAATAAAAACTCAAGCTATTTACTCATCCCAAGGTGTAGATTCTTATGGAGAAGAACGAGCAAGAAACTCAATTACTTTAAAAAAAACCAGTAGTAGCACGGAGTCTGGAAATGTGCCCGGCTCACCCATTATTACATGGGACTCATAACATAAATAGTGCAAAATGGGTGTTACATTGTAGGTACAGCGTACACAACACATTCATAAGTTTGTATATATGCCATCGCGAAGGACACACCGGGCGTCGGGGATCGCGAGACGATCTCCGGCCACCGTAAGCGCGGGCCTGCGGACGGCGAGCATGGGTGGCTCCCCGTCCGACCAGAAACAGACCCGAGCGTACGGCGCGTCGCGTTCCGCGCGCGCCTCAAAGAGCCATCAGACCACCACAGATGGGGCCCAATACGGCCGATGCCGATTCGGAGTCGCGGAGCACCTAACGGGTAACCGGGGCTCCGGCTCGACGTGCAGGAGAAGGAACGGGGTGGTTTTTAGTCAGTAAGGGTCTGACACTCCCTCCCGCCTCACCCAGGCGGGAGAAGTCATTCGATGAAAAAGTTTGAATATATTCAATTGATACAGATGAGCTCAAGGTCAGAACAACCCCATTAGCTAATGAAAATCACGTTCAAATAGAAACATGAAATCGTTTATTATCGACTTTATTTCCTTTAAATATTACCTAAAACACCGACTTCCTATTTATTACATGGCGTCTGATAAATAAGGATTTTATTTAGCGATATTTCCTCATTGCTATTTATTTATTTAGGTCAAGGGAGCCTGTAACACGTGTATATTCAAATGAGGAATAATTTTACTTTATCCTGTACATGCGTAGCTATTTTGTGTCGTAAGGTCATGGTGTTTAGCCTTTCTTTAGGTAAGTATGGATATTTCTAGGTAAATGATGATTAAAATATTTAAGTTCTCGCTTAGTGATAGTTTTTTTATGGGATAAGCCTGTAATCGAGCAGACATATCACCTGATGGTAAGCAATCGGCGTCGCCCATGGTCACCTGGAACACCAGAGGCGTTACAAGTGCGTTACCGGCCTTTTGGGATTAGGAATTTGAGTATTGTTGGGGAACACAACGCAAGCGTTGTTTCACGCCGGTTTTCTGCGACGCCGTGGTATCACTACGGTCGAGCCGGCCCGTTTGTGCATAGCATGGCTCTCCCGCACTTGAAGTTTGAGAAATGAGTTACATTTAAAGGTTTTTAGGAAAATAGGTTTTAAGCTATGTAACTCGTGGCTAAAGTAGTCTAAATAAGTAAGAAGGTATCGGCGGCAAATTTTGTGTTTCAATAGTTTGGCGACAGGAAATGCTGAAATTCATGAAAAAAATTTAAACCTAGATTAAAAAAATACGTTAGCCCACACTAGGATTTTGTCGTGTCGTGTTTACATACACATGCCACCCAGACAACGGAACAACAATCTATGGATCACACAAAGAGTTGTTTTGTGCGGGAATGAAACCCGCGACACGTTGCGCGGCAGCCAGTTGCCCAACGACAGCGCCAACCGTGCAGTCAATAAATAAGTAAACTATCAAATACACTAATCAAGGTGGCCAAAGGTTCAAAAGTTGGCCAACTTTTCAACCAAAATGCCATCTTATACCCCATTGTGATTACGTCTTACAGAACCCCGTGAAGTTGTATACAGCTTCTCTAATCAAATCATTCATTCATTTTCATTTTAGCTGTAGTCGTCCCACTGCATGGCAAACCACACCAGCAAAATCGATTTAAACTGTCAAACACCGCGCGGTCACCGGTGACCGCAACCTATTGTTCTTTAATTGTATCTATAATGACGGTGCTCGACGAGTTAATAATAATAGCCGATATTCCAGTTATTACAGTTACTAATATCATTACACAGTCTTACATATTTGATTAAATGTTTACTTTATTAAATGATGTCCCTAAGCTCGGTGTGCCTCTTGGCATAGGCCTCCTCCAACTCCTTCCATTGCACCCTGTCTCGTGGAATTCTACTACTCTAAAATTGATTTACATCAATCTTTTCATTGTCAGTCTTGTTTTCTCTAAACAACTCATAATCTTCATCATTTATGATAATGAACCATCAATCAGTCACATTTCCTGGAACCACTGTTTTTCATCGCTCGCAGACGGCGTGAAGATATGCGCGTACGCACGAACTTGACCCACTTTACTGGAAGTTATGAATTATTTACCGTATATGTTATTGGCACGCAACGTTTTGTTCAGGCTTTTAAATTCAGTCATTATGCTTGGGGTGGGGTCGCAGTGAGAGCGTGAATTTTGAGGAGATGCGGTTTTGGAATGGTTGGGGACAATGAGTAATAAATTGAGGAATGGAATAATGAAACATTAATGTAAAAGTTGAATAATACTTTCTAATAAAGTCTATATATTGTTAATTAAATGAAATAATACATAACCATCATTTATTATCAAATCCCGCAATACCTCTATGAGTAAATGCAGTTATTTAATTAGAGACCTTATAAGGACAGACATAAAAGCATAAATTTTAATTAAACATAAATCACTATATTATTAAAATTAATTGAAATTGTTAACATTCCACGTATTAGCGAGATTAGAAAGGTACTTTCATCGATTAATCATTTTAAAGCTGAGCAACAAATTAAATGAAATATATAAAATTATTACCTATATACCTATATAAGTTTCCAAGTAATATTTGATTAACTAGAAGCTTTGGAGTAGTAAACTGAACTCGTTACCTATTACACACACACACACACATACAAGAAAAAACACTGACATTTTTGTGCTTCATTCATTTGTAAGTGACATTATGTCCGCCTGGTATTCAACGTCCTTGACTTATTACTCTTAATTGTATATGAAGAGAAACTTATTATACCAAACTCCTTGTTAATACAGTTTGTAGATAGCCCAAAAAATGACTAAAACACATAATCAAGTGTAAATCTTATGCTAAGTTCTAAAATTTGGATTCAAGCTATTGCTTACGTACGAACGTAATAAGGTTGTCAAGTACAGCGTTCTAAAGTAAAAACATCGGTCGTAAGTTAATACTTTTGGACTTAGGCCCAAATGGGAGGACAATAAGGTACAAAATAAATAAAGTATTAATATACCCGGGGTTGAAACGGGTTAATTTGTGCTAGATAGATAATTGTTTTATTTGTTTTATGGAGAGAAACTAAGCTTTCTCTTAAGTTTTCCTAACTACACATAAACTGTCATAATTTATATGGTTTACTTATTTAAAGTGTTAATAAATAACAATATCCCACTGCTGAGAAAAAATATCTTCTCACACGGAGAAGCATTAAAAACAGCAATAGAAACTAATTAACTTTATCGCTGTCACAGGAACCACACCTCATTTCACATTATGCATTGAACATTCTGCATCGCTCAAACCGAGAAATCTTGTTCAAGATGACAAGCAAATATGTTGGTAATGGCTTATTGATTGTAATATGTAAATATACATAACTATGTACCCACCTCTGTTATGTACTAGCGTATATGTATAACGATAATTGGGAGTGATTGGCGAACCGGAGCCCGGGCAATCCGTTAAGTCCTCCATGGCTCCGTCTCGGCATCAGCCCTATTGGGCCCCATCTGTGGTGGTACACGCCGTACGCTCCGGTCTGGTTCTGCTCGGACGGTGAGTTACCTATGCTCGCCGTCTGTAGGCCCATGCTTACGGTAGTTTAAAAGCCTGAAATGTACTTATGTTCTTACTTGCTTGTATAATTGTTCAGGATCTCAGTACCCAGTATGTGGTTGTTATATCGATTTTGACTTTTAGAGATGCTAAAAATATAAAATGACTTTCCTGGCTATTCGGCTTCAGATAGAAAAGAAGAGTTGAAAACTAAAATCTTCGAACAGAGGACGAGGAACGTCGAACTACCCTAACGTTAGCTACATTTGTCCAGGGTCAGCAACCCTAATTACCATTTCAGGTTTTTGACTTAGGGACCGACTTCTAGCATCCCTAATCATAACCGAACCTGGCCTAACGCGGAATTGGGATATCCAAGACCTTATTTGAAACGAACCTATAGTTATGAACTTTTGAATCGCAATAAGCGATCCTTCTGAATGGCGTCGCGGATCATCTCGAGAAAAACATAATATAAATAGAAATGAATTCCTTATTACTATGAAGTAATTGAGTAAAAACAACGAACCGCCAAGGAGGCGCTATGGTAGCAAAAATTAATCATTAGACACTCATCAACAAATGAGAGTTTTAAATGCAAAAATGACTCTTATTGGGAACGCATTAGAGTCTAGACAAATTATTTAGAAAAGTCATAAAACCATGACGATCACCTACTTCTACTTATCAAGAGTCTTCAAGCATAATATCAAGTGATCTGTTCATACTTTTTGCTTGATTTAAATTCATATTAAAAATGTTTCTTGTATGTCTATTGCGCCTGCAGTTTTTGTGGTGACTTGCCACCATGCTTGACTTGTAAAGTCGGATATATGATCCCTGTTTAATGATTGGGTATATTAAATGGATCTGTTAAAAAATAAATAATAGCCGGTGTATTATTTGTAGTCAAAAACTTAAAAATAACGTCTGATTTCACATAACATAACATCACGCCTTTTTATCCCTGAAAGGGTACGGAGAATGCACATTACGGCACTTAATGCCGCTGTACAATGTAACACCCACTTTTCACTATTTATGCTAGGTCGTTGAGTCCCATGTTATAGGGGTTGAGCCTATTGCCATATACCGAACTCAATTTCAGACTCCGTTCTACCACTGACAATTAAAAAAAAAGGACTGTCATACTTTGCCCGACCCGGGAATCGAACCGGCCAATGAGGCAGTCTTCTTCCGATTCTTGATTTCATCCAATTTCTTTCTAGTGTATGTGCTAAACCTCCCTGAAACCTAAATACATTTAAATTAGAGACAAGCTGTTAGCATTTTATTGTAGACAGCAACAATATAAGTATCTAAAGTGACATGTCAGAATACTCACTCTGTACCGAGCTAATAAAATGTATTACCAAGTATATTTGCGATCAGGTAAGTACTAAATATTCGCAAATATCATACTGACACGTGTCACTTACACATTGCTTTACCTAGGTACTTAGTATATACTTAGGTTACATTGTGAACGCTGAAAAGTGCTAAAATATTTGACTTTGGCTCAGTAACGTATGAATATAGGTTTGTGAAATGGTTTTAATGGTCTGTCAACAATAACACGTTAAGTAAAAGTAACACGTTTTAAGGCCGTTTTTCTATTTCATATTATATTTTACTTTTTATTTATATTTATATTGTTTATTAATTAACATGGTATACACCAGTTGGTGTTTAGTTATATTAATCAAATTAAATCACTAATATTATAAAAAAAGAAAACTAAAGTACACGTAAACAAAACAAATAAAATAACAGTGGCATAATTAACACCTCTGCCTACCCCTTCGGGGATAAAAGACGTGATGTTATGTGTGTAAAATAACAGTTATAATACCTATACACAATAATCTAGAAACAGAGATAAAACAACATATTTACCTCTATATATGGTTCTGCTCACAATACACCAGGCAAACAGACATTAGAGCCTTATACTTATCATTAAACAAGTCACAATCCGGGTAGACCTTCATGAGGTTGTGGAAACGCAGCAAGAACATGTGGAATTGGAGATTTCGCACGTGCAGCCGTGCGGGAAGTAGGTAGTGCTACGAGCTCATGGTTCCTATTGCGATAATTGTATCGATATTGGAGAAATATATGAAGCGCTGGCTCTATGATGACGTGAAACTGAGTGGATAAATCATTTTTCTTCAATGGGTATATTTCTATCATCCCCTAATTAGGATTCATCTTTTGATGTAATATCCTACCTAATGGTTCAAATCATAATTTATCATTTTCTCTGCTACAAAATATCCCCCGTCAAAGACATGTCAGGTCTCCTAATGACTTCCAAATGGGCTGATACATGCCCAAGAAGGATAAACCGATCGCGAACACATTCTTCACCCGTTTAAGTGCCAAAAACCATCGTAACTAACCAATTTTTTCTCTTGTTCACAGCCAAAAGGGCTACAGCCCCTGGAACGGCCCTTGGACTACGCCGACGGTGACGGCTACTGGTGACTGACCGAGGTACCCGCGCGGGCCACCTGGACCCGCGCACCCGCGCTGAGCACGCACGGGGAGGGGGAGTGGGGGAGTGGAGGACTTTGATGACTTTTGAAGAATAGTGGCCAGGGGGGAAGCACCTAAAGACACTTAGTTCTAAAGTTTGACGACCTAAATCACCGCTAAAGTAAAAACACGTTTAGTTGTATTATATATGACTACGGATGTTTGACGGACTAATGCATATAGTGGGTATATATGTATCTATGTAAAATTCACTTTATGTACTGATTGGATCTTTACATTGTTGAGTGCAATTCTCTCTATCTTTGAGTGCAAGTTTGATATGCCATCAGCATAAATGTGAATCCATGCTATGAGTGAAATTCAAGAGAGATCTTCTTTTATATGTTGTATGGAAACACAATTAATTGGGTAATTTCATTAATGAAAACGTCTTTTAAAATCAAATAGTGCAGTTACATATTTTATGCTCACGGTATCATCAAGCTTGCATTATAAAGACACCATTAAATATGTTTTTAATGTTTAATTACAAAATGTTTAATTTTATTTGCAATCTCTGATGAAGGGAAAAGTTTTCTTTTGCCACATATGTAAATGCTATCTACTTAAAAAATCTGTTTTCTCATGTGAGAGATAACTTAAGTCTGATTTTTACTGTCAGATAACACAAATATTATTGTACTATGTTATATTAAGAAATTCACAATTATGATGATGATGATTACTATTTTTAATCAAAGTTATACGAAAATTTTGTTTGTTTTTTAAAGTGGGTCGAGTGAAAATTCTCATGTAAAAGGTTCGAACTGTATTACAGTCGATCGTTCATCAATGGGTAACTATGTTATACAATAATTGTCTTAATTTTGTAAGACCGAAGAATGTTTTTCGTAAAACAATAACTTACTCGTGACAATTTAATTTGGCGTTAACAACATTGACATCTAAACTTCATTAAAAATCAAGTTTTTTGTAATATATGTTGGAAATTATAAGTTTTATAATATAACATCGTGTTCACGGCTCCACTGTGAAATTGATTTAACAAAACATCAAGTTACTACGTAGGCAACGTTCTAAGAAAAAATATTATTTTTACATCTACTCTATCGATTTGAGACGATAGTATGACCGTGGTAAATTTTCCATAGCTTCTATTACCTAGACAAGAAGATTCATTTTCATGGCTAACTGTTGACATTGAGAAACGATGGACTGTACGTTCGAATTATTTTTTTGTATCGATAAATGTTTCTTATAACCGAAACAAAATCCGTGACAAACCGTAACAAATACAATTTCACATGTTTTTTACACAGACAAAGAAATTTATTCATTTTAAATATTTTAACATGATAAGTAGGTACTGTTGCTAATGCATCTTTTATGTTCCTTTACTCGGTATGCAGACAGTATAGCAATGACGAATTCTGTAAATAAATTTTCATCCTAAAATAGTTCTTAAAAATTACCCATGTTGTTGCTGGACATTAATGCTTAATGCATAACACTAAAGCTTCTTTTCATGTGACATCTCATCTGTACAGCGAAAACATGATTGCATTCAGAATAAGAAAGTCTTTAACAGACACGACAATGTCGCCATTAAGTTTTTCTTTCTTTAAGATCATCTAGCGTTACAGTTTAGATATAAATTCTCCCACAGCCACGTGGCCACAGCCAGACGGTAGAGAACTTTATGTAAGTGATTTAAGGTGCAATTTAATATGAGACCCCCAGAGCCCGAATGGTGAACGAATTGATCCGTCCGATGTTGTGAAACCCCCGTGTCGTCGCTCGCTGCGGTAGTCCCGTACCGTGGACTGTTTCTTTCGGCCGCGATATTTCGCGGCAGATCGCCCGCTTCTCTGTACATTGACACTTTAATTACTTTATAGTTATCATACAAGTACATAAAGCCGGCGATGTACACACAAGTGGACGATCTGTCGAGCATAATGTCGCGGCAACATAGCCTGTGAACTGATCTGTATAGTACCTAAAACTTCTTATGATGCCAATGGAACGGTTAGCTCGTTCCGATCATGTATAAAGCTTTAATTTTTAGTATTATTATGATAAACCGTCGACTTTTCTGAGGCATTTTGTGAATTTATAATATAAATTTAAATTCGAAGTACATATTTAATTTATACGTGTAGAGATGTATTCGTAATTGGAGTGGGTACGTCTGCATAAATTGGCTCAGTGACGTGACGGTGACGTTGATGTCATTTGGGTGTCCGCGGCACGGCCGGGCTCCGTGCTCAGTGCTCGAGCGAAGGCAATTACAGCTGAAAAATTAAATCCTACTTCCTTTAAACGTGCATCACTATTAATGGACTCCCTGGACGTCCTGAACGAAAAAATAGCACGTATTACGTTTAATTACGTAGCAAGTTAACTGAATTAGAATTACCTTTATCTGGGGTAAATACATAGTGTGCAACAACAGTCGGACCTGAGGCCTTAGTACGGGTTTGATTTACGTTTAAAGTATTCGAAACGAGTACGGGTCGGCGCTGTGATTGGCCGGTGCCAATGAACCAACCAATCATAACGCCGAACGCGTTCTTGTTTCGATTACTTTTAACGTAAAACTAACTCGTACTAAGCCCTCTGATGTATTACCTTCAATTAGCTGCGTACACCTAATTGCCATCTATTACAAGTAGGTACACCTGTTTATTATTTTGTCAAATGCAGATAAGTTCACAATATCTATGTGTGTTCACTGGAACGGAATTGCAAACCCACCTCTTAGGAGCATCTACAATTTACACGAATATGACCATGTACCGTAACTTTAAAACTGTATAATTTAATATTGAATACTCAAAAATGATCTCTGAAAATGTTAAAATTAAACCCGCCATTTTAATCTGCGTGCGTTGTCCAGTGCGAGTTTCCCCCGTAACACCCACATGTCTGCACGGTGAGTGCTTCATCAAATTAAGAGCTACACATGTAGCTAGCTACAGGACCTCCGGCGGCTACCATGACAACCATTTAAACCCGTTAAAGTCGGGCGCAGGGCGCAGGGCGCGGGCTGCTCACTCATACAGCCAGCCAACGCACATCTCTCTGACACACACGCCTACTCATCCACTCATTTATTTACGTAATAACGTTTACTTCTCCTTCCACGTCGTGGGTATACGAATAAGTACATATCTACAGTCGAAACTCATTATCTAGATGTTTGTATATGAGTACAGTAAATTGTGGATGCTCAACCGACCATATCCGTATATTATAAGATGGTGCGTCAATGGGTACAGTTACAGAATACGTGCGTAGTGCATAATACTTTATTGTTTAGTTGTGATATGTAACAACACGCGCCGGGGTGCGGCGCTAGTTCCAAATAAGTGCAATCCGATCGGACTGTATGTATATCGTAGTTAGACAAGTTAAGCGGAGGTACGATGCATTTAATTTATGTGTAGGGGCCGTGCACGCCGAATTTGTTATTTAAATCGACGCTTAATATTACGCCGGTGCAACGCACGAGCACCAAGCTCAACGCCATCTATCGACTGTAAAGTTAAACGGTCGATTGCAAGTAACAATTCGGCGTGCATTTGCTTCATTTATTATTAGACAGAACATCACGGTGACTACTGGTAGCGTGGCCAGCTGACATGCTAGTAGTAGTCGACATGACGTCCATATCTGGTTAAAATGAGAGTAGGCAAAATACATAGTCCCAGCAACGAGATGTTTAGAGGAGATTATTTTGTTGGCTGATAGCAGACAATGGAAAGCATGTAATTTGTCAAATATCGCTTATTGTAGAATAACATTAACATTTTACCTTCATGGATAGTAGGCAGTGCTGTATCATGTTTAAATTATAATTCAATGTTTATTAGTAACTAGTAATGCAAATGGTTTCACATAATTTAAGTTTAGGCGGCCGCAATGTAACTCGGATAATTTTACTGCGGACAAAGTATAATATAATTGCATCAACTTGTTGCACGTAACCCACAACTTAGTCAGTGTTACATTAACCAGTTGTAGCTGTTAACTGTTCAGTGTCTTGTGTCAATCAGTGCGAGTTTTGCTTCCAGAATTTCAATAAAATAAAAGATAAATATTTCCGAATAATAATAATTATAATATAAAATATCTAGTGTCAAGGAATTATTCTCATTTTAGCCAGTGTAAGTCTGTGTTAGCGTCGTAAATATTCATGTCGATTCGTGTTCTTATGACTTATTATTATTATAGCTATAGTAGTTACACTAAATGTATGAAATATTCTTACTGTTCTCTCACTCTGACCATTGGTATTTGTTACTATTTTGCTCTCATGAATGACTCTGTAAAAATATTGTAATGGTCTATTTACATGAATTTCAAATAATTAAGATCTATAGTAAGCCCTGTAACATTGTACCTAACTAATATGTGTAAGATTAAGGAATTAATGCTAGCAGTACGCAATACATCGGTTCATTTGTTACAAGTATTTTATGTATAACTCACTGTGCAATGTATATTTAGTAACTCATTACGTTTGATTGGAAAAATGTTATTAATTAAGTGAATTTATTGACCGATTAAACAGTATTCGTCCTCGAAAAGTTATAAGAACACAAACTCGATATTAGAAATTATAAAATAATAACATTTTATTATTAAAAAAAAAATCTATTTATTTCGTTATTTTTTAAGTTTTCGATGATTTTAATTGTTCTCGTTACTTTCCTTGGGAATCTTTATCAATTTGTAGTAATTAGTAAGTACAGTTCTCGCGGAGTGTACAACGGGGATCGAGTGGCGATGTCTATGTGTAAGACAATTTAATTGATATCAAACTACTTTTCTAATGTACAATTCCATTTTTTCTATTCCGGTGTCATTAGATAACGTATGTGTACGCATGTCGCAGTAGCGGCCGGCAGTCGTGTCCTGTCGCGTCGCGTCGCCGTCGGCTCTATCCCCGTTAGAAGACGAATTGTTGGTTATTCTTGTTCGTGACAACTCACTATTCCAAAAGTTTCCTGATGTAATTTATTGACTTGAATAATGAAATTACGCTTCTAAAGTGTATTACGTATGTAAATATAGGACAAACTAATACCTATTATTGATAGTGAATGTTGTAATTTGTATATAAGTAACGAAAATTAAATTTTAAATACATAGATAACATTGTGCGTATTTATTTCTTTTATTTACCACCATTCATTGAGAAAATTATAGCCCTCCAGAGGTACCTGCCATCCGTCCACATACCTACTATATTGATATGACCCGAAATTATAGATAAAATATTCCATTTATAAAACAAATTTCCAAAATCATTCCAATAAGTTGCAGAATAAGTGCCAAAATGCACCAGGACTTCATTTACTAAGGGCCGATTTTTTATAATCAGTTAATCTTAACTGTAGGATAAAACATTTGACTGTTATTAGTATGGGAGAACTTTCAAATATTCAAAGTTATGCCTCTATATTCATAAGTAAGTAGGACATATTGTTTGAATGAAGGAGATGAATCAACAAAATACTAAATTTTTTTGTCAATTGGAATCTTATGACTTCGGTTCATTACTGAAATTGGGAATAAGGTAAAGTGATTCCAAAACTAAAATGGGTTTACATCATATAACTACGAATAAAACAACAATTAAAAATCAATATACATATAATATAATTAAAATAACACATTATTTTACATACTTCGACAGGGTTGTACAATATTAACTGGAATCAGAAATGTATAGTATTGAAATAGCTTTGTACAATATGTATACAGTCGTATAAATACGTGTGAACATGTATTCAATATTTTGTACACACGTCTTAATTAAATACAAAAACTAAGCGTCACTAATTCAATGGACGTAGTCAATAGCTAGTATTTGCCTACCCACCAAGAGATGGCGCTATTATGAATTTTCATTGATTAGTTCTGAATGCACGCAACAGATGGCAGATACATATTCAACTACAGTGATAATACTTTGTTCGTTTAGTACACAAATTTTGATAAAAGTAAATAATACTACTTGAGATCGAATTAAATAGCTATTGACAGGATAAAAACGCATTCGGGTGGTTTAATATTACGTCAACCGTCGACAATGAGTCTTAAGCAATCAGACCATTGCACTCTTTGGAGTCCACCATACAAAATAACATAACATCATAACATCACGCCTTTTATCCCCGAAGGGGTAGGCAGAGGTGCACATTATACCACTGTACAATGTAACACCCACTTTTCACTATTTATGTTATGAGTCCCATGTAATAGGGGGTGAGCCTATTGCCATATACCGGGCACAATTCCAGACTCCGTGCTATTACTGAGAATATTTAAAAACCCAGTAATACTTTGCCCGACCCGGGAATCGAACCCGAGACCCCTTGCCCGGCAGTCGCACTTACGACCACTCGGCCAACGAGGCAGTCAAAATATTCAATACATTATATTAAATATAAAAATCACAGTTTGCGAAATAGCGCCAAATATACATTTCTCGCCTTTAAGGAGGGGCCTACAGGGTACAATATAAATATGTTACGAAGTAACAACAATAGGAAACTGAACTGCAGTTAATTTGATTAAGTTATTGGGTAATATTTCAGCGTATTAACTTCCTTGAGTGCAGATAGCAATAAGAATGAATAATGCTAAATAGTATAGTATTACTTATTTCTTCCAGCTTTAGGATCCTGAGCAGACCAGCTGTAATAGCGACTGAAACCGGTAAGGAACATAATATGAACCCTTTATTCGAATAACTATCGTGAGACATACTAAATTAATTTGAAATTAAGACTATAACTGCCGAGAACTCTTGAGATATTCCATTAAGAGAACTACGTAAAATTTAAAGGAACCACCTCAATTGTATCGCTATCTGCACTTGACTGAAACATAATATAGAAGCATTATTGTCATACAGGATTAATAGTATAGTAGCATGATCTGACCAATGAAACAGCCTAAAAAAATAATACCCCTTTTTATAGTATTATTTTTACACCATTTCCACTTCGCACTTATAAATATTTAAATTAATTTATATAACTAGCGTTTTCTAATAATTATATATTGCTTTTTGAAGTAACTAAGCATCTAGTTCTTTGTGACATTATTGTTTTGTGATGGTTCAGATATTCGAGTGATTCTTCGGATAATTTTAACATAGTTCTCGTTTAATTATTGTTACTCACGTTACTGTTTGACGAGGAACTCGACTGGTTTAACTAGTCGTGTATAGCAGAATAGAGGTACTGCTTATGAATATGAGCCTCTAGCATGGCTTGAAACTAGTCGATTTCATCGTTAAACAGTTACGTTGAATAACTCGAAAACATAATAATTAATTTACTATGTTTCACGAAAGTTAAAAAATATTCAATATAATCTTCGATAGTGAACCAATCTGAATACTAACATTATAGTATTACACGCCATTCAATTTTAAGACTTCAAGTGACAGGGATAGAGTGACAAATTAAATACAATAGAAAATAGAGTATCAATTCAGTATTCGAATAAAAAATGAAATAATTCTTTATATGATTATGATTTGTTGAAGTTTTCCGAAGACAACAGTATATTGTGATGGTCACTATTCCTATATCCATTCCTTTTAATCAAAAGTTTAAGAAGTACACAGATTTTTCAGCGAATGGTGTAACACAAAACTAATGCAACTCTTTATCGGCTTTCAACTTTCTTGCAAGATTATAAGGTTGAAAATCCAATACAGATTGTTAACAGTAAGGGGTACCTATCTAGATGTGCTGGGGTCACATCTGAACATATAGTGGACGTTTTAACAAATGCTATTATAATATTTACTAAGTTACGTCATCAAAACTGGTTTATATATTTATTATTATTACAATACATTCATGATTATTCTAGTGCAAGGTTCACATTGGACACATTTAATTTTACACAATTACGCATGATGTCTAGTTAAAGCATAAGTAAACGTAACAGACATCATTAATAATTTAACTTTTATATAGTTATTTAGAACATAAGAATTTATTTGTCTTAAAGGGACAGGTACGTAAATACACGTTATAAAATTACTAGCGACCCGCCCCGGCTTCGCACGGGTGCAATATGCATGTATTATACATATAGACCTTCCTTAAGAATAACTCTATCTATAAAAAAAAACGATCAAAATGTGTTGCATAGTTTTAAAGATCGAAGCATACATAGGGACAGACAGACGGCGGATAGCGACGTTGTTTTATCTGTATAGTGATGCTGTAACACCTCCTTTGTCCAAGTTATAAGTTCCTTGTAACAAAAGTCGTATGCGTGTCTACTGCCGCCATGTCAATAAAGTCTGGGCAATCTGTACGTTTGAAACCCCACTTACTGGGCAGTCTCATTACCACGCACTAACCAATAAATATTTTTTTTATTAATCATAATATAAATAAATGTCACAACATAATTTGGCAATGGCTGTAATTGGCTTTCTGATGTTATTTTGCCACTATGTTATTTTGTTTTCCATGTGTAACTGTTGGTTTTTTTTTCAACAAATAAATCCTTACTATATATATATATATTATTTACATCCTGGAATCTTTTTGGCGTCGCGCACGTCGCGCATCATTATGACGTCCCCCAGTTCCCTTTAATTTTTTTCATATGTCTTAATGAATATTGCTTAGTTATTCGATTTCCAGCTTTGTAGGATACGTCATTTTCCGATAATTTTATTTTTCACGATATTCTTCTTGCAGTCATGCTGCAACATTTTTGAACCCCAAACAATGGTGATAACAAATTGGAGTCTTAGATATATTGATCGTGATTTAACCATGGTATCAGCTACTTAACGTCCCCACAGCGACTGCGACCCCTCAAAAAAAAGGTGATTTTCATGATACCTCATCTGGGGGGAAAATCATCCAATGACTTTTCCCGCCCGTGTGAGGCGGGAGGGAGTGTCGGACTCTTACTGACTAAAAACCACCCAGTTCCTACTCCTGCACTTCAAGCCGGAGCCCCGTTAAGTCTTCCGCGGCTCCGTATCGGCATCAGCCCTGTTAGGCTCCATCTGTGGTGGTCTGATGGCTCCTTAAGGCGCGCGCGGAACGCGACGCGCCGTTCGCTCGTACTTGGTTCTGGTCGGGCGGTGAGTCACCCGTGCTCGCCGTCCGCAGGCCCGTGCTTACGGTGGCCGGAGATCGTCTCGCGATCCCCGACGCCCGGAGTGTCTCTCGCGGCGGCTGGGTCGTGAAGAGGTTCTTTCCCTCACGCGCTCCGCCTCCTCCTTAGCTAGCATGACTGCTTCGCAGAAGAAGGAGACGGCATCCCAGTCGCCCTTGCTCCGTACCATGGTCTGAACCAGAGCCGGATCCGAGAGGTCGCCGTCGCCGATCACATTCCTGAGGACACGACGGTGCTCAGTCCACGCAGGACACACCACCACCGTATGCTCCACCGTGTCCTCCGGGCGTACCTCGCAGTGATGACACCCGGGCGTTTCCTCCCGCCCAATCCGAAACCTCCCGAAACTTCCGTGTCTGGTAAGCACCTGCGTCAGGCGGTAGGTGAGGACGCCGTAGCGTCTCTCAAGCCACTCCTCAAAGAGGGGACTTACCGCTGCAATGACAGCGAGCCCAATCATGAAAATCACCTAGCTATTGATCGTCAGTATATTGCTGTAGAATGTCCGTATATAGCTATTGGGCGTCCGTATATAGCTATTGGGCGTCCGTATATAGCTATTGGGCGTCCGTATATAGCTATTGGGCGTCCGTATATAGCTATTGGGCGTTCGTGTATAGCTATTGAACGTCAACGTTTAACTATTATTACTAGAATTTTTTTTTATTTTTTTTTTTATTTTTAAAAACTTTGCCCCACACTAGGATTTTCTCCTGTGTCGTGGTTGCGTTTACAAACATACAAGTTCACATACACAATGACACCCAGACCCGAAACAACAATTTGTGAATCACACAAAGTGTTGTTCCGTGCGGGAATCGAATCCGCGACACGTTGCACGGCAGCCGGTTGCCCAGCCACCGCACCAACAGTGCAGAATGTTTTTATTAAGTATTTAAGTTCAAAACTTCTTTCATTTAGGCGAGTTTCAGAGCTAAGAGATTGGGTAGCGCTGCTGAAGTGCCTCGCGGTTGAAGATGTATAGGAGCTCTAGGGTCTAGCGCAGCCATAGAGGTAGTACCCAGTAGAGGACTTTATCGCTAGAAATTATGATCTATGACATCCGCTTTTATTTTAATGTAAACCTTAAGTAACTGAAGACCGCGCCTAATCTGATTTTTGTGCGCAAATATTGTATTGAATTCCAATTTCATTAAAGGCAAGATTCCTAATTTAATAGTTCTAGTGGTGGCCACGCGATTATCTCCTCTATTGGGTACCTTTATTGTTGAAGCCCGCGCTTCAGCGGCGCTGCCCAATCCCCTAGCTTTGAAACCAGCTGTAATTGTTTCAAATATGAAATTGGCAGCTGATTGATATGAGGTTACCAATCCTAAGTAAGCAAAATAAAAACAAAGAACATGGATATCATTATACTGCCTCGTTGACCGAGTAGTCGCAAGTGCGACTGCCTGGCAAAGAGTCTCGGGTTCCATTCCCGGGTTGGGCAAAGTATTACTGGGTTTTTTCAAAAGTCTGGAAATGTGCCCGGTATATGGCAATAAGCTCACCTATTACATGGGACACATAACATAAATAGAAAAATGTGGATATTACATTGTACAGTGGAATTAAGTGCGGTATTGTGCACCTCTGCTTAATTCTTCGGGGAAAAAGACGTGATGTTATGTTATGTTAAATATGGATATCACTTTTATTCAAGTGTTTATGTTTTATAATCAAAAACATTTATAATTCCTAATTGGATCTTTATATCACGTCGAGGACTAGAAGAAAGAAGACAAACGTTGATTGATTTGATCAGTAATACGACATTCATTAATTATTCAGTGTTAGATGCACCTTCTAACCACATTAAAAGTTAATAAAATTACGTCAAAATTTATACGGAGACTATACTATCTAAATACACATTTAATACAAGTTAAACTCTGGTTAACCTTTTTTGTGGTAAGACATTTAATTTTGTCACTTTAGTACTTATTTCTAAGATCCTTTTAAGGAATTAATTTATACCCTCATCTAGAGGTATTATATTTCACTGATCATTGACAAATTGAGAACAGAATTACAGATAAAACTAATTGGATAAAATCGGAATCCAAATCATACGCAACACATCCGAAATCTACGACGGTGAATATTGTTTCGAATGCGGTAGATAATATTATGATCTATTGAGACAGATTTAATGAGCGAACTGGCAACGTCGCTGTTGTTTTTTTGAGGACGTCAAATACGTGGACTTATAGTCAGAAAATCCCAAAAATATACAGCTGTGAATATACGCGCAACAGCAGCGCCCTACCTGCGCTGAGATTTCTTTGGGAACTTTTCAAAATATTGTTACAGCCATTGGACCGTTTTTTTGGCCTCTGTCGATTTTTAACCTACGTGTAGCCAGGACCAAAAGGACCTAAGTAGCATAGACCAAAAAAGTGGCGTCCGGTATGCGGACGCCAAAAGCTGGTGGACGCCAGATTAAATGCACTTTTGCCTTCATGGGACGTCCAATCGATTGCGGGATGTAAATATATTATATAAGGTGCTCTATAATTATCAGCCACGGCTTTAATGGGAGGTAGTGTTATGTTTACAGATTACAATTGTGAAGAAATTTCGTACCCCGGACCAGTTAATTACATAAAGTAATGAAGTAAACATTGACTACATTCTGCATAATGTGGTTCACAAATTACGCGCGATGCGTCGTTTAGTCAATGAAAACAATTGCTATCTCTTTCCACGTGTACTGAGAATGAAAACGGAAATCAGCTGACTGGTTCGTCACTATCTAATCTACTAGATACTCAATAGGCAGGCTAACAAGGGTTTTAAAAGTGCAATTACTTACCAGGTACGGCATTCTTCCGAAAAACTGTTGTAGGTAAATAAGATTATAAACTTCCCATCACACTTAAAACAGTTTTTACACACTTTTACAGTTATTTACACACTCTCTACCTACTTATCTACAAAACTGTTGCACAAGTCCACCTTCGCGTTGCACACAAATGAAGGCACGCTTCCAAACATGTCATATCACATTATTTAATGTTATTTACACACATAACTGTAAAAGTGTGTAAAAACTGTTTTAAGTGTGATGGGAAGTTTATAATCTTATTTACCTACAACAGCTTTTCGGAAGAATGCCGTACCTGGTAAGTAATTGCACTTTTAAAACCCTTTTAGGGAACAGAGAGTATAGTTCCCTAACATCGGAAAAGGATGGATCCTCCGACCAGGCGAGGTGATCGTGCCTGGCGGGCTTTCTGCCCAACAGTTGCTCGTTGGGATTTTTTATCCGTGTTAAATCGAATGTAAACTTCGCATGTGCGATGTAGGTTTTCATGACGTCATCCGTTGACTTGTGACATGTGTCGCCACACCCTTGTTAGCCTGCCCATTGAGTATCTAGTAGATTAGATAGTGACGAACTAGTCAGCTGATTTCCGTTTTCATTCTCAGTACACGTGGAAAGAGATAGCAATTGTTTTCATTGACTAAACGACGCATCCCGCGTAATTTGTGAACCATATTATGCAGAATGTAGTCAATGTTTACTTAATTACTTTATATAATTAACTGGTCCGGGGTACGAAATTTCTTCACAATTGTAATCTGTAAACATAACACTACCTCCCATTAAAGCCGTGGCTAATAATTATAGAGCACCTTATATATATATTATATTATTATATATATATATAATATTATAAATGGGAAAGTGAGTTTGTTTGTTTGTTTGTTCCGCTTTCACGCCGTAACTACTAAATCGATTGCTTTGAATTTTTGCAGACGTAAAGTTAGAAGTCTGGATTAAATAATGGGGTACTTTTTATCTCAGAAAAAATTTATATTCTCGAGGGAAAACGAAATTATTGGTATAGATGGCGCTGTGTGTATTGGTATATGTCACGAAGGCTACTTTTTATCCTTTTGTGACGCGAGCGAAGCCGCGGGTAAAAGCTAAAAATTAATAAAAATTGAGAAACCCTGCACTAGAATATTACCTTGTCTAATAATCATCTAAACGCCGAACCCTCAAACGACCAGTTAATCCATAAAGACTTCCAAAGGAAACAAAATCAGTGTTTGAGAATTCGGCACATATTGGTGCAAAAATACTACAGCCAAGCAAAAATGTACTTTATTTCAATAGTATCAAGAATAGGAAAAGGGAATTTTTGCTTGGCAGTTTGAATCTATAATGTAAGGTTAACATACAAGTTTAAATACGGTTTTATAATTATCACAAAATTCCACATAGTCCATTACAAAATACTAGGACTATATACATAGGTCGATTTAATTATGCTAATCACACCAAACGTCATTGCTATTCAAATATTAACCTTATAACATCCACATTAAGGGTTAAATTTCATCAACACCAAAGACGTAGATAGGAATCAATATAGTTTTAAAAATATAAACATATTTTAGGTATAACGTAATTATTGCACTGGACACTAATCCTAGGCAAAGTGTTGCCAAGTCAAGACTAACGTATTATTAATAATAGTACTAGTTTAATATAATATAATAATTGAGAACAATACGAATAAATTTTAACTAAGAATTTTATCGATGAGTGGCGCTAGTGTCGCAAAAGGACTTTTATATTTAATTTGGACTTTACGTTTCACTAGCGCCATCAAGCGAGCACAAATACCATATTATTATTTTAGTAGTTGAATGTAAAATGTAACTTTCGTTTAAAAACTTTTTATATTGTGACATCAGTTTGTATAGAACGTTATTTTGTAATCACGACGCATTTCGTATTCTGTAAAATATTGTTGTTTCAAGGTCTCCCTGTAAACCATTAGCTTTTTATAGATGAAATTATTACAATTTACTAAATAAATACTACATCGAACTAATGATTCATTGGATTGGAATTAAATAAATTACGGAAAAATTGTAATATTATGACCAATAGAAACTATAGCATTAAACTAGTCAAGTGCGAAATTCAATGAAATAAATAAATAATTTAAAAAATAAAATCCGATAAAACGTTTTGTGAAATAGGGATCTTATTTGAGATCGATAAGGAAAACGTGCATTACGTATATTTGGTGAAAGAAGTGTCTGTGGGAAAAGACATCATATGAAGCCCTTCCTCTTGTAGGCTTCTCTTATGCCGGGAATACTGAAACGGTACTCAATTTTAAGTCGTGCTTAAATATCGTGCCATCTCTGTCATTTCACAAAGAATTTGTAGAGACAGAACTATAGTTAAGCGCGACTAAAAATTGAGTAGGGTTTGAGTATTCCGACATTAGTATAATTATTTTTCAATGTGTTTTAAAACAGAGCCTTTTTAACTTAATCGACATTAGTAAAACAGTGTAAATGTGATGTAAACAGAAGGCTTCTTACGGGTTATTTTACCTCTAAATCCACGAAATTTCTTCATACAAAAGTAGTCTCTAAACATCGGAAATAAGATCTATAGCATAGTGAAGAAAGGACACCGATGTTCTGTCGAGGATTTAGAATCTCGTTTAATGAGATCAAAACGCCTTAGTACAAAGTCTATTTTGAAACAAGACCGCATTCGGCGCTCTGATTGGCCGGCTCCAATGAACAAACCAATTAGGGGGTTTACTCTTGAATCCATTTCCATCCAATCGATATTGGTATTGTCAAATTTTGTACTCTCGAGTTGTAACACTAGCGCCCATTACATCCGTATTGCGTAGATATAGAATGAACTAAATGGTATTGAGTTTAGCTTTGTATTCCGCACTCTGAATGCTATTTTAACAGCTACGATTGGGGATGTATAGTGTTGAAATTTAATAATTATTGAGATTTTATTAGACTGAAATTGCATTGACATTGAGATCGGTTTCAAGAGTAAGCACCCTGAGTGCCGAACGCGGTCTCGTTCCGATTACTTCTAACGTAAAACAAACTTGTACAAAGGTCTCTGATTGGCCTCTGACCAGAGGGCAACGCGGTAACGTTTAGATGTCGTTAAACGTAAGAGAAAATCGTCCTAAGCCTGTATTATCCATTTTGAACAACTACATATGAACTCTCATCTGTTTAAACGAACAGAACCATATTGGTATGAATAATTAAAAAAGGAAACTAAATAAATAAACGGACGACTTTTTACAATTACGGACACATTAATACAACGCTCATTAAATATTATGTAACTGTGTGAACAATTCCTTTGTTTTCATCAACTTTTTTATTAATTTACAATTAAATCTCACTCGTATAGCGATACCAAATACAAATGTACAATCGACAAAGTGGTTGGTGACTAAGTTAGGTAGATTAATTGAATCAATATTACAATGCATGACATGAATACAAGGAGTCCTTAGTCCTATAGAAAGATTTAGGCGGCCGCGACGATTGAGTATCTACTATTAATGTATACTGGAATCAATCGCTTAAACCATCATAATCTTCAAAATATTCATAGCTTATATCCACCAGCGCGCGTAGAGACTCCAACAATCTGGAGAAGCTTGTGGTTTTTGGTCAGGTTAACGGGACCTTGTGATTACTCACCTACCCGGTGGTTAGATGCTGTAAAAAACCTAACCGGCCTGACAGTTCCACAAGCCACAAAGACCGCAGAGGACAGGGGCGTTTAGAGAAGGGTTGTGCATAAAGTGACAAGTGCACCAGACTAGACACGACCTTCAGTAATGAAGAGAACGACTATGAAGAAATATCCACCAAAAAATAATGGGATAGCATTTTATGGACTATCGTATCTATAATTTCAATATAAAGAAAGTAAAAAACAAAGAAAATACTTCATTTCATACTAAAAACAAGTAACATGTACAGATGCGTATATAATAATATAATATTATAGTTATTATATAAAGCGGAAGAGTTTGTTTTTTTGTTTGTTTGTTTGAACGCGCTAATCTCCGTAACTACAAGTCTGCTTTTAATAATTCTTTTTGTGTTGGATAGTGCATTTATCGAGGATGGCTATAGGCTATAAAACATCACGCTATGACAAATAGCAGCTGAGCAGAGCGTGTGAAACCGCGTGGAAGTAGCTAGTGTACAATATCCAAATCATTACTCATACAAGATACAACCACACAGAATTAAATAACTTCATCACTACACAGTAGTCACCAATCATCTTGTCGACTGTACTTAGCTTGTGACCATACTTAGTGTATTTTGTATACATACACAACATAATAAATGTACAATAATTATTATTATAATTATAATAATTACATAACGACGAATAAATATTCTACAGTCAAAAATCTAATGAGTCAAAGTTCGTGTAAATCCAAATTGCTCTTTCAAACAAACAGCTCCTTTATTACCTTTAAAAAAACGATGTATATTGAGTTCTATACTCTTTATAATAAAGGTTATTATCGTGTGTACTTTAGAAACAATTTGGAGTTGACACAAAGACTCGGCTGTGAAGTATAAATTGTATCTACTTACTACAAGTACGTTAGGCGTAAGTCTTATTTTGGTTGGACGCTTCATACATACTGTTGTTGAATTGAGATCTGAAATAAATTACATTTAATTAGTTAATTTATATTTTAAAAACGTTTATGAGATAAAGAAGTTCAAAACACTTGAAAGTCAAATACATCGGTTGAAAGTTGAACTTAAGGTTTCAGGTTCGATTGCTGATTAAGTAATAATCTATTAGAACTGAATATCCGTCCGTTAGTGTTGCAAAAACTTGAAAAAGGCTGAACTGATTTGGCTAATTTTGATCTTGTAATGTTCGTGGAAGTCCAGAGATGGTTTAAAAGGTAAGAAAAAATTTTAGGCGGTATATAATTTGCGGGGGCGAATTATATACCGCCTAAAATTTTTTGCTAGTTAGACAAAGTTCCTATATCTTGACTTGGAAGCAAAGGTCTTTTTGAGGTCTACCAAACAGGAATGGCATTAAAGTTAAAAGTATATTTTTATTGACTGCCTTGTTGGCCGAGTGGTTGTAAGTGCGACTCCCGGGCAAGGGGTCTCGGGTCTGTTTCCCGGGTCGAGCAAAGAATTACAGGGTTTTTAAATATTCTCAGTAGTAGCACGGAGTCTGGAATTGTGCCCGGTATATGACAATAGGCTCACCTCCTATTACATGGGACTCACTACATAAATTGTGAAAAGTGGCCTACCCCTTCGGGGATAAAAGGCGTGATGTTATGTTATGTTATATTTTTATTGTCATCATTTATGTGCATCATGATTATATGTATTACAAGAACACCCTTTATCTACACAAGTTCCAGAAAAACTCCATACATACAAACTCACCTAAACAATTACTTATCAAGCAGCGACAATCGCAGCGCTTCATCGAAGGCCCTCTGTTCCGCTGCAAGCTGCATATCTCTGGAAGCTTGTTCTCTCGCAGACAGCGCTAAAGCGGCTGCAAGTTCCGCGTCGCCGTCAGTGTCGAGGTCCAGTTCATCTTCTACTATGGGGGCTTCGGGAGAGCTCGGGGTCAATGACACCGATGCTAGGGACGCTTCTATCGCTCTGTGAAATACTAGCTAGTCAGCTGTCTAGCCGGGCTACTGTGGTGCTTTTGTATAAGTAAAGGTTTATATATGTCTTAGCCGTTACCTATTTAGTCACCATTCATGTGAATCTCTAAGTGGTTCAAACTATTTTTCTGCTAAAATTGTGAATGTAGCTGTTAATTTACTATAAAGTAAATAAATATTGCGTGTTGCTGAGCTTAAAAATCCAAAATGTGGTTAACTAATTTGGGTATTAATGCTTCTATTCGGTCAGGAAGGATAGTTTAATCAAGAAATAGCTCTCAGGCGCAGTTGATCCTTTATATAAACCTGGTACTCTTACATAGCTCGATAGTCAGTCTATTACTAAAGCTTACTCGCTTCACTAATAAAAGCTACAGCTTTACGAGCCTGCCTAAGTTTCAAGTGAGTAAATATTTAGAATTTTGGCAATACAACTTTTTCCAAAATACTGCATGGTTACGTCAATATAGTACGAAGTAAAAAGAGATTAAACACTCGTATAATATCTATAATTATGATTACAATAATTTAAGTATGTATAAATGGTGTAAAAATATTTTAATAATACAATTATGTAGTTAAAAATATAAGTATATATCATTATTTTCTGACCAGTTGGGGCAGTTGGTAGCTTAAACCATTACATTTATTATTCTATGTGCAAATAAAATATGTATTAGAAAAAAATGTGCAATATAGCAATCACAAAGTTGCCAATGTATAAAACACACACTTCTATAATTCTACCACTGAAAACGCCAACGCCTGGAAATGTGTATTATTTTATTTAACAAGTCCAAGTAATAGAGATTCGCTGCACATTCGATTTTAATTTCTATGTCCACATTGAGTTACATAACGGACTTTTTAAATCATTGAATTTGGGATCTTCTTATTGTTGTGATTGTACCACAGGGAAAACAATTTAACACATATTTCAAGTTTATACTATGAAGGCAATAGACATACCTCTGTAGCTGGCGCTCCTCGTGCGCGAGTAGATGTGTGTCGTGAGTGCGCATGCGCGGCGCGGCCGGCGCGGCCTGCGCGGGCGACGCGGGCGACGCGGGCGACGCGGGCGACGCGGGCCGAGCGCCGCGCAGCGCCTCCCACACGTCCACCTGGGTATAATTAAGGGGAATCTCCGTATTAATGTTTATAACTCTAATCATAGTTACTGACATAAATACCATTACATTTTTTGCTCCGCCGAAGATGAAAATATTAAATGTTCTTTTATTAGCCATCATATAAAGAGTTTATTGCTATACACTACCAAGTAATAGTGACTATTGAGAGTTATCAAAAGTCAAGAACACTCAATATAAATGAGTTTCACATTTTCTACCTAACTCTTACTTACGCAGAAACAAGATGAAACTGACCTGATCATCCTGCGTCCCAGTCTCCATCAAGCTCTGTTGTATAGCATACTGCAGCAAGCCCTCCTCGTCGTCGACTCCGCAGGCGAGTCTCTCGTCGGGCGCGGCGGAGTCTCTGTACCCGCGACCGATGGAGAAGCACTGGTCGTCCACTAGACACGACAGTCTGTCTCCTTCTTGTATACACTCTATGAAAGGGACGGGAGTCTCCGTAGCGAATATGTTGCCGAACGTTATGCGCGCGTTCAGCACGTGGAAGAGAGGTATTTCTGAAAGTGAGAGTAGAAGTATGATACAAATGATAATTTAAATTAATGTTTTATAAAATTTAGTGGCGTATGTTGGACGGTAACAGACTTAAACAACTGCCAATAAGCTCAAATAGAGGTTCATAGTACGAGTTTTATTCCTCAAAGACCATTTTTAATATAGGACCCACTTTTATTATAAGTTCCATATTTTGATCAGGGAATTGCCTATTAAAACTTTTCACAGAAAATAAAACATGGATTTATAAAACTTACCAATTTTGACAGGGAATCCAGCTGGTAACTGCATTTGGACGAAATCTTTTAGTTTGGCGAAGTGTGGTGACGATATCGCGGCCATTAGGTCGAGGATCGGCATTATTTGTTCTTGTAACTGAAATGTGTCGTTCATTTTTAGCATTTAAAACATGTTTATGACTTTATATTTTCCTAGTTTTCTACCACTACTGGAGTTCCATCAGTACGAGACTGATAATCCTTTTCGCTAGATCCATACAACAAATGGAAGCTTATTAGTATAGAGACTCAAAGACCAATGAGAAAGAAGATGATAAATAAGGACATTATTTGGATTTTCCACACCAAAATGATAGATTTTATGTAAACGTAGTTATTACAGATAAACAGCTACTGACCTCTAAAGGGTAATCCTCACAGAGCCACAGCGTAGCTTTGAACTTCTGCACCTTAGTAGCAACTTCCCTCGGCCTGCCGATGTCTCTATCGAGCTCCAGGTCTGAGAAGTATTCCTGCCAGGTCACCGGGATGTACGACAGGTCCTCGCGGGACCGACTACTGCGGGGACTCGGAGACTCGTCTTGTAGGAGCGGCTGGAATACATGAACAAGTTGAAAATAACATATTTATGCAGTTCAAGTTTAATTAATATTCAAATGTCATGTTTTTTGAGAATGCTCGACTAGTTTCGAAGAATACTGGGGCCGACCACATGACCACAAAAATAATAATTAAAGATCGTCGCTTGCAGTATTTAGCCATCGCCGATTAAAAAACATTTGACTGATAAACAGAATTGAGCCCATATTTAATACCTTTTTGTGTCCCAGTATAATCGCGATTTTTTATTAAAAACTCCCACTTAGTCTAAAACTAGTTACAGGTTTAGTAATACCAGCTAAACAGTACCTTTTCTGGTAACAAAGGTGAATGTGCGTCAGGGTCTGCGAGAGCCAGTAGCCCCGCCAGCGGCGCGCGCTGGGCGGGGGGCGCGGGGCGGGCGGCGGCCGGGCCCGCGCCGCGCACGTGCTCCGTGCGAGTCTTCGACACTAGCTCCACGTTGTTCGCACCGAACACTTTGCACTCGTAGCCATTCACGTTCTCTGTCTTGTCCTGTCTCCAACCCCATATACCGCTCTTATTTCTGTAATGAGTTCAATATTTTGTTAGTAATCAGATATTTGGATTATATTTTCAACCTTAACACCAAATAAATAAGGTTGGAAATCAATTATGTTACATCACTAAAAGTATCATCAATTTTGACACTGAAGCTAAAGCCCTTCTACAAACTAATTTTATTAGGTCTTAATTATTACGTTTTATATCAAAAAGAATCACAAATTTTCTTTTTCACTTCACTTTGACATTCATGACACGTAATTCGACACTAGCGCCACTCAAAACTCACCTTTCAAAACTAATTTTGTCAGTATCCAAGTAGTTGATAGCTAGCGGCGCGGCCAGGCGTTGTTCTATGACATGCGGGGGCGGCGCCGGCCACTCTCTTTCTCCAGACATCGGTTCCAAGTACTCACACCATGACGTTCCCAGTTCGTGGTCTAATTCCATTAGACTTGCTGTACGACCTGCAATGAAATTGGGAGCAACTTATAGTTAGGAGTAGGTTAAGGAAGGACATAGCTAGGGTTGCCACCCGTACTATATAATAATGTATTGTACGTTAGTTAAGGTAATTGTACTCTATACTTTATAAGAATAATAGAGTACACGAAAATACTTTATTTTTGCATACTTCATTTCTATTAAAGTCGTAAGTATTTTTCGGTAAACTTATCGATTCGATATTGATCTAATGATTTATGTTGAATCGATTTCGCCACTCGCCAGCGCCACTTACACAATTTCTAGTAAACATGCAATTGTTTAGTAAAGGTACTAATTTAATAGAAACTGCAAAAAGCAATAAAAATATATTTTTAAATATAATACTATATAAGAATAATATGTACTTTATTTTTGTACTGTGTACTTTTTTTCTTACTTATAATCATCAATGTACTTTCAATACCAAAAAAAAAAGGTGGCAACCCTAGACATAGCACATAAGCTACTTTATTAGCTTGCTTTTACCACCCACGCGGTGGTAAAAGCTCGTTAGCTATAAAATACTTACCCTGTCCTCGAAAGATATACGTTCTGTCTCCTCTCTGCCAGCGATTGTTGTCGAACCCGACGAGTGTAGTGTCGACCCGAACATTCCCACCGCGCTTGTACACTTTGTACGTGTCGAACGGACACATGCGCGATACTAGAGGCACTGTGGATGGAATAAAGTTTATGTTAGAGAACAGTTTAAAGTACAGAGGATGTTCGACTTTATCATTTTGTAAGAAAGTCGAAAATCTATTGATACTAATAAGTAAATGTGCAGGTAAATATCTTAATAAAAGTAGTTGATTAACTGAGCCTAGTTGAAATAACAGACGTGGGTACAATAAACAATCGTTCCGCCAAATGTTTCGATTTGCTGTTTGAATAAACTAAGTTTTTAATACATAAACGAAAACAAAAAAAGCAATCTGTATTCTGTAGTCAAACCAACAGTAATTTAAAAACTTTTTAGAATAGAATATTTTAGAATAAGGTGATATAAACACTAATAAGGTAGACTTGTACATCGCACCATTTTGGCATGAAAAAATTGATGTAGGTTCATCATCAGACATTATGACACAGTTACAATTTATGAAATAAATAATCAGATAGAGCAAAAACAGTTTCTTTTTAAAAATTGTCATAGGTTATTTTCTTAAAGAATTAAAAATGTTATTAAAAATAGCCGGAGCCATACCAAAAGTTTATTCAGTAATTACATTTCAGTTGTACTAACTTTTAGCTACTATACATACCCCAACTAGTAAACTCCCACTTCATCTCGACATAGAAGTCTGGCGCGAGACTGAGCCGGCGCAGTAGGTCCGGTATACCGCCGGAGCGCAGCACGTGGCGCTGGTAGTCTCGCCGGGATAGCACCATAGAGAGGAGCTCCGAGTTACCCGTGGAGGTGGCCTCTTGTACCGCTGCAAGTAAACATATTATGGAATAACTGTTTAATTAATTCTTTTTCTAGTTTCTGAATCTTGAATCCGATTTGAAGCCGATGAATAGCATTTTTGAAATACACGATGTATTTCTATGTATCGATAGAGGTAGAATAATATAATGAACAGCTTTTTACATTCTTAAATGTGACATTACCTATAACCGTTGTTACCACAGGTTAAATGGTGGTAGTCACTTAATATTCGTTTGCCTCGACGATCCACATAATTATGACACCCAAAGTAGACCATATAAAAGCAATTAGGTCAAAAATTATAAAAATTAATAAAACACAATTTAAGATATTTGTTATTACTAATGTTTAGGTAATTAGGTGAATGTAGTTGCATATTCTTAGGAACATTATTGAGCCGTAACCTCATCAGATTTAACCAAATAATATAACATAACATCACGCCTTTTATCCCCGAAGGGATAGGCAGAGGTGTACATTATGCTACTGTACAATGTAACACCCACTTTTCACTATTTATGTTATGAGTCCAATTGCACAATTGCAGACTCCGTGCTACTACTGTGAATTTGTAAAAACCCAGTATTACTTTGCCCGACCCGGGAATCGAACCCGAGAACATTTGCCCGGCAGTCGCATTTGCGTCCATTCGGTCAACGAGGCAGTTAACCAAGTTAAAACTATTTTAAACTCAATACAGACCTGTCCAGCCATCTTTCTCGCAGTTGACATCAGCACCGGCCTCAATGAGCACGCGCGTAGTCTCCAAGTGACCGAGCGTCACCGCCAACAACAGAGGAGTGCGACCTCTACAATCTTTGGTTTCTAGTTCTTCTTGTGTAAACTGAAAATTTAAAATATATTATAAGATTAGTGTAATGGTGTAGTAAAGCGTAGCGTGTCTTTCCATTGTTCTCACATATACATACAGTATTGGAATATGTATCAGAAACATTGTAGAACATACTTTTTTAAAAAGAGTAACGAATGCAGTTTCTTGCTCGTTCTTCTCCATTCGAATCTACATTTTGGAATGAGCACCTAGCTTCACCTAGCTTCACTGACGGACTGCCTGACAGGCTAATAGTTATTTTGTTTTTATTGACGTTTCAAAAGTACCAAATTATGGTTTAATTGAAATAAATGCTTTGACTTTGACTTTGACGTATTGTTCTCAGGGTAAAACATAATTCTAGAATCAGATACTAAAGATTCGAGTTTTTGGCATTAAGTTCCGTAATGTGAACCTCTGCCTACCTCTTCGGTAGTAAAAGGCGTGATGTTATGTTACATGTGCTATTGAAGAGCTCTATGTCTAGCAGTTAATGGAAACAGGCTGACGCCACTAAAAACCTAGTAAAATCTGTTAAATGTGGGACAAATATTGCTTTATTTTGTAATTAAGAACCTTTATCCTACCAGTTTCCAAAATAATAGGTGTTAAGTTTCTTTAATTATAGCTTATATTTATTTTTAATGACAAATTACTAATATGGCATATAAACATATACAATTAGCCAGTGAATAAAAAGAATAAAAAAAAGTTTTTAAGAAATTCTAGGGTTAAAAGTCAGTTTCGAGTTTCAATAATTTAAATGAAATCACAATTAGTATGTATTCTGGAATGAGAAATTGTGTAACAATACCAAGGACACAGGATATAGGTGTGATGATCTCACAGATTAGATAAGATTGGGATACATTGATTCATTCATGTGTTTCATGATAAAATATTGTTTGTTTTCACAAAAACACCTTATTTCTTCATTCACATAGAACATTATCACTTCCATTCCACTTGCATTCTTAACAGAAAACAGGTGTTATAGTACTTTTTGAAGTAATTCATATTAAAAAATTTAGGTAATTAAGATTTAGCAATATTTATATATATATTTACAAGGTCAACTTTTTGGTGCTTCATTAGAAGAAAAAGGTAGCATATATCACTCTCTGACCACCTATCTCCAGAGTCCAGACACAAAAACTGACTATAAAAGCCCTTGGTTCTAACACAATAAAATAAACAAACACACATTTGCATGTATAAATAATATTATTAACTGGTTTTATTGGCCGAGTGGTTGCAAGTGTGACTGCCGGGCAATGGCTGGGTTTTTTAAAACATTCTCAATAGTAGCATGGAGTCTGGAATTATGACCATTGCCCAGTATATGGCATAGGCTCACCCCCTATTACATGACTCATAACATAAATAGTGAAAAGTGGGTATTACATTGTACTTGTAGTGGCATTTTTTGTTTATGTAGGGAAAATCATCGAATTACTTCTCCCACCAGGGTGAAACGGGAGGAAGTGTCAGAAACCACCTCGTTTCTACTCCTAGACTTCGCACTGGAGCCCCGGTAACCTGTTAAGTTCTCCACGGCTCCATAACGGCATCAGCCCTATTGGGTCCCATCCGTGGTGGTCTAATGGCTCTTTGAGGCGCGCGCGAGACGCGACGCATCGCGCCGTACGTTTGATTGTACAGTGGCAAAAAGTGCCATAATGTGCATGTCTGCCTCTGAAGGGATCTTCACGGATAAATGGTGTGAAGTTAAATAAAACGACTAAGGAAAACCACAGACAGGATATGTATCTGAATTCAAAATTCTCGTAAACAGGGAACATTTTTGTTAAGACCAGATGTTACACTCCAAGTACTTGAATACTTGTAATCAAGTGACTCATACATACATTGGAGCTGAAATTTGTTGCAAAAACAACTTGATTTAATCCCAACTCAAATGTAAACATATATTATGTAAACATTTAACTTTTATTACTCTTGCTGACTCTATACCTATCTGAAACTATTTTATGAACACATAAATGTGTTTTCACACAAATGCCAGTCCATTTTCTATCTTATCCTCAAGTAAATAAGGTTGAAAATCTAAATAGGGGTGGTTTTAAAATCCAATTTTCAGAAAGTCTGTGTTTTTTTTTTAAATGTAAGATAGAGGAAGTAATATTATGTGTAAACTCCATTTTCAACCTTGAATTTAGTTTATAAGGCTTCTTCATAATGAGATTGTTATTGTCCTGTTTGGCTTCTTATTACCTTGAGAATCAGTTTCGGTAATTTAAGTGTCTTAAAAAAAGAATGAAATTCAAAACACACTATAGAGGTTTTATCAGCAATAAAATGAAAACAAATTAATTCCGAATGACTCATACTATTGTGACAACACAAATTAAGTACCACACTCATTTTAAAAAAAGAAACACAATGTGTTCCTTCAATATACCGATAAACTATCAGTAGGGTAAATAATGCGCGTTTTATTAACAAAGCATTATCTGTACTTAATATTGGCACAACAAGAGGGCCATGACAGCACTAGCAACTAAAATACAGAAGCTGGTCTACATTTGATTAGCAGGCTAATTAGAATGAGCTCGGTAAACACGATCTTTAACACCTACGTTGGTAAATCGGCTACCGCAGTGCTATAGCCGGGAGCTATCCCGGGTATAACCTCAAATAAAACCGAATAATCGGGAGTTATAGCGCCTAAATATACAATTAACGATAATATCATACCTTGTTGTTATCCAGATGAGCTTTCAGCTCTTCGTGATGATTATTCCATACTAGCCAGTGGATCGGATAGCGTCTCGCGACTTCCTCCGCAGTAAATGCCATAGTGTTTAGTTAGCACATACAATAATCTGACACAAATAAATAGCACAATGTCTACTCTCTACACATATCACTATCTAATTACACGTAGTCACAGTGAGCGCGTTAATTAATTGCAATTATAACATAAAAATAAGCTAATTTTACGCTCTCTACCGAAAACGACAAAATGTCAACGAAACAGGGTTGGGTTTAAATCGATTCTTATAAGACCAACTCAATATCGATGGCTATATACTTGAAACAAAAAAAATAATTTGATGCACTAGATGTTGAAATATACTATCCTAATGAGATTTAGCAGAAAAAAGTAAAATTATCGCTAGGAATTTTATTTCCAATATTAGAAAACAAGCAGTGTAATATCGACTTTTATCGATGTAGCAATCGAATAATTTGATACGTTTTGTAAAGGAAGCTATCGCATTGACTTGAATGTGTGAAAATGTATTTCTTTTTGCTATTGACTTACTAAATGTTTTTAATATCCACGTCTCTATAGTGTATTTTGTTTTGCAGTCCAACAAAAGTAGCGATTTCTAATTGGAATTTTGCAGACTTTCACCACAGGGATCACGGACAATCTTTTGAGTATAAGCTTTATAAACATCAAAAGTAATGTCAAAAGAATTGAAAAAATCAGAATGACAGCTGACATAATATCGTAAAATTACAAATTACAAAAACATTGTATTTACGTAACAAATAACAAGTAAATATGTTCTAAGTATAAACAAATAAATAAACATGAGTAAGGCACTGATATCGGCGACTTTCAGGCACCTGGATCGAGCAGTTCCATGTTATTTCGCTCCTACATTTATTGCCGCTAAAACTATAACTTCAAAATCAACACAGAAAAAGATCGCTGTAAGTTTTAAAAAGTTTGAATTAGTGAACTTTAATGTTCTTTGTGTAGCTAAAATACAACTTAAATACTAACTTTGACAGTATTTATTTTGTGGTTTGCCTAGAAAATTCAATAAATAAGCAATTCGTTTGTTTACTTTTTTTCAGGAATGTTGCAATATTCTCAATATCCCAATAGACTCCAAGCAGGATGTAGTCCGTCAGGCCTTCTTGGACCTTGCTAAGAAATACCATCCAGATTCTGGGTCGCCAGAAGCTGACATGGACAAGTTTGTGGCTGTGGAGAATGCATTCAGAGTTCTTAGTAAACACAACACTGGTGCTAGTAATAAAGAAGAGGTTGAGAAGATTGTGTTTGATATAAGGGTGAGTATTTAACTCGGGCATGCTTAGTATCATTCATTTCATTTTATGATAAGATTTGTTTACCTCTAGCTATGATGAAACTCGAATAATTGATAACACATAGAGTGAACTAAAGTGGTACAAAAGAGACTTCGAAGTAATATTTTTGTGTCAGATTGGTGTAAAACTGATAAATCTTAATATTTTTTGTGATAAACACTTACTCTACTCAGTCCTTTACATTTATTATAGCACACAGCACCACAACACAGACAGTACCTAAGCTACGAGGGTTATGGCCATGGAACTATATTCCAAAGACAGAAGCAGTACACGCAGGCCAGAGCAATGAAGGCAGCCATCAACGTCATGGAACACCGCCTTGAAAAAGCAGTAGCTTCTGACAAAACCCTCATGAAAAAAGGTCAAGGATATGGCAAGAAACATGATATCAAAACTAAATACGGTTTTGATAGACTGGTTGAAGATTTAATACAAGAATCCATGTCTAAAGGAGAATTTGAAAATCTAAGCGGCAAAGGAAAGCCTTTGAAGAATCAAAACAATAATCCTTATGTTGATTTTACTACACATAAGTTAAATGAGGTAAATTTTGTTGATTTATAGTTCCTAGTTATAGAATTTATTGAAGGAAAGTTAATAATTAGCACAAAAATACTTTATTAATACATTTCACAGTAGGGCTTCCCCAGGGTACAGTTTTGGGACCAACATTATTTTTACATTACAGGTCCTCATAAACAACGGCTTCACACCCGAATGGATAACATTAGCTAAAGAAATAGACCAAGAGATAGACAGTTTAAAAGAAGAAATCCGTTCAGACAGAATGTATCTCGGTCCTTATCCGTTTAACGAAGAGGATGTAACGAAATGGGAAAAAATATACGAAAGTAATAAAGAACTAGCATCATCAATTAATATGAAGATAAATAAATATAATTTAATAGTTCCTTTGATGAATAAACAGAAGTTTCATGTGGAGTTTGATAAAATATGTGACGAAATTTTGAAGAACGGTCTTCATTCTGTTGCCAGGGTCAAGACAGAGAACATTGATGTTACGAAACCTAATGAATATGCTAGTAATGATAGCGACGATTTATTTGGAATATTTTTCAAAGGTTTAGGTGATTTGATTATGTTCAAAGATAAGAATAAATCTTGAACAATGTAAATTACAAAAGATTTGTACTGTTATTTTATGATATTGTTTTGTTTTATGAAGAGATAAATCATTTAATTTTTGTTTTTACATATTTGTTAATATACTGTAGTACCTACATATCTGTGATAATATTTTATAGACACTTTTTAAAATGGGCAATAAAACACGAAATATATACAAAAAAGGTTTTATTTCAAACACACTGTAAAACTTAACATACTTATATTTTAAATGGCATTTCATAATCATGCGTTTTATTTAAAGTAATATCATAATATAGGAATAGACATAACAATAATAACTGAACCTTCTGAGCAGATTCAGATAAAGCTTGGAACATACTATCGTAACACACAATGCTTAAAGCTTTGGTCATCATACATGACATCTTCAAAAGTGTTCATCAAAGCGTTCCATTTGGTCGGGTCGTGACTCTAATCAATAGTATGTTTCCTGCTTTATGTACTGGCGATAGTAGGCCGATTATTGCACTTCATACAATGTAAATAAAGATGTATATCAAATAATTTTCTTCAGTAAACTAATCAGTATATTGCATTGTTTTTAATAAAATTTATATAAAAAAAACTTTTACTAACAGTTCAATATAATATATATAATTACACTTAACTAATAATGTGATAACTTTACTCTTATATACAAATTCGAGGTTCTCTATATTCCATAATTTTATGATAAATATAATAAAATTTCAAGTATAAAAAACTAATATTTAAAGACGTAATAGGAATGTAAAGTTATGTATATTGTTTTTACATATTTGGTCCCATAATATTGAGATTAAAATGTTCAAGTCTATAGTTTCATACATATTCGATTTGTTTCATGATAGATACCTAAGGTTTATGCTAATCAATTTACTTTTTATATTAGGTTGACAGGAAACAATTTTAGCTTTGAAGAAATATCAACGATTGAACAATATAGTTAATTAAAAATATTATTAACTTAAATGCATTGTTTTAAAGATAATAAAATTATATAGCATATAAAAAAGGGCAAGAACAGAAAGAAAGAGTTTTACAAGAGTCTATGCTTTTGACCATTTGTCTCCCAACAAGAACAGGTAGACAAGCCGGATATTGCACAATTAACCTACTGAACACAATTCATTTTGAATGGAGCAAATCTGACTAAGAACACATAATACGATTTTTTGTGCCTTTTTTATATAATTTTAAATGGTTTGAAAACACTAAGAAGTACCCCCCATCAACCTACATTATATGAGTGTTACAGAACCATGGTCCCTAGTCCCTAAGAGTACCACATGAGCGTCCCCTGATGGTTGAGCCTGACCCGTCCAGTGGCGACGAGGCGCAGTGCGCGCGGGTAGGCGCGGTGCTCCGCCTCGTGGATACGTTCTGTCAGGGACTCTATCGTGTCCTTCTGCAGTACTGGTACTCTTTCTTGGAGGATAATCGGGCCAGTGTCCATGCCCTCCTGAAGAGGAGATAATTATAAGATTTTAGGAGTAATTCATTACAACGGCATAAGAAATGGTATACAATTATAACCTCAATTAATGTTTCTCTAATTCTATGCAGGGCGAAATCACACAAACTGACTGCTGAAAACTAAACCGTTTCCGGAATCTATAATATTTACACCGAAAACAGGTTATGACCTCTGCTATGAAGCAGATGCTAGTAATATTCGGCTTCACAGATAACCGACGTGATACAACGCTTGCGTTGTGTTCGGTCATGTGAGTGAGTGAGCCCTTCCCCAATCCCTGAATACCTATTAATCCTCAAATTTCTAATCCCAAAAGGCCAGTAACGCACTTGTAACGCCTTGGTATTCCAGGTGCCTATGGGCGACGCCGATTGCTTACCATCAGGAGATCCGTCAGCTCGTTTACCGTCGTATCCCATAAAAACGAAATATATATAAACGATATAATCTGAATATACCTAGAATAAATACCTACTTAAAAACCCGGAAGAAAATGGGATTATAGAAAACTTATAATAGGAACCTACAAAGGCTATTTCTTTTAGATTTTGCTAGAAAAGACAGTCATAGCTACTGCTTTTTCTGTATCAATATGTTTAAAACAAACAAGATCCTTACGTCGACAAAGTGCACGGTGCAGCCACTCTCCCTGTCGCCGGCGGCGAGGCACTGCTGCGGAGCGTGCAGGCCGGCGTGGCGCGGCAGCAGGGACGGGTGGATGTTCAGGAGGCGACCGTGCCATCTGTGTACAAACAACGCTGTTATCATACCAGAAAAAAATACAAAATATTCTGTGGACTTACTATTGAATCCAATTCCAATCGATCGACATTGAGATTGTGAAATTTCTCACTCTTGAGTTTTAATACTAGCGCCCATTGCATCCGTATTGCGTGGATATTTAATGAACTAAATGGTATTGAGTTTGGATTTATATTCCGTACTCTGAATGCTATTTTAACAGTTACGATAGAGGTTGTATAGTTTTGACATTGAATAATTATTGAGTTTTCATTGGATTGCAATTGCATTGACATTGAGATTGGTTTCAAGAGTCTGATCACTTTCACTTGAAATATTAAATTCCTTATTAACATCAATATGTATTAAAGTTTATCACAATACAATAAAGTTGTAAATCGATCAACTTACTTCTTAACGAACTCGCTGGACAGAATCCTCATGTACCCGGCGAGACAGACAATGTCTACCTTGTGTGCCTCGAGTGCTTCAGACACGGCGCGGTCAAACTCCTCCCGTGAGGCGTAGTCTTTGTGATTGAATACCTAATAGAATTAAATAATATAGTAATCAACATAAATAAAAATGTATTTCCATTCGTTGGCCGCGTGCGACTGCCGGGCAAGGAGTCTCGGGTTCGATTCCCAGGTCGAGCAAAGTAATACCGGGTTTTAAAAAAATTCTCAGTAGTAGCACGGAGTATGGAATTCTGCCCGGTATATGGCAATAGGCTCATCCCCTATTACATGGGATTCATAACATAAATAGTGAAAAGTGGGTGTTACACTGTAGTGGCAAAATGTACACCTCTGCCTACCCCTTCGTGGATAAAAGGCGTAATGTTATGTTATGATGTATTTCCATTCGTTAGTCTCGCTAAAACTCAAAAACGGTTGGACCGATTTGGCAAATTTTTGTCATGAAATGTTCGTGGAAGTCCAGGAAAGGTTTAAAAGGTCTTACATACTGAATGGTTATACGTATATGAAAGTGACCTACCATCGCAGGCACCTCAGCTTTCTCAGCGCGTTGCAGAGCGTATGCGTCCTTCTTGTTGCTGACTACGAGACATATGTCGGCGCACATGCACTGCGCCGCCTCGCGCGTCGTGTCCAGCAACGCTTGCAAGTTGCTGCCGTTACCTGATACTAGGACTGCCACCTGGGAAGATATAAAGTATTTAACAGAAATAATACAAGAAAATTATATGTGTATAAAATAAAGGGTCATTGATTGAGGTCAATCTACCCTTGTATTTATAATAACTATCTTCTATTTCGTTCTGTATTGTTTTTGTATAATAAAGTCAATACTTTATTTATCAATCAATAATCACCTTTACATTGGTCACTGATGAAACAGAGCAATTTTCAGTATCTGTCATTTAGTTACCAGTTTAAAATACGGTTGCGCAATTTAGCGCAAACACTTGCGCAAACATGCGTAACATTCACGATTTACAAATCTATTTTTTGTACTTGCGTAAAATAAACTTAAAATGAAATGATAACTTACTTTCTTTTTAGGTAAGAGCGGCATTCTTCTTGTGAAGTCCATGGCTGAGGCGAAGTTGTCTACAACAACACGGGCGCCATCTGCTGGACGCTTCTGTATGCTTCCGATCACCATCGCGCCGAATGCACGGGTTGTGTTCATTACCTGAAATATAAATAAAAAGTGTTATAGAAAATATTGACTCTGATTTTTTAGACATCATTATTATGCATTAAAATTTTTGAAGACATAACAGGTGTTATGGCTGACATAATCAAGTATTTAGTTGTAATTAGAACGATTATCACATAAGCACAATAAAATTCTATTTTCTGACACAACTACAACACTGTACTTAATATTTTAATAAGGTTTATATTTTGATATTTGACTATCATCTCGCCAGACGATTAGCGGATGACATTTTTATTTGTTTCTAGCTGCTGCTAAGCTCAGATATTTGAAAGTTTCCATGCCACTCACCTCAGCTTGATCTTCCGGCGACACGACGAGTACCATTCCGATACCACAGTTGAAAGTCCTCAACATCTCCTCGTCTTGTACCGCACCAGCGTCCGCGATCCATGAGAACACCTGTACGAAGAAACGATGAAATTTTAACAGGTAAACTTCGATTATTTATTGGTCAACGAAATCTGTTTTAATAAAATATTATAGTCGATTCTATTATTATCATCAGCCAGTTTCCACTAATGGATACAAGCCTCTCGAATAGTACGCCACTGAGCTTCTTCTTCGCCTTCAACCGTTTAAAGACACTTTGCGATTATTGTCACTCTCACTGTACTGAGTTGGAGGGATGGTAAAATAGAGGTTCATGAAATAAAACATTTTGTTATAATGGACATAGTTCAACAATACTATCTAGGAACGCATAATTTTTTTCAATGGATAGGTCGGTAAACGTGTCGTCCATAGACACTCGCAACACTGGAGGAGTTACAAGGGCGTTGCTGGACTCTTTTATGGAATAGGAGGCAAACGAGCAGACGGTAAGCGATCGGCGCCGTCCATGGATACCCGCAGCACCAGAGAATTGGGTCCAAATGCCACTTGTATACAGACTGGAGTAATAATAATGTAAGCACTGTACGTACGGGGTGTACGTGCCACCAGTGCGCGTTGAGTCTCGCGCGCACGGCGGGCGGGATGACGCGCGGGATGTTCTCGAGCAGGCCGCCGCCCGTGATGTGCGCCACGGCCTTCACGCGCCCGCCGCGCAGCGCCGGCAGCACGCTGCGCGCGTAGATACGGGTCGGCTTGATCAGCTCCTCGCCTGCAGGGGGACGATACCAAATTATTACCATATTCTTATAATACAGGTAGGTTACTTAAAGGCCTCTGCCTCGAATTTTACAGACAGCGGGGCGGCGCGGCGGCGGGCACAGCTTGACTGGAGTGCACCGCTCGTGGCCCGCCCCCGCTGCCCCCAAAATCGAGACAGAGGTCAAAAAGTCCACTTATCAGTGAAAACATGTTAACTTAAATGAAATGTGTAAAACACGTAATTTAATAGCCATACAAAATTGACGGTGTTTTCCCTGACCTAATGAAATATAGTAAAGTTATCCCACTATTTAAAAGTGGTGACACTAAAGAACCAAACAACTATAGGCCAGTATCTGTTTTGCCGGTTCTCAGCAAAGTGTTTGAAAAGTTAATGCTGTCTCGGATGCCTCATCATTTTAGTAAACATTCTATCTTTCACCAATAACAATACGGTTTCACTAAAGGTCGTTTTACAACTGACGCCGGTGTCACTTTAATGAAAGAAATATTTGGTGCTTGGGAGGAAGCACAGGATGCTATTGGTGTCTTTTGTGACCTCTCAAAAGCGTTCGATTGCGTTGACCACGAGACACTTTTGCTGAAATTAGATCACTACGGGATCAGAAACACCGAACTCTCTTATTTATAAGAAAGGCAATGAAGGTTCATGTTAACGGTATTAACTCACAGGGCTCTGGGATGAATATGGGCGTTGCCCAAGGTTCAATATTGGGTCCCTTTCTCTTTTTAGTCTATATTAATGATTTGCCATTTATATTCAAGAATGAACCAAGAATGGTGCTTTTTGCAGATGATACTTCATTAATTTTGAAAATAGATCGACGTGCTAATAATCATGACGACGTAAACAGGAGCTGTTTTCATTATTCTTCGAGTGCAAAATTGGTTCACCATTAATATCTAGCCCTTCATGAGAAAAAACCAAATGTATTTTTAGTTTACCAAACGTCCGAAGTAATGATTGTGATGTTGTTTTGAACGGCCAAAAGTTAGAATTTGTCGACGAGACGGTAGTTTTAGGCAGTCATTCGATGATTTTCCCGTCATAAAAAAAGGCTTGTCTATTTTAGTTACTTTCACAGCATTATGTCATACGACATTTTGTTGTGGGGTCGTGCTGCAGAAATAGAATCAATTTTTATTCTTCAAAAGCGGGCTATCCGAGCAATATATAACTTACGCCGTTGCGAATCGCTAAGAGAATTGTTTAAAAGGATAAATATTTTACTGTCAATACATATATGAAAATATAATGTATGTAAGAAAAAATAGGCAATTCTTCGAAAAAAGAAGCTATAGACACTGTCTTAATACTACAGAGTGATTGATTATCTTGAGGATAGGAATGCTTAGCAGCGTGTTAGTTCGGCTCCACTGGACAATACTCAAATGTAGTCAGTACCTAGTTCAGATTCCGATAATAGATAATTTAATACTTTGATTCCGATGAAGGCAATCTATTTTTCTTGTGGCATCGAGCATTTCTTTATTTAAACAAGAGTTTATATATTTATTTTTTTCAAGTGGTAAATATGTGAGGACCATTTCGGACTTAAGATATTTTTTTTCTCTTTATTTTGTTTTTTTATTTTAGTACGTTCTGTTATTTTTATGATGCGTCAGGTATGTCTTTACATTATTCTCAGATGTGTGTACAATATTGGAATATTTATCAGAACAATGTAAAACAGACTTTTTTTAAAAGAGTAACGAATCGAGTTTCTTGCTCGTTCTTCTCCACTCGAATCGACATTTTGGAACGAGCGCCTAGTTTCACTGACGGACAGACTGACAGACTATTATTTATTTTGTATTTGTTGACGTTTCAAAAGTACCAAATTATGGTTTAATTGAAAATTTATTTCAATTTCTTTTGAGTTTGAGTTTTTTGAAAAAAGTGGTTCGTCTCCGATACCAAAATTACCAAATTGTACACACTTTTCTTGAGAACAGAAAGATATATTTTCAATCAAATAAAATCACTTCATCTTTGACATTTACAGTATAAAGTTAAATATGGAATTGCACTGAACGTCTCCAAAGAAATAACCAAAAATATATTTCAATGATATTTAATACCAATTATTATCCATACCAATCCAACTTCGAATTATCAAACTACTTACCAAGAGTAAGTCCCTCTTTGCTGAATGGAGCCTTGTCATTGAGCGTGAGGCCGGACTTCTTCATTAACTTGTGGATCAAACTGAAGCCATTGCTGTGGACTCCGTTAGAAGGCAGACCGATGATTATGTCGCCAACCTAGGCATAATCAATTAATCTAACATAATAGAGTAGCAACAGTGTATAAAAATAAAAAATGTAATTAGTTCGTCAGTTTCATAATGAAAAAATGTTAAGACACATTTTTTATATTTTCGTATAAGAAAACAATACTTAGATAAAACGTACTTAAGTTTAGGAGTCGTTACGTCACACTACCCTATAAAATGTAGTAAATCTTGACGTCACACGATATTTCAAATCGATATATCGAAATGAAATGAAACCTTTATTTGTGTATATCGTCAAAAGTATTTAATTTTGTAAGAAAAGAAAAAATACGTGTGTAATGTTTTAAAATAATCTACCAGACGGACATTATATTAAAATTTAGGATACTACCCTATTAAACAATTATCGCTTATTTTTGGTATAGCTAGTTTTGAATTTTGTGGTAAAATTAATAAATATGAGAAAATGTTATGCTCAGGTATAACAACGATTGCAATGACTAGATCCATTTGTAAATCAGTATTTTATTAAAAATTCGCCAATTAGCGCTGCATCCTTGTTGCGCATAATGTCGCTCAAGCAGGAATCATTTTGCGCAACTGTTAGCATCATAACTTATACATATTAAAATTGATTTCTAAGCACACATTATATTAGAGCAATTTTCAAACACTGCGTCTAATAGTCTAACAAAGGAAATATTGAAATTTTCTAAACACATTTTAAAATCGCACGCATAAACTTACCGCGATATCGTTGATCTTGGGCAGTATATGTGATCTCTCAACGACTCCGAGCGCGAAGCCGGCGATGTCATACACTCCTGGCTCGTACATACCAGGCATTTCAGCTGTTTCACCACCTGAATACAAAATTACCATGAAGTAAATCGTATAATTATAAAATATAATAGTTTTTATTTACAATGTTTTTCCCACAAATAATGTACTTAGATGCACTTCTTATGGTTATTTATCAGTCTAACCTTAAGTGGTAGATACGGAAACAGTGACGGTCGAAACTATAAACAATTATTTTTAAGGGACAAGGAGTTGTGTAGCCAAAAAAAGAAGTAGTTCAATAGCAACTCTACGACACTACTCTCATTACGACAAAACTAGATAAAGCTTAACAATAATTCACCAATCAAAGCAGCAGAAGACTGTCTGCATCCCTCAGCGACTCCCGAAACAACATTCCTGGCTACATTCACGTCTAGGGAACCGCAGGCGAAGTAGTCCAAAAACGTAAGTGGCGTCGCCCCGTTACAAAGTATGTCGTTAACACACATGGCGACCAGGTCGATACCGATAGTACTGTGCTGGTTTATTTTCTGAGCTATCTTTAGCTTGGTGCCTACTCCGTCGGCTGCTAGGACGAGGACAGGATCCTGTGTGCAAAGAGAAACTCTGATAAATATTTATGAGGAATATCATTATTAATATTGCCATAACATTTTGGCTGTAGATTTTGTTAGCTTTGAAATAACTGCTATGTTGAAGACATAATCAGTCGATTGTATCTAATCAGTGCCTGCTAAAATACTTGTTTTGTCGAACATCAGAACTTTGAATACCTTGTATTCTTCTTCAACAGCCTTCAATTGGAAGCAGCCTCCAAAACCTCCGAGTCCACCGAGCACTCCTGAACGTGATGTAGACCTGCATAAAAATAATATATACTATTATAAATGCCTGTCTCGTTGGCCGAGTGGTCGCAAGTGACCGACTCGGGTTCGATTCCCGAGTCGGGCAAAGTATTACTGGGTTTTAAAAAAAATCTCAGTAGTAGCATAAAATGATTTGATACCTCCAAAACAGAATGAGAGAGTCACACATACCTTGCTAAAGGCTTAATAAGAGACACAAGAGAGTCTCCAGCCTCAATGTCCACTCCACTGTCCTTGTAGGAGAGTGACTTCTGAGAAGACGCCCTGTCTCCGGCCACGTACGGAGATGTGAGGGGGTGCATCGCTTCCTTGAAGTTTTCTACGACTACTTGGTGTCCTCCTGGTGGAAAATTATGGTGGGTCTTAATTGTGACATCATATTAACAGTTTAAACCTTATTACTTCCTTACAGATCTCAAAATATCAAATACCTTCCTTGCCCATAGCCTCGACGATGTGATTTTAAGCCCTATTAATCTGTACAGAAGTGTCAAAATCCCGCATACCTTCCTTGCCCATGGCTTCCACGACGCCAACGACTGCGATCTCTTCGTCCACAGAGTCCAGTAACTCCTTGACACAGACTGGGTCCACGATCACCACCATACCGACACCACAGTTGAATGTACGGAGCATCTCGAAGTCTGATACCACTCCTGGGGAAGAAGACTTTGTTTTAGAAGGTGTAAAGTGCAATTTGGAATGGGTATGAATTTTTTAATTTAATATAGATGAATGTGGGTGTGTTTATAAGACTTAATTGTGGAGTTAAGTTTTACTAAAGATAGATGAAAACTGCGTAAATTCTAGCAGGAAAAAACAACTTAAATCAGGCCAAATGTGAATGAGTGAAGATTGTTTTATTTGCAAGGCTGCTATAAGTAACAATTACACCTGTTTATGCGCTTCTATATGTTGATAAATTTTCAAAACCAATTCGCTATTTTCACGGTAGAACACTGCTATTAACTCAATCAATTATCCACATTCCAATCACAAACTAAAATCAACCTAAATCCTTACCACTAAGATTAACATCCCAACATACCTTTAGCCTGCAGCCATCCAAAAACGGGCTTAATATTAAACTTCGTAGCGTCCAATTTCACTTTGATCCCTGGAGGTAGGATCCTGGGAATGTTCTCCAATAGGCCTCCGCCGGTAATATGGGCAAGTCCTTTGATGAGCTGCTTCTTAATGGCCGGTAATAGGGCCTTCACGTATATACCAGTGGGCACTAAGAACTCTTCGCCATAAGTCTTGTTTGTGGTGCTGAAGGCTGCTGGTTCGTTGTATCTAAGGAGGTAAAGTAATTGTTTACATAATATGTTATACATAGAAGGTTTCTCAATTCACTTATTATCAATAAAAAATATTAATAACTAAGAGATTCTTATGTGTGTATTTTACAGTTTCAATTTCAAAAGATTATGATATGAAAGATATACAACTCTCCCCTCTCCCCCATATCCCCTAACTCCCTTGTAGATATTTCATTAAACCCTACATACCAAAAGGTTAGGTAACGCACTCGTAATTCTTCTAGTATTGCAAGCTAATGGATAGCGCTAGTTGCTTACCGTCAGGTGTTCCGCAAAAGTATTTCACGAACGTTTTACTTTCAAAATAATAGGTTAGCTTCTCTAAAATCAATGAAAGTAAACAAAAAGTCCTCACCTATGTCCAGTCTCCATCATGATCTTCTGCACCAGACTGTATCCGTTACTATGTACGCCGGTAGATGGCAGTGCGAGCACGACGTCGCCGGGCCGGATCTCCTTGGTGCGCGGGAGTTGTTTGAGGTTGTCGACCACGCCTACTGCGAACCCGGCCAGGTCGTACTTACCTATCTCGTACATTGAAGGCATTTCTGCTGTTTCACCACCTAAATGAAAAAGAAAGTTAAGTGAGTTACAATAAAATTAAGCCTCATAACAAAACAATAACCACATTTAGCATTAACTCGTCGAGTACCGTCATTATAGACACAATTATAGAACAATAGGTTGCGGTCACCGGTGACCGCTTGGTGTATGACAGTTTAAGTCAAAATTACCTTAGTTTTATTATAATTGAAAACGTTTTCCCATTTTAAGATTTCTCCTGTATCGTAGATATGTTTTAATACTTCCGTATCAACAACAACAACTCGTGGATCACAAAAAGTATTGTTTTATACGAGCATCGAATCTACGACATGGTACGTATCAGCCGGTTGCCCAACTAGTGCAACATCTTACGTCAAACGTGCAGTCAAAGTCAAGTGGCCGAAATACACATAATATAACATAACATCACGCCTTTTATCCCCGAAGGTAGGCAGAGGCGCAGACACTACTGTACAATGTAACACCCACTTTTCACTAGCCTATTGCCATATACCGGGCACAATTCCAAATTCCGTGCAACTACTGAGAAATTTTTCAAAAAACCCAGGAATACTTTGGCCGAAATTAAACACATATCATATCCAAAAATATACGATCTTGACGTACAGTGGAACGATTGTAGCTTGAAGATAAATTACTATTTTAAAACTAACATAATAATTACGCTTACCCAGCAGCGCGCAGCCCGACAGCGCGCAAGCGTCCGCGATGCCCCTGACGATGGCGGTGGCCACGCGGAGCTGCAGGCGGCCGCACGCCATGTAGTCCAGGAACGCGAACGGCTCCGCGCCCGCGCACAGGATGTCGTTCACACACATCGCCACCAAATCTTGGCCCAACGTGTCGTATTTCTGCATTAGTTCTGCGATCTGCAATTAATTTGATAATATGTATTAAAAAAAGTGACATTTTTTTTATTCTCTCCATAACATACTTGCTACAAAGGTAAAGGTTTCTTATGTGTCGTATTTATCAATTTGATGCATATCTACAATATTTTCTAGATCTTAGGTTGGTTGACTGAAACACCAATTTGCATCAAACCTCTATAATTTTAAACTTTTATGTAACGTGTATTTTATGGAAGTAACAACGGGAAAATTATTAAATTTACTGTTCAAATTCAAAAATAACATTTTGGTTTCCAAATCTTTTCTACCGTTACCACTAACGGCCATTTTCTATTTTGACATTTGACATAAGCTCCGTACAAAATGTGTCAAAATTCTATCTCAGTAAGCAAATCTACAGATAAATAGGTTATAAAAAATGGCCGTAAGCCTGCCTACTTTCCGCATTAAACTACCATTTTATACACAAATAATACTTGATACTTAAAGCACACTTCTCACCTTAAGCTTAGTCCCAACACCATCAGTGCCTTGGACCAGCACGGGGTCCTTGAGGTTAGGATCCATGGCGGACAGTTGGAACAGGCCGCTATAGCACCCCAGCCTGCCTAGCACTCCCCGCCGGTGGGTAGCAGTAGCAATAGGCTCTATTTGACGAACTAAGGTCGCAGCTGCGTCTATGTCCACACCACTTTGGAGGTAGGAGAGCCCGTTGATTCTGAGTAAGGAGTTGTAGGACGTTAGGCTTTGCTTTACTATGTATAAAGTAGCATGGGACTCTTATAAGTGGGTATAATATTGTATGTGTTATACCATTATATTTATGTTTGTGCGTTTGTTTGTTTGTTTGAACGCGCTAATCTCCGTAACTACATGTCCGATTTGAATAATTCTTTTTGCGTTGCATAGTACATTTATCGAGGACGGCTATTGGCCATGACTAAATATCACGCTGCGATCAGCAGAGCGGATGAAACCGCGCGAAAGTAGCTAGTTTTTGTGTATATGTGCAACTCTGATCAAAAAGTTTAATGTTATGAGTACACTTATGAGCCTTCTTTTTAGGTTTGGGGGTACTCAGTATCAATGCAATGAGAAATATACGGCTAAATGATAGATTCATAGTCATAATTAGAGGATTCGATCCCGGCCCATTTTTCCAGTCCCGGGATTTCGGGATTATCTAAAGTGAATCCCGGGATCCCGGGACAGTCCCGGGATAGAAAGAAGTAACAGAAAGACAGTAATTAATATATCAAAATCAACTTTTAATCATCAGTTCAATCTACATAAACCGAAACAAAAATAATATTTCCTTCTAATAAAATAATAAACAAACAAACAAGGAACTTCTTTACATAATTAGTGTAATAGTTTGTTTATTTTGATTCACATAAAATCTTTAAAAAATCAAATTCTAAACACTTGTTTAGATAAACATTAAAAATGACTTAATTCTAAAGAGATCAGTAATACAAGGTACTTTATAATTTATAAATTATTTCTTTAAACTTCGAAAATAAAATCGAAGAAATAGTAAAGCATCCAACAACTCATCAGAGAGCCTACTTCTTAATTTGTTGCACAAATATGAAGAGGCAGAAAAAGCGCGCTCAGGCTCAATGGATCTAACGTGATCTAACGATCTAACGTGCGTTTCGTTTCGTTTCATGCATGTTTTTATTCTATATCACAAAAATGAATCTCAAAATGTATTGGTAAGAGCATTAATTCCAATCCCGAAAATCCCGGGATACTTAAAAAATAAACCCGAAAATTACGGGATTTGATCGGGATCCCGGGATCCCGGGATCAAATCCTCTAGTCATAATATAACGTCACGTTTTTTAATAACTTGATATAAATTCCCAAAATTGGTTAATACAAAAGTAGTCTCTCAACATCGGAAATAAGGTCTACAATGGAATTAGTGAAGAGCGGTCAGCGGTGACCTCTTGGGGATTGATCAGTTGTACGTAATGGTACGACTAGATACCTAAATTCAATGCAACATCGACTTTTCATTAGTTAGGTTATGAGTCCTATGCAATACCTGGGGGTGAACCTATTGTCATAGATTGATAGATGAGTTTGTTTTTTTTATGTACCAGTTAAGTATACAGTAAAGATAGATTTTGTCGTTATAAACTCATTTACATTTAGGGAGTCTTCTCACCATAGTCTAAACATAGTATTGAGAAAATTAATAATAATGGACTGTGTTGACCTAAATTACATGGACTATCGTCCAGCATAAAAAGGTGTGTATGTTGAGAAGTTTGACATGCTTCATGCAGTATTATTTACTTTCTGTAAGATAATTTATTGATTAACAGTTGGAAAGGCAAGCAAAACTCGTGTATTAATAAAAAATCTTTTTATGACAAGTAGGTAGAATAATCTTTCAGGACTTCAAATCCAAAACATAATATATTTGTTTCTATAGATAAGTTAATATTAATGTATACTCATGGAAAATACGACTACATTTTTCTAACATTCTTGTTCATTTTAATACCTTGAAACTTTTGAAAAGTTTAAGAAACATGCGATGCAAATAGGATGAAAAAACAAAACAAGCAATATAAAACGATACACGTTTATTGCACAAAAGAAAATAACATACAAAATGTAAAAGAAAACAATAAAAAAATACGTTTGACGTAAAAATGATCCTTACCCGAAACATTCCAATATAAATGCGAGCTAAGACAAATGCAAGATTCGATTAATAACGAAATTAATCACAAGACAAAAGTTAATCAAAAATGCAATTAATTGACAAAGTTAATCATTAATTAATCAGGAATGTAATTAAATGACGCGTTCTTTGTCGGATGCATACATGCTGAAACAAAATACATTACATTTTTATGCTCATCTTTACACATGCGATGTTTTTATGCTTTAGAAGTAAACTATGTATATATGTATGTGATTGAAGAGTTAGTAATGTGTAAAATTACTTACGGGTTAAAAAATATTTGTGAATGAGCACATAATATAGATTCTACCCATGATAAAATGTAAATAGAAAAATAAATGTTTGATTGATATTTATGAAGTGTATATCGTATTGGAAATTGTGTAATAAACTTAAGTTCATGCTTTCTCAAAATGTTGTTCTTAATACGGGTGTAAAATTTTTTGGAATCTGGCGAATGCGTGAGCAGCTCAAGAGTTGATCGTTATATGTTCACGAACTATTCACGAGCAGCTATTGAACTGCAATCGCCAAATGCGAAATCAACCATAGTGTAGCGTGTTGTTTAAAAAATAAGTTATCACGATGACAGGTCCATTCACAATCCTAATTTATAAAATTCCAGAATAAGCATACAAAACTATACATATGTTTTTATAATAACTATCGTAAGATATACTAAATTAACTAACTTTTTTTCTTGTATAGAAGCACTATTTTATATGGATTGTCAGTATACATATGTGAGGACCATGTCAGAGTTAAGATATTTGTTTTCTCTTGGTTTTGTTTTTTTTCTATTTTAGTATGTTCTGTTATTTGTATGTTGCGTCAGGTATGTCTTTACATTATACTCACATGTGTGTACAATATTGGAATATGTATCAGAGCAATGTAAAACAGACTTTTTTTAAAAGAGTAACGAATGGAGTTTCTTGCTCGTTCTTCTCCACTCGAATCTACATTTTGGAACGAGCGCCTAGCTTCACTGACGGACAGACTGACAGACTATTATATATTTCATATTTGTTGACGTTTCAAAAGTACCAAATTATGGTTTAATTGAAATAAATGCTTTTGAGTTTGTGTTTAACCATCGCGGGTTATTCACGTGAATATATCGAGACAAACTCTGCTATTTTCGAACCACAGAAGGGTTCTTTTTCATGAGCAGCGCGCGCAGTTGCGGCGAAACTAGTAGAGTTTTTCTCAGTATATTCACGTGAGTAATCCGCGATTTTTAGGTAAAGTATGTCATACTTGGAGAAGGCCCGGTGAGCGATGTCCTTCCTGTAATGCGCGCCGGGGAAGTCGACCTGTCCCGCGGCGGCCGTGGCGGCGGCCGCGGCGGCCCGCAGCGACCCCGCGCGGGCACACACCAGCACCACGCGCCCGCCCCACGACACCAGGGAACCGTTCGCCCCGCGAGCTACCCCACTGTGGAATACTACTAGTCCTGGTATACATTGGACCTGAGTTAAACCTGTGAACAAGTGCCACTTATGTAAAATCACTACATAGTATAAAATAAGGTCGCTATCCGCCGTCTGTACCTATGTATACTTAGATCTTTAGAACTATGCAACGGATTTTCATGCAGTTTTTTTATTAGATAGATTGATTCTTAAAGTAGGTTTATATGTATACCTCTAATACATGCATATTACACCCGTGCGAAGCCGGGGCGGGTCGCTAGTCAGGTATAATAGTATCTTGGAAAATACATGAAGTTGAGAGAAAACACAAAGGGCATACTAACATTATCTTTACATACCGTTTGAGATTTGAATTTATAACACGTTAAAATAACAATAATAAAAATACATTAAGACCACGTGAGAGAACGTTTAACATGTAAATCGAAACGAAACGAATACTTTCGTAGTCATAGAATATGCTGTAGCAAGTTTAATTTAGTAAAAGAACATTAAACAAAACATTCTAATAAAAAAATATTATTATTATTACACAAAAACTTACCGCTAATAACACAGCCCTTGGTAGATGTCTCAGGGTATCCCTTGGACGCGATGACGACGCCGACCGCAGACAGTTTGGTGTTCCACGTCACTTGGATCTGACGCAAGGTACCTTCTACACAGGCCTACGACAGAAGACAATGATATGAAAAATTGTTAAAAAAGAATAGAGGAATGTAAGAACGGAGACCCTGTATTTATAACGATGGGTAATTTTTTCTTAAGTTTTATCATTTACTTAACCTAACAACTGAATGAATGTAAAGTTCTTTATTTATCACATTTTCATTCAAATCACACTTTATATATCACACATTCGTGCCGAAGCATGGCTCTTTTACACTTAGTTACTCGGAATAAGGTGTCTTCCCAACATGTCAATTTTAAACAGCATGTTCATGTCCATACATTCTTTATAACTTATAGGCAACATAATGTAGATCCCTTCGCTCTTCATTAACCACTTCGAAATTCTATATAACCTCCAAATATTGAATCTCACCTTGAAGATCTTGTAAAGGTCCGTCTCCAACAACGTCATCAACACCTGTGTCTCTGGGTCTCCGAACCGGCAGTTGAACTCCAGGGTCATGGGCCCTGACTTGGTCACCATCATGCCGGCGTATAGGACACCTATAACCAAATACAATCTATATGATATCACTTCATAGGTATGAGGCGTCAGTTTTAAGTCACTAGAGAGTTTAAGAGGTGCCTTGAACTTAGTCAGACGAGGGTCTACCAAAAATATAATACATAAGGGTCCTGAAACCATCAAGGGTAGATTGAACTTAACAATCATTTGGCATCTTTAACCATCACCATGCACGTAATTCTCCAATAGCTAATCAAACAACATAACATAACGCCTTTTATACCGAAGGGGTAGGCAGAGGTGCTCATTATGCAGTGGCATACAATGTAACATCCACTTTTCACTATTTATGTTATGAATCCCATGTAATAGGGGGTGAGCCTATTACCATATATCGGGCACAATTCCAAACTCCGTGCTACTACTGAGATTTTTTTTTAAAACTCAGTAATGCTTTGCCCAACCCTGGAATGGAACCCGAGACCCCTTGCGACCATTCGGCCAACGACGCAGTAATCAAACAATAATCAATATATTACTACTAAAAATGCAATTTACGACAATTATTTTCATTTCACATTTACTAAAATAGTTTTTTTCGAACAAAAAGAATATAATTAATATTATCAACAATTTCTGTTTGACCTATAACATTAAAAGCGGCATTTCGTGATGTAACTACGTCACGTAACACAACCGAACAACATCGATCAAAAAAACAATCTCTTCCATACATTTTATCTACAACGGAACGCCTTGGCAACTGCAAAACACGCAAACAAACAAACGCAATACTAAAAAACAATTGCTATCCCTCCTATAGCCAATTAAAAAGCGACCTTATCAATACAACAACAGGGTGTATTATCGTTGTTTTAATGTTGTTAATTTAGATGAAATCATATTTATTGAGAATTTATCTAGTGGTAATTGTGCGCCGATGGTTGGTGTAAACAATAGTGGGTCAAATGCCATTGACATACGTAATACGGTCCGGTGGTGTGACGTAAAGCTGTACAGTTTGAAGGAATGTTTGCAAGATGTGTTAGCGACGACACATTAATGAAACATTTCGTTATGTATTTATGCTTTTGATTTTTCGATAAACAAATAATTACACTATCGTGATTTATATTACGTCAATGATATGGAATAGTAAGTAATTGGACAGTCAATGCAAGACTTCTGATGCAAAAAAGGTGTGACATTAGACATTAACGAACGGAGTCGAACAAGGAATAATATATTTTGCAGACACATGGTGTAATGACTTCGCGTCATTTTGTAATGTCGAATACTAGGGATGAGAAAAACATTGATACAATAGACAGTGGTTAGTCATGATTAAATTGTAAAGGGTCTAACAGAGATTTTTATATTGATTACTATTAGATAATACCGAATGCGACTGCTGGGTACTCTCAGATTCGATTCCCGGGTCAGGCAAAGTATTACATACTGGGTTTTGTTAAAAATTTCTCAGTAGTAACACGGAGCCTGGAATTATGCTCGGTATATGGCAATAGTCTCACCCCTATTACATGGGTCTAATAACATATAGTGAAAAGTGAGTTTGTATTACATTGTACAGTGGCAGTAAGTGCCGTATATAATGTTTACTCTGCCTACCCCTTCGGGGACAAAAGGTGTGATGTTATTGATTGTTGTGTATCTGTGGTATACTCTATGGTCATAGTATAGTCTATGGTGATAGATTATCTATGTGCGTGGCGGAGCCCGCGATTTTGTAAAAACATTTGAAGACGAATAAATGTGTGTGTCGATAGCTTTCTCTCTTTTACTTATATTTCGTTTGCTTAAATAACATACTTAACATTGGCGACGAGTTTACCCACACATTTTAATTCCAAAATGAATAGTTTTAGAATTTTGTCCACGTTCGATCACAATGTGCAAGAATGGAAGTCATACAAAGGCCGAATTACGCAATGGTTTATTGCAAATGATATTGTCTCGAAAAATGATGCAGTTGGAGCCAAGAGACGGGCGATCTTGCTCAGCGCACTGAGCGACGGTACTTATAAGTTGGCGGCAGACTTGGCACTGCCGAAGGATATCCAAGAAGTACCGTATGATGAGTTAGTGCAATTATTGGATGAGCATTTTCTCCCAAAGATATGTGGATTCAGCGAGCGTTACAATTTTTATGCGGCTGTGCAGCAGCCGGGTGAGTCGTATACGCAATGGGCGTCCAGGCTGAGAGGACTTACAGCACATTGTAAGTTTAGTAACGTCGAGGAAGCGTTACGAGATCGATTCGTCATGGGCATGGTAGCGGGACATGAACGGGAGAAGCTGTTCGCGCAGGACATCGACAAGCTGACCCTGGCCAAGGCAGTAGAGCTGGCGGAGAGCGTGCGCTGTGCGCGTGCGGGTGCCGCTAGTACTACGGTGGTCCACGGGCAGCAGGCACCGGTCTTCAAGATCTCCAATCAAGGAAACAGTGCTAAAATCGTTAGTGCCGGTAAAATAAAGTGTACAATGTGCGGTCGTAATAATCACGGTACTGCGTTTACATCCGCTGAATTCACAAAATTTTGTTTATTAAATGGGATTACTCATCTTACATCACCCCCTTACAACCCTGCTAGTAATGTACAAGCAGAAAGCTTCGTAAAAATTGTAAAGAAGGGTATAAAATCAAGTATTTTAGGTTCTCGCGGTAGGAATGAGTGTAAATTAAAATTGTTAAAGTATTTGTTCGATTATAGAAATTCAGTGCATTCCGTCACGGGCTTCTCGCCCGCTGAGTTGGTGTTTGGGCGAAAACTCAGAACACGTCTGGATTTAATCCACCCAAATTTAACGTCTACCCCACTCACATCACTAATTAACGATATTAATAAAAAGCAGTGGTCGCAAATTAAGTACTATGGTGGTAATAACAAACATGTGTATGAACCGGGAGATGAAGTCATGTTTAAAAAATATATGAACAATTCTAAATATATGTGGTGCAAAGGTACCATTATTAGAAGACTCGGTAAAGTGTTGTATTTGATCAAAGACCACATAACTTCAACAGATGTCAAAAAGCATAAAAATCAAATAGTTGTGTATAAAGGTATATCTCAACCAGTAGATTTAGATGATGTATTGTTAGACGACGAACCCAGGGACTCTCAGTTGCTTGATAGTGGGGAGAGAGAAAGGAACGAGGTGGAATTGTCATCCTCACCTTCTCCCCAAGATATGAGATGTTCCAGCAAACTGTTGCGGGACATACCCAGGGTTGATTACAAGCAGTTCTTTTAAGATTGTTGTGTATCTGTGGTATACTCTATGGTCATAGTATAGTCTATGGTGATAGTTTATCTATGTGCGTGGCGGAGCCCGCGATTTTGTAAAAACATTTGAAGACAAATAAATGTGTGTGTCGATAGCTTTCTCTCTTTTACTTATATTTCGTTTGCTTAAATAACATACTTAACATTTATGTATTATTACTAGGTACTAGATTACATAAAGATAATAAAGTTTATAGTCCCTTGAGTTGAGCAAAGTTTAAGATTTAGAAATATTCAATACAGGGTGTCTGGACTCTCCTCATATTTCCTTGGAACCATATAGATATAACATCACGTCTTTTTATCTCCGAAGGGGTAGGCACACTACGGCACTTGATGTCACTGTACAATGTAACACCCAGTTTTCACTATTTATGTTATGAGTCCCATGTAATTGGGGGTGAGCCTATATACCAGACAGAATTCCAGACTCCATGCTACTACTGCGATTAAAAAAAACCAGTAATACCTTGCCCGACCCGGGAATCGAACCCGAGACTCCTCGCCCGGCAGTTGCACTTGCGACCAGTTGGCCTTGGAACCAATTAGTGTATAAATTAGTATTTATATTAGTGTGGGTACATATAGTATCTATAGTTAGTTTAGTAGCATACATATCCAGTCTTAAAGAGCATACTGGTAATAAACCTATGTGAGAACGATCGTCATATCGCAAATACAATATGTATAAGAAGGCATTGTATGTCCCGCCTATATTTATAGCATTATCTGCTGAGCCTGACCTTTACTTCAACAGACAAGTTCCCGGTATATGATGCAAGTAGTTATTCAGCGTGCTCCCTAGTATCAATAAGTTGTAATAAGTCATTATCAACGTTTGTTGAGCTCTACTAAAATATGGGAGGGCTTCGATCTAGAATTCACCGGGTGTCACATTTTTTTTTTATCTCATAAGCCGGTAAACGAGCAGACGGATCACCTGATGGTAAGCAATCGGCGTCGCCCACCTGAAACACCAGATGCGTTACAAGTGCGTTACCGGCCTTTTGGGGCTTAGGAGTTTGAGGATCGTCGGGGAATCAGGAATTGGGGAGATTGGGGAAGGGGAGGGTAATTGGGCCTCATATGTTTAGAAGTTGACGTCTTGCCGCGGATATGAAAAAAATGCTAGGTAATATGCGATTAGGTGATTAATGAGGATCTACATTTATCTAGAGACAGGACTAAGAAGTTTTAGTTTTAAGACATCTTAAACCTACGGTCACACACTTTATGTAAATTCTCATATCAAAGACACAATATCATTATCGAGACCCACAATAACTACCTACACGGAGACTGTGATAAATTGGTACCCTTTAAACATTAAACCTTTTCCAAAACAAAAGGTAATGCTACTCCTTAATACATCAGCTACCTGCCAATAAAAGTCTTGCAAAATCGGTTCAGCCATTAGCCATTTCAAATAGACAGACAAATTGTAAAAAAAAATATTTTTGTATAGTATTAGTATCATATGTATATTCATATGCATATAGTAAAATGCGGTTATTTTAATATTACAAACAGACACTCCAATTTTATTTATCTGTAAAGATGTATAGATTATCTTTATCTATCCCCTATCCTATACCTTAGGTGACACTAAACTATGGCAAGCAAATAAAAACCCTATGCAAAAGGATTAAGCACCGAAATAGTCTGCTATCGCCCTTGTGGATAACCTACTGACTTATGTTTAAAACATAGGAATTTTCCACCGCTTGTTATTCATGCTTGATATCGATAAGGAGCAATAGTAAAGAAATTCATTTGTAAAATTATTTTTCATTTGATCGATAAGGCAGTTACTATGACGTCATAGTTTATAATTGTATAATACCTACCTATAATAATAATTGTGTGACTGTTATTTGTAATATACCTAATTGTGTGCGTAATTTTATTGAAATAAAGTGGTAAAATGCGTTTGCAACTACATTTTTGTACGTCTTTCAACAAGTAATAATCTCAATAGTAGCACGGAGTCTGGAATTGTGCCCGGTATATGGCAATAAGCTCACTCCCTATTACATGGGACTCATAACATAAATAATGAGAAGTGGGTGTTACTTCTGTGTGCACCTCTGCCTACCCCTACGGGGATAAAAGGCGTGATGTTATGTTATGTTTAAACAAGTACTTGAACATTTTATATTGAAACTATAAATATAGTCAGTTAGCTATTCCTGAATGAGTAGACTAAAAGAGTAGTTGTTTTAGTCTGCTCAGAATACTTAGTAATATCTACTCAGTCATCAAAAGTTTTTTAACAATCTGTGGGAGTATTCCCACCAAGACAAGGCAAGTTATACCTTAAAATATAAGTTAAATATAAATATAAGTTAACGACTTTTAATGTGACGAATAAATTATAACAAAATGCAATTCTTTCTTCTTTCTTTCTTAATCAAAAATAAATTATTTCGAGTGCTCAATATACTTAATAAAATATTAAAAAATAATCACACTTTCATACCTCTAAATTGATTTTATGACAACTTAATTTTAGTATTTATCAAGCATATTTTTAAGAAATAAGTATGGTGTCTGACACTAAAAAACCGTGACGTCACAATACACAATCGCCTATAAAATTCATAGAAAACTGTCGTTTCTGACAGGTCAAAAACAAGTATTGAATTTGACTAGTCGGCAAGAACCCATATAATTATAACAAAGTGCAATTCATCGTGATCGGCATAGTTTATAAAACAGATAATATTCAAAACATGGCAGAGTGCATTTGCACAGAAGGAGTAAAAACCCGTTACTTATCAATATATAATATAGGAGCTAATAGATAAAGTACTGATATCGACTTAATAGTTCTTATATGTGCAATAATTTGTAAGCTGTCACTGTGCGGAGTACGCTGATGTCATGTTTATGTATTAGATTATGAAATGCTAGTCTAGTAGACACGAGTTTAAGCACAAAGGGGTGTGAGCTTAGCTCTAATTACATCTTGAAAATGATATCACGCTTTTTAGAGACTTATTATGTATGTATTGTTGTTATGTACCTTGACGTACTACATAACATATGATAATAAATATCTAAGTAATAAACCTCGCTAGTCTCTAGTACACACACTCTCATAACAACCCCTTTTTCTTTTCTTATGATGTTCACTATTAGAATAGTCTGAAATATGTAAGTGTATCTTCTATTTGCGCAATTAAATCGTTGCTTACTTCTTGCTTCTACCAATAACTCTTCTCTGCATCACCCAAAGGTTAGACTGGGAGAAAATGCTTGCGGCATTAAGTCCACCTTTGTGCGTGAAGCGTTAGTCAATAAATAAATAAATAGTCCCAAGGAAAACGCTGTACTTTGACAGCCGCGACACAGGCTGTGTCTAGTGCGGTTGTCATTGTATATTGGATAAATATGTATGCATTGGGCTGGTAATAAAGATTTTTTTACTTATTTTATTTCTAGTATTTATAATATCCATCAGTTCCTTAGTAAGTTGTAGGTAACTAGGTAACTTTGCTTTAAGCATTGTAAATTGGCTAACAACTGTCAAAGACAAAGCAAAGAGATTCCTATTGTATAAAATTTTTATCCTTAGTATTGTTTTAAATTATCATTGACAAATGCACAATACAGACCCTCATTAAGTGCAACTATGAACTATCTAACAAGAACTTCTGTTATTCTCAAACAACAACCATTTTAATCAAAATATAACATGAATTAATTTATACAAATCGTACATACCGACATATTTAATTCCCTCGGCTTTCAATCCATCAACAGCCCTCTGCAAGACCTGTTCCTTTACATCCAGGAGCTGGTCAGGCGTGATGAGAGGACAGGGGCAGTAGGCACCCATGCCACCAGTGTTGGGGCCGGTGTCTCCGTCACCGACACGCTTGTGGTCCTGAGCTGGTGGCATCATGGAGACTGTCTCACCGTCTGTGAAGGCTAGGATCTGGAATAAAATAGAAAATTTGTAAGAATAGGGTATTTTCCTAAATTTTATTTTAATGTCCGTGTGGTACATTATTTTAAACCTTTAGACATGTATTTTTTCTTCTATCACAGAATTAAATACTTTCGACGATATATTATTATTAATTTGAAATATCGTGTGACGTCACAGCGTGTCCCATTTTGCTGCACATTATGACGTAACAACCTCCCACTCCTAAACTTAGCCATTTTATCTAAGTATTGCAACTTAATACGAGAAAATAAAAAAATACGTGTCTAATATTTTTTCATTATCTAACTGATGGACTAATTAGATTTTTAATTTTGATACCTTGGAAACTACCCAATTGTTTGCCGTGTTTGTGATTAGGATTTTGAACCTTGTAGCTGTAAATTTGAGGTGCCTATTAGTATGTAACGACGCACATAGAAGATTCGACACGATGAAATGACTGATTTTCACATACGATAGTTTACGTGGGAGTTATCTTTATATATGGTTTTTTCGTAATATTGTACCTATGTATAAGGTTAAATAACAGAAGATAGAACAAATATTTGTTCTATTAATTGGCTTAATCCATAATTACAAGACGAATCAAAACAAATAAAATTCTTGATAACTCCAGTATTATTATGTTAATTAAATCATTTAAATAATAAAAACTGTCGCAAGTGTGACTGCCAGGAAAGGGATCTCGGGTTCAATTTCCGGGTCGGGCAAAGTATTACAGAGTCTCGAATTGTGTCCGGCATATGGCAATCTATAGCATGTGACTCATAATATAAATAGTGAAAAGTAACTGATACATATTGCATGACACATTATTCTTCAGTTACCCTATTTTTGACAGGGGGAAAACATCCAATGTCTTCTTTCGCCTTGGGTTAGAGCGAAAGGGAGTGTCAGACTCTTACTGACTAAAAACCACCCCGTTCCTACTCCTGCTTTTTGAGCCGAAGCCCCGGCAACCCGTTAGGCCTTCCGCGATTCCGTAATCCGTATCTTTAGTTACCCTAACAGAAACTTAATCAGACATTGTGAAACAACCCCTTAACACGTTAACCGCCACTTCAGTCACTACCTCACTGGTGACCGACACATAGCAGAGGATTTGCCTTCAATACTTTTCTACCAGCAACTTAGCCATTTTATCTAAGTATTGCAACTTAATACGAGAAAATAAAAAAATACGTGTCTAATATTTTTTCATTATCTAACTGATGGACTAATTAGATTTTTAATTTTGATACCTTGGAAACTACCCAATTGTTTGCCGTGTTTGTGATTAGGATTTTGAACCTTGTAGCTGTAAATTTGAGGTGCCTATTAGTATGTAACGACGCACATAGAAGATTCGACACGATGAAATGACTGATTTTCACATACGATAGTTTACGTGGGAGTTATCTTTATATATGGTTTTTTCGTAATATTGTACCTATGTATAAGGTTAAATAACAGAAGATAGAACAAATATTTGTTCTATTAATTGGCTTAATCCATAATTACAAGACGAATCAAAACAAATAAAATTCTTGATAACTCCAGTATTATTATGTTAATTAAATCATTTAAATAATAAAAACTGTCGCAAGTGTGACTGCCAGGAAAGGGATCTCGGGTTCAATTTCCGGGTCGGGCAAAGTATTACAGAGTCTCGAATTGTGTCCGGCATATGGCAATCTATAGCATGTGACTCATAATATAAATAGTGAAAAGTGGATGTTACATTGTCCAGTGTTACATTAAGTACCGCATTGAGCACCTCTGCCTACCTCTTCGGGTATAAAAGCATAAATAAAGCAATAAAAATGCGCAAATACTTCTCATCAACCAATGCATGAAATCATAAGACATTTATTTATTTGTCAAATTCTATGCAAACATCCCTGAGCACGTGACGGGCGCAAAATCTCTGAGATATCCATTTATCTACAACTTACATAATCATCAACAAAAATCATGTGTTGTATATGTTCCAAACATCTCAATAATAGTGACCTCTAAAACATCGAATGACAAACAACTATGTTTTTCTTTTTTATAGATTTATCAATAAAAAACCGACTAATTACAATAGCTACTTAAATCATTCTGTTATCAGAACCCCAATGGGTGGGTAAAAATATTTGAAGAATTGACCTCCACTATCAGTGTATGAGATACGCTTAATATGGGAGATAAACAACTGAATTACGTTTTTGCGACAAGCAGCTGTAGCCAAATGCTATTTAGCGCTTGTCTACATGTAGAATAGAAAACCAAACTATATGGATTTGACGTATTTTGACACTTGTCAGTGTCATCCCCATACATTTAGTTTTCTACTTTCTCTGTAGACAAGCGCTAAAGTAGCGTTTGGCTAAAGGCCAAGGTATCCAGTTTTTTTCCATACTTATGCGGATGTGAAGAACGCATCATAATTAGAGGGGGGTTCCTACACAAATGAAGATGAAGGTGACATCATGGGATATTTAGATTGATGGACAGAAAACATCATAAGTTTCTATGGGTATTCCTTTTCTGAGTAGAGAATGATGACTTAAACTGTCAAACACCAAGCGGTCACCGGTGACCGCAACCTATTGTTCTATAATTGTGTCTATAATGACGGTACTCGACGAGTTAAGGTGTTTTCTGTACAATATGCAATACTACATATTAAATAATACCTTTACTAGTCAAATAAATTACAGTAGCCAGAATACTTACAGAAACCTCATCTCCTTCCAGTAGCTCTTCAACCACAACGACTTGTCCAGCTGCCCCATACTTTGCGTCTGTGAGGATCTCGTCTACTGCTTGGCAAGCCTCTTCCTTGTTCGATGCAACCACCACACCCTTGCCGGCAGCAAGCCCTGAGGCTTTTACCACCAGCGCTGGGTAGGGAGCGCTAGAAAGAAGAGAATACAAATATAAATAAGCTTTGAAAAGAATACTGTTGGAAAGCAAAGTCGACTTTAACTTTGAAATGATAAGGTGTTATTTTGTAACGTCCATATATTTAGCTAATGGATTAATATCTTTAGAAAAAGATTTCAATTCCCTCGTATAACAAGCTACAGTTTGGCGTCCATATGGATCACGTACTTCATGAGTGCCTGTGTGTCATACGTTATATAGGTGCTTGGTGCACAGTATGGATAGATAGAGGTGATAAATTATATACTTACACAATTATGAATCAGAAAAAGGCTATAAATCACAAATAAGAAGTCCCCCATTTAAACAGGGGTAAAATCTGCTCAAAGATTTAAAAGGTTATCAATTTGCACAATTCTTGCTATAACTGCTCAAAGTGGGCCAAGTACAAGAGTTATTTTTATATTGTTTATAATAATTTATAGTGCACTTAATTAACATCCTTGTGATAGTGTCCTTTGACTTAATTAACGATATCTTCATTATGAAATTACGAACAACTTATTGTAATGAAGGCGTAAAAACTTACAAAGTAACTGATACATATTGCATGACACATTATTCTTCAGTTACCCTATTTTTGACAGGGGGAAAACATCCAATGTCTTCTTTCGCCTTGGGTTAGAGCGAAAGGGAGTGTCAGACTCTTACTGACTAAAAACCACCCCGTTCCTACTCCTGCTTTTTGAGCCGAAGCCCCGGCAACCCGTTAGGCCTTCCGCGATTCCGTAATCCGTATCTTTAGTTACCCTAACAGAAACTTAATCAGACATTGTGAAACAACCCCTTAACACGTTAACCGCCACTTCAGTCACTACCTCACTGGTGACCGACACATAGCAGAGGATTTGCCTTCAATACTTTTCTACCAGCAGTCAAAGGCTTAATTTCAAGGTTCCTAAACAAAAACTCCTTTCTAGCGCAATCTTAGCAAAATATCAGACCAGAAATTATAGTAATGCTCATTACTTCTCTATAGGAGAAGCCTTTACACAGCTGTAGAACAATTAAAGGCTGATCTGATAATGATGCATAACATTCATATATTCATTTGTAATCTTCAACACTTTATGAAAAGTCCCGACAATGAACTAATAGATACAATTTGGATAAAACCCAATGTGTCTCATATCGACCAATTGCATGCACAATACCATATTCATACTCCATCTACCCACACGACCAATCACACTACATCCTGTACCAAAATCCAGATCAAACCAGCTACAACCGTCCACATAATATGTACCTTCACTCTTTCACCTACTTATCACCCAACGCACTCGTATTATAAACATTAGATATTCCGAGATCTTTGTACTAGTAACTAGACTATACAGGTTAAGTATAATTACATAATGATTATGAAGAAAGTAATCGATGATTACACATGTTAGAATAATCTAGTGTTTACGATAGGACTCGTGCAGTTTCATAAACAACTGACGTATTGTTCCGGGTGGTTATAGAAACTGATTAGTAACTGATTTTGTTGCTTATGGAATTTTGATTATCATTTGGTAAACGTCCACCACTAAAGAAAAATCTTTCTCTTAAGACTATATTTCACCGAAACACCATGGCGGCACAACCAGTCGCTGCTACCAAAAAAAAAACGTAAATATAAGCTGGTTGCGCACACCAAGTGATTGCCAAGCCCACATCAGGTGAGTAACTCTCTATAGGATTGTATCCATTTTGTTGGTAGCAGCAATTGGTTACGCCGCCATGATGTCTCGGTGAAATAATAACCTCTTCCTCAGTTACTTTTTTTATGGCATAAGCCGGTAAACGATCAGACGGATCACCTGATGGTAAACAATCGGCGTCGCCCATGGACACCTGGAACACCAGAGGCGTTACAAGTGCGTCATCGGCTTTTTGGGGATTAGGAGTTTGAGGATCGTTGGGGATTCAGGGATTGGGGAGATTGGGAAAGGGGAAGGTAATTGGGGCCTCCGGTAACCTCACTCACACGACGAAACACAACGCAAGCGTTGCTTCACGTCGGTTTTCTTGTGAGGCCGTGGTATCACTCCGGTCGAGCCGGCCCATTCGTGCCGAAGCATGGCTCCCACACTTTACTTTTGTTTTGCGATAAACTAAGTTTATATAGGTAATGAAATTCGGAAGTGTGAATAAACCAAAATTATCGATTGAACTAACTGGGCACAGCCCAGAAAGTAAAAAAAACGGATCCTCACGTCTACAGCCAAACTATTCACGCCAGAAATCTATCTGCATCGATTGCAATTAATTTTAATTTTATAAATAAGGCTCATCAATAGTTTCTACATCGTTGAGAAGATTGTTTCAGTTGCCGTTCAGTTGTCTTTGCATAAGACTGCATCATATAAGTCGTGTATGGACTTCAAAACATTCACTACTCAAATTATTTAATTCTTTCCATAAACGCTACATTGAAATATCGTATAATATATTTTCACTACTGACCTCGACTATTAACTCCAAATGATTAATAGGCAAATAAATCAGGCTGTTATCAGTCACTTGAGATGCAAAGTGCGTCCAAAGGACAATGTAAGTTACGATTTCTGGGAAGGACTAGTCTAGACGTATCCAGAAATAAATAAGGTACTAGACTAAGGGCATTTGTACTTAAATGTAGAATGAAATAAGTGGAAGAACTTGTCGATATGAAAGTCTAGACACAAGGAAGATTGTGACGTCTCTATCTATATGTCCTTGAGAATTAATTCTAGCAGCCTTGACCCTGTGAGCACTGAATGAGAGTATAATTAAACTATTCCACTGAAAGGTCCATTGGAACTGCAATCAGACACTTTTGCTTGGTGTTGGAAACTAGACCCTAATATTTGCAAGAGAAAAGTCATCTTAAGGAGAATAAAAATTTAGAAAACCTTGTTATTACCTCTATATTACTTACGTATTAATAAACTCCTTGGCCGCAGCAGCATCAGTGAACGATTTATGCCTCGCTGTCGGTATCTGATACTTGTTCATGAAGCTCTTTGACCAGTCTTTGTCAGCTTCGATGCGAGCTCCTGCCTTTGTAGGCCCGAAGCACTTGATTCCCAAAGGAGTCAGGTTGTCCACAATGCCATTGGCTAGAGGATCCTCTGGACCAACCACCACAATGTCGATTTCGTGTTCTTTGCACCATTGCGCTATTGCCTGCAAAGGAAAATATGTTTTATACGTTGGTGGATAAAGTTGAGTTTTACGTTAGCAACTTAGTCAAGGTTTCAGATTGGATTTGCTGCTGTTGCTCATAACATGACTGGCCAAAATTGACACAAAACATACGCATCTCTTTCGACTTTTAAAGAAGACTGCTTACCCTAAGCCCTAAAGAATAGTAACAGATATCACGCCATGTTTACTGAACGAAGTAATTTGAGTGGCGAGTGAACTTGCCCGATGAGTACTGAACTTCATGATATGAAAGGTACGGGGTTATCAACGATACACGAGCGTCTATTCAATCTATAAACAGTTGTTATTGATCGCAAGGTATGTGCGTCGTGTGTGACCATTTGTTTTGACCAATCATTGTGGACGAGTTTGTCTCGAAGACTCTAGAGTTTGCAAGAGCTTACCTTGTATGTGCCACTTAATGGGCAGTTTGATTTTGATACATTTTCTAAAGGATATCAGCTTTGGTTTCAGTTAGTTACCTACATTTTATAAAGTAGAAGAGAATGTGGATATAAGTTCTCAAAAATGCCGTTGTTTAATCGTTTTATGTATGACATAAGAAAACGTGTTATTCAAACGTATTTGTCTTACAAGATCACGTGTAACAATAAGTTTGTCTATAACATTGATAAGTAAAGAAAAATATAACGTAGTATTTTATCAGGTCACGACACTCGTTCCTTAAGTTACTATACATAAAGACGTAACTGCTCTTAGGTTAACTTACAGCCAGCGCCCGAGCGAACATTGCATGTTCATAATTATGGGATAATACTTAACTCTAGTTTTTACGTGAGCTTCGTGTTTGTGTCGTCTATTTAAATAAGATACAAAATCATAAGTATTATTCTCCTACAAGTCCAATGTACACATGTTTTGCACAGAAAAATTACTTTCCTAACCCATTATCATACTGTATTTTAACTTCACAGGGAACTAGAAAGGGAGCCGAGGGGTACAACAAACATTGTAGAAGCAAGCAAGAGTGCTTTTGTGTTTGTTTGTTGTATATATCGTTATTATTTACGTGTTCGAGATCAGAGTTACAGGGTCACCATCTTACATCAGTTACATCGTCAATATAATATTGGCTTATGAAACTTAGGAGAACAGATATAACAAAATATTAAATGAAGAATAAAGGAGGATAATAAAGAGTCTGACAGCACTCTCTGATAGACATAACATCATCATAACATCACGCCTTTTATCCCCGAAGGGGTAGGCAGAGGTGCACATTATGCCATTGTACAATGTAACACCCACTTTTATAGGGGGTGAGCCTATTGCCATATACCGGGCACAATTCCGGATTCCGTGCTATTACTTTATTTATAAATTATAGATATTTTTTTTGGAAAACCCAGTAATATTTTCCCGACCCGGGAATCGAACCCGAGACCCCTTGCCCGGCAGTCGCACTTGCGACCACTAGGCCAACGAGGCAGTCAGTAGGCAGTATTTACGTTATGAGTCCCATGTAATAGGGGGTGAGCCTATTGCATAGATAGACCTGACCTGATAAAACTTTTATACTGCGACCTTCAATCCGCCTGACAAGCGTTGTCCACGCTTGCCAGACGTTTGTTTGTTTGTTATTACTAACATGACCCATAGTTCAGCAAAGGACTGTCACGGACTGGTGATGGTGCTGACTGATTGTGAATAAGGGCCCAAGTAATGAGGAAGATTAGACTCTGAAGTTCATTAAGCTGAACTATCCATGTTTCTTAGTGACGAAACAACTGCCATTGAGAAGGCACTTATGCCAATCAGTGACCCAAATTGGTAGCGTGAGTTATTAGCAACAATTCTATTTAAACTAACAAGTCCATGTTTTGAGAACTTTGTGGGACCTAATTAGACCCAAAGGGCTACATACAACATGGGGTACTTCAAGAAGGAATAGGGAGTGTATAAGTTTTTTAAAGGTCGGCAAGGCGCATATAATGCCCCAAGTGTTGGAAGCGTACATAGGCCATGGTAACCGCTTTTTTTATTTATTTTTTTTTAAGGGGGGAAAATCAGCGAATGATTGCTGACTAAAAACCACCCCGTTCCTTCTCCTGCACGTCGAGCCCGAGCCCCGGTTACCCGTTAGGTTCTCCGCGACACGGTAACCGGTGTGCTTTTCTTGCCACAGTCGTATAAAAAAAATACTTTGTCTTAGGTCTATAAAATAATAGAGGTATAATGAAGTCGGAATAGTTACGAATTACGATATCATTTAGAAAGTGCCGAAAAATGATACGACATTCTAATGCTAATTGATAGAAACATCAAATTAATTCTTCTTTCTTAAAATATCTTTCATTTAAAATGTTTTTTTATTTGTTGGATTGAAGGACGGACGCCAACGACCAGACGGATCACTTGACGGGTAACAATACATAATTTGAGGGGTTACGATTGCTTTACCGCTCTTATAATACAGTGAAACCTGGTTAAGTGAGACATCAAGGGACCTGCGATGTCGTTTCACTTATAGAGGTATTTCACTTACCCAGTGTCTCAGATATACAGGTATAAATAAATATCTGTCTCATTTAAAGAGTTTCCATTAATAGAGGTGGACTTGGAATTACGGGTGGAATTTGTGGGTAGAATAAGAATGAATAAACAAACAATGTTATCTCAGTTACAGAGGTTTATTTTATACATATAAAATTTACTCGCTGTCTCAGTATAGAGGTAACTATGATGATAAATTGAAAGAACAAATCCCAGATATAGAGGTTTACCTCGTCCCACTGACAGAGGTAATGCAGTGCCAAAGTGTTGTGACCTCAGCATGAGTTCCAGTTATGGAGGTTTCTCACTTATCCAGGTCCCACTTAACCAAGTTGCACTGTATTAACTGTATCTTCAGAAGCTTAAGTTCAAGGTAGTTTCGATTACCATACGCAAAAATTATGTGCCTATTTTATATTTATAATGATCTAGTAACCTATTGTTTCGGGTTTTAAGTCACTACAACTAGTTAATAAAAGATCGAGACGAAGAATTAAAATTTCCCAAAGGAATCGTCACACTAATATCATAAATGTGAAAGTTTCTTTGTTTGGATGTTTGTCCGTCAATCACGCTGAAACTACTGAACTGATTTTGATGAAATTTGGTATACAGGCAGGGTATGGGCTGACTTAGGTGATAGGGTACTTTTTATCCCGATTAAATGCTCCCATGGGATAAAACGAGCATCATATTCTACACCGGGCCACAGCTAGTAAGTTTATAAATAAATTTATTACAAGATCAGAATTCGGAAATAACCTATCTCGACAAAACCTTATAAGTTTTAGGTAGGTAAATCTCCGATTTTTTTTTATCATAGTAGGTACCTATTCCGGTAACCAAGCAAACGGAATAGCAACCGGGTGATAGTAGACAATAATAAGTACATTTCTACGGTGTGTGACAGTAATCTAAGGTCATCGACTTCATATCTACAGAGCAGATAAACGCAGAAGGTTAAGGAGCATAATGACACTTCTTTTAATATATTTTTTACGTATTTTAATGTAGCGTTCACACAATACTTAGTGAATTTTGGTGGTTTAAGTAAATATCCGATTGCGAACGTGTTTATTAGGTACGTATTCTATCGTAAATAGCTAAATGGATTTTGACGAATTTTAAAAGGGAGATAAACGCCGTGGAGGCAGCCATTGCTACGATTTAAAAAAAAAATTTTTTTTGTTTTTTTTTTTTTTTTTATTATAGAGACTTGAAGTATTAAATTATCAAGCATGTATTTCGTGTTACTAGGGTACTTTAACTGTCTTCATAAAGACAGTTAGCTGAAATTAAAAAAAAAAAACATTTGGTTATTAATTACCGATTTACCAGGTACAAAAAAATATTTTTAACTATTTTTTTATCTCCTACTCCGTACAGTTCTTAATTTTACATTTTTTATTTTGTATTTTAGTCGGCATTCATTTAATGTATTTTATTTACATAGTCCCATTTTATTTTTCATTATGCAAAATTATGTGAGTAAAAATATGTATAAGTGTGTAAGTTCTGTAAGGGGTCATGGATAAGATAAAAATATGTCCATTTATAACAAATGTGACTTAAATGTTAGTGAAAGCACCAAAGGTCATTTAAGTTCAGATATAATATCAGAGCCACTATATACAGCTAATGAGTCCAAAGTTATTTAATAAATAAATTATTGCAAAACGTAATATGGTGTGTAAACAGAACGGTCCTGAAAAACGCCGATAGAAAAAAAACTAGTTTTATTTTCTAAAAAGTAAGGAATGAAATTATTCTTTTATGTAATAATAGTTGTAATCAACTGCTCAAGGCTAATGTCACATGAATAATACGAAAACAAAAACGATTAAAATTTAACAAACAATTTTTTTGTAAGTGTTGTATAATTTTAGCTTTAAAACCAGCTGTTTGGAAATACTGAACATCTAGTTCTGTTAAATTAAAAACATTCTCATGCCTTTTCATTGCTCAGAGCATAGACAGAATATGCACATACATAATGTAGTAGCCACTTCTTTTTTTATTTAATGGACTGATATTTGACCACTATCTCGCCTGGTTGTAAGCGATGATGCAGTCTCCAATGGAGCACATTATCCCATAAGCAACCTATTCACTCGTGCCTTTTTTTCTCTAGTTTTCTGTTGAGCCTTCTGTTGTTGAGCCTGTGATTCTATTGCCATTTGCCATACACCAGGCTCAATTTTCGACTTATTTAAAAAAACAATACCCTTCCTACAGCCACCTAAAATGCCCAATAAAAAAGAAAAAATAATTGTTGATTTCGTTTTTATAAAGAGTTTAATTTAAGAAGAGGTTCATCTATTGATACCACAATAAAATTAATTGTAATAGAATTTGAATAAGTTTACAGAAACTCACTCGGCAATCATACACAGGCCCTTAAAATAATAATATGTACTCATTTATCAAGCTGTTAAGAATATTATGTAAGTCGCTGATAAAACCTCTAAGAATAAACTATTTATTGTAACAAATCATTAATAAATTTATACATGCTCCAATTAAAACTTTAATTATGAACATTTTACATTGTTGACTAATTTAGAATAGATTATCTTAATTCTTGGCTACAAAAGATTAATCACATCTTTCATAATTAACTATATGGATGTTGTTGAATACATTTGTTTCTATAGTACCTAATTTTTTTTTATTATTTTTGAAGTTAGTGATAAACAATTAAAAAAAGTAATTGCAGTACATAATCCAGACTGTTTAAAGTATAACATTTTTATTCCTGTACCCCAGTACTAATAGAAAAATAATTATTCATTCGAATATTTAATGATTTCAAATAGTTATTTTACATAATTTTTCAAAAAATAACTGAATCTTTATAAGAGGCGCCGTTTCTCCAACCTTGTATGCTGTAGTTGCTAACTTAAGGCACAACGTAAGACCATTTTTCTTATAGTTATAGTATTCTAATAAGAGAAAAAAACTTACGGGATAGTCCTTGATGTCGAGTTCGACGCACTCAACTTTGTTTGTTGTCGCGATACCCACACTGCCGGGTGCACAATATACTTGCTGCACAAACGGTGAGTCCGCCAGCTTCCAGCACAACGCATGCTCCCGACCGCCGCTCCCGATCACCAGAACTTTACCACTAGACATTATCCTACCTTGTTTATTAAAACTTAGCCTATGTCACGTGTCCAAATTACTAACTATTTATGCAACTTCTAGCTAACATTTACTAGTTAAAGCTAGACTGCGATTTAACTAAATAAAACCAAGACGCAGTTATATTTAATTAACGTATAGCATTTATTTCATTTATGAACCACCGTCTTCGACACGCGCAAACTTTTAAATGAATGACAATGACGTTGTTCACGTTGTTGACATTCCGTTTAGTTGTCTCGACAGTCGACGCGAGAAAGAGATGCCTAGTGTTGGAAATAGATTATCGATATCGACTTTAAATAATATTATGAAATAATTTTACTTCTTTACTTAAAATATTGTGGTTGCCCGTTTGTGACGCTCGCTTCTCATGCACGAGAGTATAGGTCCGAAATTGGTTTGGTGTTTCTTATACAAATAAAATTTTTTTTTGTATTGTGCATTGTTGCTGATTTCTAAAAATAATCAGGGATAAATTAATAGTATAGCTATAATATATTTTCGCAAATCATATAACAATGCAAAATATCTTACTTATGTATGTGTTAATTTCGTACCACGGTTGAATATTTACCTAGCACATAAAAAATAAAAGTCAAACCTTACAAATTCAAATTATATGAAGAATTTGGGTAATAACCTTAAATCGGGCAACGTGGTAACCCATTATACACGCATACATAAATAAACCTCTGACATTTAGGGTCCTCAATCATTTTTAAGCAAGGACGTTATAACCTATAACGTCCTTGTTTTTAAGTGACATTGCGTTCCCCTTTTTTGGACGTTTGATCCTATGAATAAACAACCATCCGAACAAAAACATAGTACCTCTTCTTTTTAAAGTCAATAAAATAACAAATGCCAAAATCAGTTCTATCGAACAGGGTTGCCACAGCACGATGTTAATGGCTTAAATTATTCCATACTCTTTTTTTGCCAAAATATAATTGATCAATCGATAAGGATAAAATTGTATAAAGTATAAAATATTAAAATATCTCCAAAAAATGTTTAATCATGCACGATGATTTTCATTTCACTCATCACTATTGTTACGTCAGTCTCTGTGCTCTTGTTATGTAGGTATTTGCTGTTTGATACAAAATTACAAATGTGTTTTATTCGATACATTTATCAATATCTCAACTCAAACAAGTGCAAAACGACAGAGGTCGAACTTTTCTGTGATAAAATTACATCATTGAGCTAAAATATGAACTTAAGCTGAAATATATTAGGGTCGTTACAGCGAGTTTGCCTACCACCAACCTGCCTGACCCGGTACTGTTAAATGTTATCAACTAAATAGATTAGTCTGCATTGTAAAATAGTTTTGGTACCTAGCTTATATTTCATAAAATTGAATCTTTATACGTATTGAAATATACCTAGTCTTTGAACTTATATTTATAATTTTATAGTAGGTAATTGTTTATTTTTCCATAATCTGAATTATTGTAATTAATGACGAATAATCTCGACAACACGGTTATTGATTAAAAATAATTATTTTAACTTATTCATATTATATTAACTTTTTAGATTACCGACTATGAAAGAAATTACTCATGTTACGATACGCTAAAAGTTATTTTAATTATTATAGTTTTACTCAAAATTGTTATACAATATATTTATATAAGTTGTATCAATTATTCAAAATAAATAATATAGATAAATGAAAATTATAATTAAAAAAACTACTGCAACTGCAACGTTGTTTTCAATTTTTTTACCGACCAAGGACGTTGAAATTATTTTTAGAGGGACGACACTACGTTCCTTTACACTCAGAATTATACAAATTTCATTAATTTAACTTGTTTTGAAAATAACTTTAATAACTTATTGAAATTAAACATTCAATGAATTTTGTATTATTCATATGCAATATATAATTATTTTTATTTTTATTCCATTTATAATCTAGTGGGTAGAAGAAAATAAATTAAAATGACCGAGTGAACGGAACGGTTAGAAAATGGCGATTTGGAATTTATTCGTTCTTGTCATTTTGCTGTGATGCTTGCTCGCTGTGTAAAAACTTGTATTTTGTTGCTATAAAATGGCTGACACCGGACTGCGTATGAATTTCGCTGCCTTAAAGAGGGCAGATCCTTACGCTAGAGAAATAATCGACAGTGCTACCCACGTTGCGCTTTATACATTCGAAGAGAACGAATGGGAGAAAACTAACATCGAGGGTGCTTTGTTTGTGTATAGTAGAAATGGTGAACCATACCATAGTTTAGTGATTATGAACAGATTGAGTACGAATAACCTAATCGAACCAGTGTCGAAAGGAATAGAATTACAATTGAAGGAACCGTTCCTTTTGTATCGCAATGCCAAGTGTCGTATTTACGGCATATGGTTTTACGATAAAGACGAGTGCGTTAGAGTTGCGACTAAACTAAATTCTTTGATAAAAGAGTCGCTGAAACCAGTACCTGGCGAAAATATGCCACAGAATCCAGTTTATGGTACATCAACGCCTGCAGCTGCGCCGGTTGATATATTCAGCATGTTGAGTAAGGCCCAGGATGATTTTAATTCGAATAAAGGTCTAGCACCTAACAAATGTGATTCAACACCATCTCGTGCGCCTGATATGACATCGCAAAGTGTTATGGATTTCTTTGCGAAGGCTGGAAGTGGTGCTGCTGCTGCACAGATGCCAGCGGTGTCGTCGTTACCCTCGCCGGGTATTTTCGGGCCGCGTCCGACCGACGCGCGGGAGGTACCCCAACTGCTGCAGAGGCTCATGAGTAATCCGGCACATTCAGTGGAACATATAGAGAAGCAGCAACGCTCTGTGACACCTCAGGAGGCCCAAAGTTCTAATGGCAACATGAGCATGGATTCATCGATAAGACAAAATTGTGGGTTCCCATTAAAATCGACTCCTATCGAAAAACCAAATCAGCAAAGGATATCAGGTATGAAGAAGGGACAGATGGATTCAACTGACACCAATGGAATTATACCACTGGAGAGCGAGTTGAATTTGATGCATATATCTTCACCGAAGCCTACATCTCCGCTAGCTACCTACCTGAATCAATCACAGGACATCAGTCACACGGTAAGCTCTTTTAATGGTAGCAAATTGGAAGAGATTGGAATGTATCCTATGATTGACTCTGTGTCAACTCAGCAGAAACCGGCGTTGATGCCGCCTACGATGTTCACTGCAAGCACTGGTGGAGATGTCCAGCCCTCGCCTGAGCCACTCACTAGGAACCAGCTCCTTCAAGCTTTCAATTATCTGCTGAAACATGATGCTGATTTTGTGAACAAATTGCACGAGGCTTATGTAAAATCTTTTTCAGAAAAGGCATTCTCAGTGTCATAAAATTCATTCTTTGACAGTGGCTGGCGCCAACTGTGTGCATGCACTTCAAATATAAAATGTACAGCCGTAACTTGAATATAAACTGAAACAGTATAAACTGAATCTTCTTAAAAATGTTGTGTAGACCCTCTAGTTTTGTAGTGACTCATTGTTTGGAGTATTTTTAAATAAGTTTTAAACCTTTGACTGTAACCTGTACAGAGAATGAATTTTAGTGACTAATCTGTTAGTTTGGACAGAGGTTGAGAAGGTCCCTTAAGCCGCTATTTGTGATATTTAAATTGGCTCCAGCTTAAGGTTATTCTAAATCTTTTAATACATCTGAACAATACCTTCTTTGTTAGTTTTAATGACTATGAGTTCTTTGCAATATTAAAATATGTACATTTTTGAAAGACAATACTATGAGTACTTTGAGAAATACGCTTTTCTAAGAGATATTTTTATTGACTTGATATGCTGCATTGATACTTCCATAATTTTGAAAGAAAAATATCTTCTTTTAATGTTAAGGACTGCAAGAATTTGCTATATCTTTACAAGAATTATTCTTACCTGTTAACAGCATAGGCATCAGATTTTTTAGGTTTTATTATATGTTGAATGTTTTTATTTCCTGTAAAATTTTGTCAGTAGCTACTAGTAAGATCTGTCTCTATTCTTTTATATCTATTTTTTCAGTAAAATTTTAGTATATGTATTGAATGTTATACAAACAGAAGACTTTACTATACATTAGATACAGGGGAAATCAAATGATAAAATTGGTTAAATATATTTTCTTTAAACATGTAAAATTTAGTCATTTGTTTAGGGGAAAAAAATAATTTAATAAGTTATATTTCTCCTAAGAATCAACTTTCTAAGGAAGGTGTGTTGTACCAAACACACTGAGAGATATATAAGTTCAATTACCAACAATGGAGCTTTTGGAAAGCTTCCAAGGGGACCTGCCACCTAGCCACCCCTTTAAGTCTACATTTCAATTGTGAGATGTTTTGTACTTTGCCAAACTATAAAATCACCTTAAAATGTTTATGGTCGAATTAAATCGCTGACCATGTGTTTATAATCTTAAAAAATGATAAGACAAAAAAATGTTGTAACTTTAGGAAACATCTATAAAATTTGAAACCATCTCTGTGCTTGTACATCTAATGCTAAATGATGATGTTATAATCTGTTGTGTAAGAAAATTTGAGACAGCTGCGACTGTTATGATATAAGATATTTTTTATTAATTCTCATTACTGTAAGGGAGCAGAATGTTTTGACGATAACTTATTTTGGCCTACATAATGTTGATCCTATACAAATAATTAGTTTGATTTTATAAATGCTCCTACTATTGTTTCGTTTTATAAACAACCGTAGTCCAGGCGGTAAGTTTTTGACATTTTTTCAGTTAGAAATGTTATCATAAAAAAATAGTCTCAAATTAAAGGGTTCATCGAAGCAAACATTTCTTTTATTTTTCCTTGCAGCCACCCATTTTTTAAGACTTGTTGATTTATGATTTATTAAAGATGTGGTTCCATCATACAATGTATAATTGCTATTATACTGGCTTGAAGGTAGACTAGACTGCTGTCCATGTTACCTGTGATAGGTAATAATCCTCTCTTGGACCACTTGTAGTAGGTTTCTAAGAAGTAAAACAAGGAGAAAATAAAACAGTAAATCTTTGTTGAAATCGATTTAATATTTCTATATTACAAATCGCTTTTGAACTTTGAACAACCAGTTGAGACCGCAATATTATGGTTTAATATTTTTTATTCGCCAATACTGGCGTGTCCATGTTTCTATATAGACAGTACACGTTTTATCAATTTTCACTGCCGTATTTAAATATTTTAACCATATCGCCATTTAGAAGTATATAAGTACTTCGCTTTTGAATGATTGAATATACACACACATGTAACTTTGAAATTCTATTACAAGCACTTCATATAAAAATGAAATTTTTAAATTGTGAAAAATACTTCTGAAATACTGTTCGTTATAATGGCACAATAGTTTAAAATATTTAAAACGACTTTAAATTCTTATGATTCCTATGATTGGTTGTATCGTGTCCTTGCGCCTTCGCCATTTCGGTATTTACAAATAAAGGATGATTGGGAATATTTTTAGAAAAAATAACACTTAATTTTGGATTGTATTCGATTGTTATAAATTGTGCTATGTGTTTGTGAATACAATAACTCAGGTAGCTTCAATATTTCAAATGTTTTGTATGTGTTCAATTATGATTTCTTTTACTGTCATTAAATTCTTCATCGGTGCATGAGCGTGTCTGTGTGATTACTATTGAAATAAGCATAAATTTTAATATTCAGTAGTTTGTATTAATGCTGTGGATACATTTATGTGAGTGCAAGTGTTTTATAATTACTTTTCCGTAAATGGTAACTTAGTCTCAAATTCATTGTTGTATCTTATATTTCATACAAAACATTTGAATCATCTTTCACTGGGTTTTCTTCTGTCAACAGAAAATGACTTTAATCTCACTGTAAAACGAATCACCCTGTGGATTTTAAAATGGATCTATGATATGCTACACATAGAGTATATTATGTACATGAAAAAAATTGCATTAAATGGCCCTGTTTCGGGCACACTAGGTATATCAAACTTAATTAACAATATCTTGATAAGATTTAAGTAATTTTTGAGGCCGAGATGTATGTTAGGGAGTCACATGGTCTATGAACACGTGGTTATGACTTTACGTCCACATTCATTATTTTGTTGCCAGTTACAACTATGTCATAATATTCTAAGGATTAGTTACCTAGGTAGAATTATGGTTGTTTTTCTGTTATAGGTAATATCTTTAAAGGCAAAGTGTTTAAAATATTATGACAGTGGTTATAACTCGGCACTGACGCGTCTCCCTCATACAAAAGTTGCCGCCCCGGCGATACCTTTTAAAACTTGATAACAACCGTTCTAATATTACACAATCATTGAATAATCAACCTTATAAACTAAAATAAGGTACCTATAGCTGATCAACCAATATACCGTTCAAACGTATCACGATTCTAGACAAAGTATGACAATTTAGTAAACAGTCCGTTCAGGGCTACTGTGATTTTTGCAAAAACAAACAAAAAAAGTCAAATACATTTTTTTTTCAATTTCTCGTCTCATCTGAAGTTGTTTACCTTGCGTATACTTAGGCGTGAACCATTTGAATATTTTACAGTATTTTTTTTAATAAAAGTGAAAAATCCTTTACTAATTTTTACAAACAAGTTTTTGCAAAACACCACCTTTTAATGAGTCCTAACAGATTTTCATAATTTGTTTAATGACTAAAAACTATTTTATCTCAACTATTTGGTTTAAAAAGAAGTTTATTCTATATAGAAACAATTCGATACAAACTAATCATTATACACGATTTAATGTGATATAAACTAAGACTTGCCGAGTCTCGACGTAGATATAACATGTTTTAAAACTCTAATAATCTTATTCATAAACAATTGATGAACCCATTATGGCTATATAAGGTTTTGGTATCTTCTCAAAATATTTTTCAAAGAATAAGCTAAAACGTTGTATAGCCACAACAGTTTCAAAATTATTCACGAACAAGACTGAAACATTCGCTTTCTTAATTCGCTTCACAAAGTCACTAGAAAAACCTAATCAAGATAAAAAAAAATTTGGTATAATCAGTCACCAGAAGAATGATACAAGAAGACCAAAGAGCCTAGAGCGAATTTGTTATACGTTGACGCGACCGACATGTTTATGACGTTCAGCTCTATGATTGGCCAGCTCCAATAAACCAACCAATCAAGAGTCCTGAACGCAGTAACGTTAACGTAAAAATACTTACATTAGGCCCTCAGTAAAATGAAATTTAGAGTACTTTATGAAGCGTTTTATAGAAAAACCGAAAAAATATCAATCGTAAATGATTCGGCATACATTTGTACCTGATAGTATATGTACCACTATCCTATTGTCATTAAGAAGTTCACAGCACGTGTGACTTACAAAGACTTGGGGCACGTCACACTGCACCGCGTTCGATGTCCGTGTAACCGCACCTTTAGTGATTTGCCGATTTTTAAATTAATTAATGTTTCGGAAATTCTTATTTCTGTTTTAAACTACGCTTTACTCTTGCAGAGACGCCACTAGATAACTTTATCTGTCAAATTCATTAAGATTTTGAACCTTATTGTTTTGTACTAAAGTTTGAAATTTTTCAATAATTTTAACATTCTGCGTAGCTGGATGAGGTGGCGTTAAACTGCGGGTTATATGAACATATTTAAAAGTATTATACAGCTAAACATCTTCCATACAGAAATGTAAGTGATATTTAATGCACGTAAAGCGTAGTTCGACGACATTTTTACTTTGAAACAATGTATTAATTATTATTATTCTCGGTAGATATTGCGAATGATAGGTCAGTTGAAAATAACATCAAAACCAATGGAGTTAAAGTTGGACCTCGGCGTTCGTGAAAGAGTTTTCGTAAAGATAAAACTAAAACTAGGAGATCAACGTTGCGCGTTCAAAAATAGGCAAATCACGCAAGACTGTCCATTAAAAATTATATTTACATACATTTGTTATTTCACTGGAAGATTATTAAAATTATTTGTACCAATTTTATCCTAATCTGAAGGATCAATTTTAGAGGCATTACTACGAGTTTTTTTTACGTTGTTAAAAGTAATCGAAACGAGTAAGCGTTCGGCGCTCTGATTGGCCGGCTCCTATGAACCAACCAATCAGAGCGTCGAATGCAGTCTCGTTTCGATTACTTTTAACATAAAACAAACTGGTGCTAAGGCCTCAGAACAAAACATGTAGAATTCTTTTAATATTTTATGTTTTTCTATTTGTATTGAACCACAATATTTCATAAACGAATAAAACATTGGTACAAATAATTTAGAAAGGTTACTGTTTGAGCAAATCACCTCGCTTTTGTTGCCAAGTAAAATATACCTCTTTATTTTATTAATCTGGCAACATCCGATTTTGCGGTGCAGTCATATGATGTTTTGAAGTAATTTTTACTTTGATATTTACAAAAACGAGGGGAAAAAGAAAAGAAAAATGGTTCACAATCGCAAGCTTTGATTTTGGTGGGCAATACGTTTCATAGTATTAAGAGATATGACCGTAATTGATATATTATGTGCGATCTTGAATATGTACACTAATTAGTTGTTTATAAGGTTGATTTTCCTTCAAATAAGAACTACCATAATAATGGTTACTAAATTCGGTTTAAAGATCTCCGGTACCAAATTATGGCCATATCTTTTAAAACCTTCTAATAAATCTAAAGAAAGATATGATTTTATTTCAGGGCTGTCAAGAAATATGGATGAATATAGATTTTGGAAGATATTACATATCAGTGCTGTTTATTTTACTAAAATATTTGATCTAAATGTTAAACCCTACACATTTTACAAAGTCACGGTCCTAGACAACTGATTAAAAACATGACAGTCAACACGAGTAAATGTTATTGAACAATTTCATTATAAATCAACAGAAAATCTTATCAAAATTCACAACACAATTCTTATTATAACAGCAGTCATGCAATTTAAGTATACTCCTTCATACGAAGATGTAATTTAACATAATTTCCCTTTTTTCAAATCTGGTCAAGATTTCGAGACAGCCCTTGGAAATGCAACAATGAAGCCTTAACGATCATCCGTCTCGCATTCTGCTATACGAGCAAAAGAGACAGACACAACGCTAGAAAGTGTGGCCTCACTGTAAACAGAGGCGTATTAATATTACTTCTACGTATCGCTGACTCATGATAACAATTTTGAAGGCAATCAGATGTAAGGCAAGTTACAAAGCGTATTAAATCATTTACACACGAAATATTGCATTTTTCAAGAATTTCAAGCTACACGTTCTTTAAGGGCAACAGTTTTAATTCGTGTCATCAAAGGCGGATACAATGAACACATCAAGATTAGGTACCAATTGTTTAATAATATATTTGGAACCTAAGAGAGACTCGAGTCAATTCATGTTTCAAAATAAATAAATGTCATGGAAAAACTCAATGGGACTCGTTAATACGAAAATTATATGCCTGAATACTGAAAGACTACTCAAATTTAAGTTGTACTTAAATATCGTGCCATCTCTTTTATTTACAAATAATTTTGTAGTGACAGAAATATACCTAACCTCTTGTATGCCGATATATGAGACACAATAGAAACCACATTGTGTCTCATTTAGATCTGCGTTCGGCATACCATAGATTAAGCGCGACTTAAATTTGAGTGGCGTTTGAGTATTTCGACAATAGAATTCATAATTTAAGCAACTAAAATAATTGGAAAATGACTTTGTAGCAAGGGCAAAACACTACTGAAGCTCAATTTAGGAACATCTAAACATTTCCGCTCGCAGTGAGACCCCACCCTCATTCTTGCACTTACATGTTCATAATAACACAAAGAGCGTTTTAAAAACGCTTCCGCCCTACTTATGTAGGCAACTTACCAACATACACATTTTTTGTGTACATTGCACCGGATAATCACTTTTATTTACGTAAAAACAAAACTTAAAAAAAAATATTCAACTATATTAAATCTATATGAATAGAAGCTGAACCGCCTAACGAGTGACAAAATAATAAATAAGTTCAGGACGCCTGTGGCGTCCATTATTTGTACAAAAGCCGGTATTTTATCTGAAAATAATTGAAAGAAAAGATTGTTTTAGTACACATGTATAAAATAAAACAAAAATATTCAAGTTCAAGGATGGTTTAGAAAAAATATTTCTGACAGACACAGTTTTTTATTAACTTATGTAAGTCAGGATTTACAGTGGATACAACCATGAAAACACCGGAACACTGAAGTCCGGCGCGTCTCAGGGACATGCATCAGCATAACTATGTCTTGGACCCCGCAACGAAATATATATTTATAACTAGCTGACCCGGCAAACTTCGTACCGCCTAAAAGTTATTTTTCACCTTTTAAAACCTTCCCTAGACTTCCACGAACCTATCAAGACCAAAATTAAGCCAAATCAGTTCAGCCGTTCTCGAGTAAAACTCGAGAACGTTCGCGAGACTAACGAACGGAAATTCATTTTTATTTATATAGATATATTTTAAGCTAAATAAACATAATTCTATTTCTCAAAGAAATTAATAAATCATCTGCGATCAAATCAATACTAGTTTTTACGAATCTTCAAACCAAAATGGGCAGAATTTAATCAAAATTAACCTAGCAATTTTATGTAACAAACATGTACAAAGACATACAAAAACTCACAGAACAGTGCACTACCAGAGGCGGTGCAGATGTAGGTTGCGCGAGAGCACGGAGCGCACGTCGTGCGTGAAGCGGAGCGCGTCCAGCACTGGCAGCAAGTTCAGCAGTGCCACGTCTAGCGGGTCCGAGAACCACGACTTTATTGGGATTGCGTTGTCTGTGGATATTCAATGGCATAATTATCTTAAACCTGTGGTAATATAAAGATGGTATAAATGGTAGTAGAGATTAGAGTAAAAATAATGAAAGTTATGCCATTAAATGTGTTAGATGCCATGCCAAATTTTGTTGGGTCCCAGTCACTCTCAGACGTGAAGTTGGGTTACACATATCCCAAAATATAATACTAGGTGACTTCTACATTATTTTTAGAGTCATCAAATAAAACGTTTCAGCAGCGATATAGCTATTTCAAGTAGATACAATAGGAGAACATTTTCGTTAAAAAAAAAACGTGGCCCCACACTAGGATTCTCTCTTGTATCATGGGTGCGATTACAAATATACAAATTCATATACGCATGACACCCAGACCCGGAATAACAATCAGTGCATCACACAAAGAGTTGTTCCGTGCGGGAATCGAACCCGCTACAGTTGCGCGGCAGTCAGTTGCCCAACCACCAACCACGCGCCAACCGTGCAGACAATGATTAACTATTGAGAATAATCATTTAGTGTTAAATAGTGTTACCTGGAAAATCCCGGTACGCGCCCGGTGAGTTGTCCAATATAAACACCCTGTTGAGGTCGTCACATATGGACGACAAATTCTTTGTGTAGGAACCGTTTTCTGCTGTGCAGTGCTGTCTGTGGAACAATCAAGTAAAACAATTAAAATAAATTACTTCCTGTACATCTTACACAGCAGATAATTAACAGGAGTAGGATTGGGGAGGTTTCACTCAGTAACGCCTGAATACTGGAAGGCTACTCAATTTATTTAATTATTTATTAACACTTCTGTATAATAAACATACGATGGCGGACTTAATGCCGGGTGGCATTCTCTAACAGTCAATCATGGGGTGATGCAGAGATGTGCAACAGTAGGTGTAATAGGTATAATGGTTTTAATTTATGTGACACAGAAAAATCTATATAAATAAATTTATGATTATGCATAACTGTAAATACATACATATATCCGTATATATAGGTATAATATAAATTACATAAGATACATTATCAATATTACTAAATAACAATAACAACAACAATTTAATAGTATACTGAAAAATTTAGTAATATACTGAAAGTATTCGGGCGCAAGAGTCTTGAACCAAGTCTCGCCCCACCTAGGGCCGAAGGAGAATTTCATCCATACATAAAAAAGAGGAATTTACCTGTAGAACCGCCGCCGCAGTATTCCTCTCCCGTTGTCGAGTTTGTCAGCGACAGCGGCTCCGTAGATCTCCATCGACGCTGTGAACACCACCAGCTCGTACCATTGTGATACCTGAAGATTGAAATTAATAGTTTAGTAGAGGTGTTCAAATAATGTGTATTATTTTTCTATGGGAACCTTCAAACTGTGGAAGAGAAGAAACTATAATGTTATAAGGTGCGAACCTACTGTGTAGGTACTGTGATTATTGATATGCTGTGACACTAAAATTAAGAACTCATTTGGGCTGATATGAGGAATAACTGTATACTGTATGTATACACTTGAGAGACAATCTGACATTGTGTACGTTCTTTAAGTAGAGCATAAATTACACCTAATTTTCTTTACATATACCTCGTGTGTTCATAAGTTTTGAGACAAATTAAAAGTTTCATATCTTTTTAAATAATAAACTTATATTTATAAAAACAATAACAAACATTAAGTAGATAGTAAGTAAAAATTAAATATAATTATTATTCAAAATGACCACCCCTGTTTTTAATACATGCCCTTAGACGATTTGGCCAGTCATCAATGGCGGCACGAATCTTTTCCAAAGGAATTCGCTTCGCTTCTCGGACAAGAGCTCGCTTAAGTGACTCCAAGTTTGGGTGGGACTTTCGGCAGGCTCTGAGCTCTAATTCGGTCCATAGAGAATAATCCAGCGGGTTGAGGTCGGGGCTGGAGGAGGGCCATTCGTTCGCCGCAATGAAGGCCGGCACATTTTCCTTCAGCCAAGCTTGGGTGGTTTTAGCCTTATGGGATGGCGCCGAGTCTTGCTGGAAAACCCAATACTTGTTATGGAATAGGGTATTAGACAGGGGTTTCACAACAGGCTCTAGAATGTCACTTTGATAATTTTTGGCTTTCACCTTGACGCCTTGTTGGCAGAAATGAAGCTGAGTGACACCTTCGTACGAAACTCCCCACCATACCATGACACTAGCCGAATGATGAGTACGCGAGACATTCCGTGCTGAAGGTGGGACATCCTTGCTACTTTTGGCATATACTTTATTGTTTTGTCGATTGAACTTTTCTTCGACGGTAAAGATTTTCTCGTCGGTGAAGAGTATCTTCCTCGCATCGTGTCTCGCAGTATTGGACAAAGTTCGCGTCGCAATTGACGAAGGCGATCGTTTAAAAAGTGTACTTTTCTACGGCTATACGCCTTAACCTTGAGATCATATTTCAGTATTCTGTTGACTGAAACGCGCGAAATATTGGTCTGCAGAGCGAGTTTCTTCTGAGTGCGACATGGATTTCGGCGAAGTCGCTCTCGGATGATTTTAATGTTCGCAGGCGTCCACAGAGCGTGGACGACCACTTCTTTGCCGATCATGTAAAGAACTTGTCGCCTGGTATCGTTTAATAGTGTAATACACGAAGTTACGGCTCACACCAAAACTTTTCAGTTCTCGGAAAATGTCCATAGGTTTTCTTCCCACCTTAAATAATGAAATGACGGTCGCACGTAATTCTTTTGTTCCCTCCATTACGAGAAAATTTAAATAAAATAATCCGAAATCATAGATATTAAAAGTTAACATTCCAAATTCAAAATTAGCAAAAGAAATAGAGGTATACAGCAGCCAGTAATTTTTATTTTATTTTTATAAGCAAAAAGTTTGTCTCAAAACTTATGAACAAACGAGGTAGTTAAGAATTCTATGTAGGTAAAGTTCTATTAACAAAATATACAGTCATCGCACGCTATCAATGATGTTATGCCATCTGCAAACGACAAATTGACAAGTTTTATAAATAGCTCCTTATTTAACAAAAAAAAAGTAAATATCTTGAATTGATAATTTTATATGACCAGTGTTATTGATAAATTCGTCCTTCATATAACGCTAAAACTGGCTTACGCAGGGGTAATCTTTAGATAACGTACGATAACACAATATCTTTAAATCTTCGCATTAAATTAATTTATATACGCAATAATTTGCGAAATTTTATATGAAGAATTCACGTGCTGGACCAGTTTGAAGAATCAAGTTTATTGCATAATTATATCTGAAGGATACAATCAGGAAGTTAGCAATGAAGATTCAAGATACACACAGCTAGATATTATACGTGTAATGACATTGTTTGGTGTCATCTTCTAAGGAAATGTGTGGACGAATGTTTAGCAGAAATATAGTAACATTCCTACATTTGAGTAGGAGAAATAAAGTCTAGTGAGTGACATAATGTTTTAAGATGAAGTTAGTTCAAAAGAATTTATTTAAAATAAAACTTAATAGGGATTGTAGTACGGTCAGTTCTGAATCTTCTAATATATCATTTAAGTGCATAATTTATTAGACAAGTATGCACTACCCTTATAAAAAGGTGGATTCTCTGTTTTGTCCAGTTTGTTGTAATTAAATTAAGGATGTCTACCATCGTCTAGTGGAGTGTGTCGGAAATGATCCTGGGAGAAAGATTTTGATTAATTTATTGAATATTAATAAGTTAGATGTAGGAGTATTTAATAGTACCTATCTTAGCCAAACCATGTCGATAGAGGCTACATTAGTTTATTCATAAGTTACTATGTAATTAAGTCTTAAGTGATTCCAGCAAGTTACAATGGAACTGGCGTAACATAAAAGTTCCTAAATAAATAAAGATAAAAAAAAGTATGCACTACTATTATTGTGGTATTTAGGCGCATAATTTTGATGGAAGTAAGCACTAAATAAATGCTTTCTCTTTCTTTTTTCTTTCACTAAACACAGTTCATGACTACAAAGAAAACATTCGCAAAATCAACGAAGTCATTTGATTTCCGCACCAAGGTGAAGTCCAGTAAACGATATATTATTTCGCAGGGCTTACAAGTAATCAGCTGATGGTTCTTTTCACTTCAAGACCTTGGAAAGAACCTGATCAATTAGCGACTCAACAATTTGTACAAAAGCTGAGTTTGCACAGTCAATTTCCGCATGTACGGACAAACTGGCTCATTCAAGGCATTCTATTTAATCCCTTTCCACGACCTTCCTTAATAACGCGTAAAAATATCAATAACTAGCTCCTGCCGGCGGCTTCGCCCGCATTCCCGTGGGGTACAAATAGCAATTTGTTACCATCATCAACCATCAACAGCCTATAAATGCCCACTGCAGAGCACAGCCTCTTCTCACACGGAGAAGGTTTGAGCATTAATCACCACGCTTGCTCAATGCGGATTGGCGATTTCAAACTTATAATTAGAAATTATAAATCCAGGTTTCCTCACGATGTTTTTCCTTCACCGTTTGTCAATGGTGTCTAAATAATCTTAGAAAGTACATATAACTCGGAAAAAGTCACACTGGTACTTGCCGTTGGTAGGTTTCGAACCCGCACCCTCATGCATGAGAAGCGGGCGTTTTAAACCTCCGGACCACCACATTTTGTCAAGTTAATAAATCGCGGGTTACTCACTTGAATATACTGAGAAAAGCTCTACTAGAACTACAGCAACCACACATATCACCATGTGACATCGCCGCGACCACGCACGCTGCTCATGGAGAACCCCTCTGTGGTTCGAAACTAGTAGAGCTTTTCTCAGAGGCCTTAGTACGAGTTTGATTTACTTTTAAATTATTCGAAACGAGTATGCGTTCGCCACTCTGATTGGCCGGCACTAATGAAGCAACCAATCACAGCGCCGAACGCGTACTCGTTACGATAACTCCTCCTCAGTATATTCACGTGAGTAACCCGCGATTTTTGGTTAATTTAGTATGTCTCACGATAGTTATTATAAAAACAATTTGTTAGACCAGACTATAATCTACATCTGTTCCTTAAGCCGTTTGTAGTAATTGAGTAACATACACACAATATCACTAGCATTTATAATATTGGTAAGATATCGGTTGACGACAAAATGAAGGAATAAAACAAGCATAGTCACAGGACAAACTAGAGAGAAACATATGTGGTTATCATGCGTCACATGTGGTTAGTATAGAATGGGTTTGTTTATAATACATAACTAATATATTATATATGAGGCGCATATATTTATGTTCCTTCCTTAATACAAAGGAAACTTGGGAGTGCGAACAATGTATGGAGATACAAATGCATTCGTGACTCACTGATTTGATTTCAAAGTTTATTGCACTATTATAATATGTTGACTTTCGTCATCGTGTTTGGTTGATTACTTATAAGGTACAAGTGTCGTGAGTTACTTACAATAGATATTAAATAAGTACCTAGTTACATATTTAATATCATAATATTATTGGTCGAAAGTGCGACTGCTGGGCAAGGGGTCTCGGGTTCGATTCCCGGATCGGGCAAAATATTAATGGGTTTTTAAAAAAAATCTCAGCAGTAGCAAGTCCGGAATTGTGCCCGGTATATGGCAATAGGCTCACCCCCTATTACATGGGAGTCATAACATAAATAGTGAAAAGTGTGTTAGATTGTACAGTGGCATTAAGTGCCGTAACGTACATCTGCCTACCCCATCGGGTATAAAGAGGCGTGATGTTAGGTATGTACGTAGTTACATTTAAAATGCATAAGAGTAAATAGGCACGAAATAGGTGACCGGACGTAATGATGATAGTTTTTGTTTTTACTATAACAGTGTATGGTCTAGTATACCGATAATTTTGTTCTGAAAGAATACTACGACAATCCTTTTGTGTTTGCTGACAGGTCTTTCAAATCTTATACTATTATATAAAGCGGAAGAGTTTGTTTGTTCGTTTGAACGCGGTAACTCCGTAACTACAAGTCTGATTTGAATAATTCTTTTTGTGTTGCATAGCGCATTTATCGAAGATGGCTATAGCTTAAAACACGCTACGACCAATAGGAGCTGAGCAGAGCGTGTGAAACTGCGCGGTAGTAGCTAGTCCCTAATAGAATTCAACATATGTATTAGCATCTCAGTAATATTATAAATACAAAAGTTTGTGTTTATGTTTCTTACTTGACAAAGTAACGTTTAAGTGTGGGAGAGCCATGCTTCGGCACGAATGGGCCGGCTCGACCGGAGTGATACCACGGCCTCACAGAAAACCGACGTGACGCAACGCTTGCGTTGTGTTTCGTCGTCTGAGTGAGGTTACCGGAGGCCCAATTACCTTCCCCTTCCCTAATCCCTGAATCCCCAAAGATCCTCAAACTCCTGATCCCCAAAAATCCGGTGACGCACTTCTAACGCCTCTGGTGTTCCAGGTGTCCATGGTCGACGCCGATTGCTTACCATCAGGTGATCCGTCTGCTCGTTTACCGGCTTATGTATGCCATAAACGTAACACGGCTGAAGGGTTCGGGATGAAATTTTGAACAAGGCTACTTTTTCACCACGGGAACGCGGGTAAAACCGCGGGCAGAAGCTAGTTCATAAATAAAAATGTACTTACTATATCCAAAAAGTAATCGACATGCGGCCTTTTATGCACGAAGAACCGCACAGGATGCTTGTCTATCGTAACTTTGAGCACGAAGTCGGGTGGTGTGCCAGGTTTCACAGTCGGCCGCAGCATCGCGTCGTGATGTGAATGGATCAGCGTCTCGTCTAAATCTAGTACCAGCATTTTTCTTTTTACTAGACCTGAAAAAATTTAATTAGTTTTTAGGTAAGCGAGTATTCTGGATATGAACAGCTGAAGATCGAAGTCAGTGGTGTGTCAAGAACCGGAGCTGGGGAAGACCTAGCCTAGGGTTAACGGGGCTCCGGCTATAAGCAGGAGTAGGAACAGAGTGGTTTTTAGTCAGTAATAGTCTGACACCAAGTCACCCAAGGCGGGAGAAGTAATTAAATACCCCCTCCCCCCAAAGTGATGTGCTGAACAGACCATATTTTGTATAGTAGTAGACGAAAATGGACTGAACTGATGATTAGTCAAGGGTTATATTTTTAAATTTAGCACTTTATCGCCATAAACCGCAAAATCTATACTATACAATTCTAAACTACTAGGTAATGCCCCGACATTTCACTGGACAAATGGAGTGCCGGGATGCGGCAAAACTACATGGATAATAAACGAATTCGAAGCGGAAAGGGATTTAATCGTCACCACAACAACTGAAGCAGCAAATGACCTCAGAGGCAAACTATCCTGCCGAGTCGGAGGATTAGTCAAATCCAAAGTCCGAACAATGGCATCCATTTTAGTGAACGGATTAAAAGAGCAAGAGAGCTGCCACCGAATCATGGTAGATGAGGCTCTCATGAATCACTTTGGGGCCATTGTGATGGCGGCCCGAATAACTCAGGCCAAAGAAGTTCTGCTGATTGGTGACATAAATCAACTTCCCTTCATTGACCGAGACAACCTCTCCCCCACATCTACAACCGCCCTACACACGTCGTGGCTATTAGCCAAGAACTTCTCTGCACTCACAGGAACCCTATGGATGTAGTATATGCTCTTAGTACTATGTACAGTGGCATATATTCGTCTGCGTCGGGTGTGAGATCCCTTGAGTTAAAAAGCTTCTCAGGGTCGCGGATACCCAAATCTCCTCCAAACACGTTATACCTGGTACACACTCAGGTAGAAAAGGAATCCCTTAAAATCCAGGGATACGGATCGTACTCACAATACACGAGGCTCAGGGGCTTTCGTACGCGGCAGTGGTTGTTGTGAATACAGTGGAGAAGAAACAGCGGATACACGACAGTGTACCGCACGCCGTGGTAGCTATATCCCGTCACACTAACAGCTGTGTTTACTACACGAATACCAGTGACGACGCGATCAGCAAATTAATCAGACGGGCGGTGGGTGAGAGTGAGCGGGGGATCCTGGACTATAACTTGAAAATGGCTATCAGGAATAGGAACATGGCGGTAGTGGGCGCTCTTTTGGGTGGGGAGGGCTCGCTGTAGGCTTGAATTGTGATGCAGGCGTGACATTGATATATATATATATATATATATATGTGTGTATTGTGTGTGTTTAATAATGTTAAAATGTAGTAAATATAATGTAACGTAATGTAAACTTTATCAATAAGACTGACAAAATCCATTGGCACTACTGGAATCGGCTTACTGCTGCGTGAGCAGACGTCATGCATTCTTAAATGTTCTACAGTCGGTGGCGCTGTGGGCTCGGTCGCTCTGTTCCCTACGAAATGGTTGATCGGACCGATTGCTGGCCCTCACGTCATGCTCGTGAACGGGCGCCTTCTGCTGGAGCAGGTCGGCTCGCTCATCGCGCGTGTGGGCCGATCCAGTAAGGTTAATGTAAATGTAGTAAAACATGTATTGTGTATATATAGGTAGATATTAGACACAACTTCTTTGAGAAAAAAAAATGTGGTTAATGTAGCACGTAAGATTTCTGTAACAATTAATTTAGACTGTAAATTAAAAGAAAATGTAATGGAATGACAAGGGCACGGACAAGAGTCCGTGGAGAATAAGAAATGTAATATATAAAAAAAAAACTACTAGGTAATGCCGATTGTATAAAAATAATCGCGAGCCATAAATTCAATTCAAAGGTCCGTGGCAGTCACCATGTCGGACAAAGTTCTCCTGGGGCCTTTGATTCCCAATGTTTTAAAGCCCAAACCAAACACGCAACAAATATTTGTATGGCTTACTAGTAGGTGTCGGATCTCCGTGTTTATGTGTAAAATTCGTTTACATGACGTCAGGAAGCGAAGCCATACAAGTATGAATGTAGCTTTATTTAAACGGTTCATTTTGGATAAATTAGTAAAGAAAGGAATAAACGATGGTGGAGTATGTTTGTTGCTTTTTTTTTTCAGAAATGTATCTTAGTTTGTATTCTAAGTAAGTAATGACTGGTAGTCAGGTCGTAGCGGAAGATTAGCATCAAATGTGGTCTCTTGTTCTGAAGAATAAGATCAGTTTTGGCCACTACGGCAAGTAATTAAATTAATTAAATATCGCACTTAGAGGATTACGAGCAACTTTCTATTCAGATATAATAGAATTAAAACGCAGGGAACGTTAGAACATAGAGCTGGAGTTTGAGAGCTAAAAAGAAAATAAGTTATTATTATTTAAGGCTTCAGACTAAAGTACTTATAATATTTTTTGTGAGCTAAGCAAAATCGCTCTGAGAGCGCCCCTTATATTACAAAAATCTTGACGCCGCGTCGTCGTCGGAGGGCATCAAGGGACAGTTGGACCCAGATTAAATTATTTAAGGGCGGCCTGGGGCTGGAAAAAGGTCGTGGTTTTGATGAGATGCCTTTTCCATAAGGAAAAGTATTCCTGAACGTTTACGTTGTTTGATGTTTTTCCCGACTGTTAAAAGAAGGGTTTTTTAAAATCATTACAATTAAAGTTATTCTTCCAGACGGTTTTTTTTTAAGTGGGGAAAATGATCGAATGACTGCTCCCGCCTGGGTGAGGCGGAAGGGAGTGTCAGACTCTTACTGACTAAAAACCACCCCGTTCCTTCTCCTGCACGTCGAGTCGCAGCCCCGGTTACCCGTTAGGTTCTCCGCGACACGGTAAGTGTGTAGTTAATGTTATAAGGACTGACATGAGACTTTTAAACTTGAAAAACCTAACTTGTAAGTACTTTACACACAAATCGAGATGTGCCTCAGCACATCTAGGTTGCTAGTCTCAACTAGCAACCTAGCCGGCGCGAAGGACACTCCGGGCGTCGGGGATCGCGAGACGATCTCCGGCCACCAAAGCACGGGGAGCTCGCCGCCCGGCCAGAACCAGATCCGAACGTACGGCGCGTCGCGTTCCACGCGCGCTCAAATATACGTCAGACCACCAAGGATAGGGCCCAATAGAGTTGATGCCGATACGGAGCCGCAGAGAACGTAACATGTTGCCGGGGCTCCGACTCGAAGTGCAGGAGTAGGTACAGGGTGGTTTTTAGTCAGTAAGAGTAACACTCCCTACCGTCTTACCCAGGCAAGATAAGTCATTCGACGCTATTCCCCTATTAAAAAAACAAAATAGAGATGTGCTTACGATCACGCTATCAAAACCGCAGTCTATTTGGCCAATGCTATTATTTTGAACGCGAGAATTTAAATAGTCTGTTGTTCTGTTGTCTCTAGACAGATAAAATAAGCTGATAGATCAAAAAGATAGTAAAGTGGCATGTACAACAACACAACTGTTTGATTTTAACGCAATAGATGATAAAGTTGTGTACACGTGTTTTTATATTTTTTTGGGTGTAAAAATTATGCAATAGCTAATTCAATGTCGGACAACATTTGCTTTTGTTCTTGTAAGATAATGGCATAAAATTTTGACTCTAGATACATTAACGGCCATTTTTTATAACCTCTCTATCTGTAGATTTGCTTACTGAGATAGAATTTACATTTTGTATGGAGCTTATGTCGTATGTAAAAATCTCAGTAAAAACAAAGCTTATAGGCCGCTCGATATAATGATCATTGCAACCTAAGCATATTAGCGGTTTGACAAGTGTGTTGGCATAATCAAAAAGTAGTACATTGAATGCACTCAAAATAACATATAACATACAATGCACAGGTAATATTTTTCACCCGTTCTCATTATATTTTATTATACCTAGTTCGTTAAAAACAGTTATTATCATTTTCATTAGCATTTTCTATTAAGTATTGTTGTGGAGATAAATGATTTACAATTCAATAACTAGCTACTTCCGCGCGGTTTCACACGCTCTGCTCAGCTTCTATTGGTCGTAGCGTGATGTTTTATAGCCTATAGCCATCCTCGATAAATGGGCTATCCAACACAAAAATAATTATTCAAATCAGACTTGTAGTTACGGAGATTAGCACGTTCAAACAAACAAAAAAAAACAAACTTTTCCGCTTTATATGTATAATAGTATAAGATGTAGGTATAATAGATTTCAAAACTGTATTTTTATTTGTTTCCTGCCGGTTCAAATCTAAGTAAAACTTTATTGCTAAGTATAGATTTACTTCACCAAAATAACGTCTTTACGACTTATTACTGCTTTTGGCAAATATTTAAAATAAACAAGATAATAATTTACAATGTAAATTATTTGAATCTTGCGACTAATGATGACATCTATAAACTGATAGTAATATGAAAGTTGTTTAACATAACCTACCACACTGACAATTCTAAATCATTAATGCATAGACCAAAAATTATAATACACAAATAAATAACTTGGTTTCCCCCAATTTGCATGAATTTGTGTATACACAATACTTCCTATATCAATACTATTTTTTTAATGTGGTTCACAAAACTGAATAAAATCTAACACCACATAAAATACCGTTCTAAACTTAATTAAGATTATATTTTACTTCATGTGAACACAACATGAATAATAGGGAAGTCATACACAAATAAATAAAATTGAAGTTATTGAAATAACGATTTTTTACTACATGCATATGAATATACATATGATACCTATATCAACATATTTTTTTGTCTGTCTGTCTGTTCGTACACGCTTATCTCTAAAATGGCTGGACCGATTTTGACGGGACTTTTACTGGCAGGTACCTGATGTACTTTTATTTTGGAATATTGAAACTAAAAAAAGCTATGTCCTAAACAAAAACTACAATCTAAAGAGTGTACATTGAACTTAGTTTCCTTTTTTCTATAATCTAGAGGTAGAATTATATATTGTAAGGTATTAGTTAATGTAAATAGAAAAGGTTCTATGTTCGTTTGAACTGAATATGCTCCAAAACTGATTGGACTGATTTACAATTTTATTTTACCATAGGAATGTAATAATTTATTAAAATTCGGAATTCGATAGAACAGAGGTGTGCTAATGATAAACTGGCTTTTCATCAATTATGTTATTTGTTAGCATTTCAAGGGGTGAGTTCATTGTTGCAGATGTCGCAATACTTATTACTATTTTAGGATAAAAACCCAAACAAATTGAATAATTAAGCAAAAATGTATCATTACAAGAACTATTTAATTAATGAAATTTTAAAACAACTAAGTATAACATTTACAATTTGTCGTCCAATGACAACCATGTGTTGTATAAAATTTCATCTTAAAAAAAACAGCTGTGACAACTATATCATAGATAAAAAAAATATTTAAATTATATGATGGCAAGGCAACTACTATCTTATAATAATAATATTACTTATATCACACAGAATGTGTTAAAAAACTTAATCAGCTTGTTCAGAATGACTCATCTTTTTTTTTTGTCAACTATGCTTGACTTGTTACTATTGTAGAATCACGGATTAAAGTACAAACTTACTGATTGTTTTATACATACATACATAAAGTAATAAATAGAAATCTCCGCCTCAAATGGGATAGACAGAGATAAAAATTAAGATAGTTTTTAAGATTAATATTTTAAGCCTCATGATATTGTCAATTTACCAAGATATCTTTTACAATCCTTAAATACTGTTTTAGCTTCCATCACATTCATGAATCTGGTTACAATAATTATTTGTTTTCTTTTATATTTGACGGGCCTATGATTGGCCACAATGTTGCGGCCTACGATGGAGCATGTCTGCCCATAAGCAACCAATTCACTCGGCCTTGAAGATACCCTATATGTTTTTTGCTTTTATGTGTCTTTCAAAATATATTGCTTTTTTATATGATAGTATGAAATGATAATACAATTGATGTTGCTATAGGTTTCTATCATCATCAACAGCCTATAAATGCCCACTGCTGAGCAAAGCCTCTTCTCACACGGAGAAGGTTTCTATGAAAAATAGATAATATTATATTTAATTCCATGTACCATTAAAGTTGTAGATAGGCAGACTAATGCCACTGGTCAAACCATTGTAAGTTTTTAATAACACAAAAATGAGATTAGATTTATTAATTTGACATTATGTTGAGTAGTTTTGCTATATTATTAATAAAACATACAGTTGAATTGACAACCTCCTCCTATTATTAAGTTGGTTGACAAACCAACATTTTGTAAGCTATAACAAAGTCAAAGCATTTATTTCAATTAACCCTTAATTAGGCACTTTTCAAATATCAAAAATTGAATTGTCTTCATGTCTGTCTGTCAGTGAAGCTAGGCGCTCATTGCAAAGTGTAGTTTTGAATGGAGAAGAATGAGTAAGAAACTCCATCTTGTAAACACATAAGATCTTGTAAACGGAAAGTAGTTGTATGGTAATTTTAGATTTGTTTAAAGAGTTTAGGCTACAAAATTAATAAGAAAGATATTTAAAATACATGATTGATTTGTTTGACTTTATTTTGATTTGTCAAAATACATCACTTAACTTTTGAATGAATATATTATAATGCTCAAGATTTAGGTTGTTTGAATGAACCTCAGGAGCTATTGGTCCAATATGAAAAATTCTGTTTGTGTTGGAGAGTCCATTTATTTATTTATAATTTATTGCACACACAGAAAAAAATATACATTATTTATTGAGGAAGGCTATAAAATATCAAAGAGCCGAGCAGTGCGGGTACAGTAAAATAAGAGATCAAATTTCCAAGGATTAAAGACTAAAATGAACTTGCTTGCAAAATTTAGAAAATCACAATTTGAGATGTGCGACATCCCAAAATTTTATAATAAATGATAATATTATATTACTTTTTATGACAATATGTGTAGACTGTGAAGGTATTAACTACATGAAGGTTGTGTTAACATCACACTTCATTGTAAGCTATTGACTATACTAATTTTTTGAATTATGATTAATTTGGAGATATTTATTGCTTATAATAAAGTTTCTAAAAGATTGAAATTGTAAAATTTAAAGATAGTGTACTAGAATGGAAGGATCAATTAGACATTGCACATGATATCTATTGTGGACATTAAACTTATGCATATGAATAAAAAAGTAGTCTTGTTTACATTTTCTATTATAATAATATACTAAGTTAGACAGGACGGGAAATTAATGATAATATTTACATATTTGTGATAACTACAATGGTCGCAAATCATACGATATATCGTTTTAATATAAAGCGATAAAAAAGATAGTAAATACTCACTCAGCCTGTGTCTAGATACGGGCGAAAGCGGATACATCTCATATTTGACGGATTGATATTGAGCCAACTGAAAACCAAATGCCACGTGAGATTTTTATGCTCCTGCGTAAAATCATTATATTACACAATACGGCACACATTTTTATTTATATTTACCGCTCGATATTGCTTCTTAAACATATAACAAAAACAACTCCATACTTTTGATGCGAGCAGCATGAACGCGCGAAGGCCCATTTGCAACCGTTTCAGCATTTGAATAGTTTATAAAAAGGTCACTAATATACAAATAAGCTTATTTTTAAACGACAGCGTTTCAAACGAGATCATTGACGGCGTAATTCAAAACAAATTCAATAAAATCAACTGCCGAAAACATCTAACCCGCCATGACATAATCGACCCAATTCGCAAGCCATAAACTAAACAGACTTCTCCTTTCAAATTTGTCTATGCTGATTAGTGAAGGGCATTCAGAACTTTACCGATATTTACGGTAAAAAAGGTTATTATTTTTTTTGGTTTGTAATTGAAATAATTGATAATAATTTTATTATGACTCAGGTTTTAGAAGCACTTACTTAATTGTGTAGTCTATAAATATGTGTATAGATAATTATGTTGTTTCCCTCAAAAAATAATAATATTACTGTCTTAAATCCGATGAATATGTTTGTTAAGAAAAGACTGATTCGATGTGGGCAGTTCTCAAAACTCAATCATTTAAAAAGTTAGGATCTCAACCACTATTTAGCGTGATGTGGGTATCGAAACCTTATCTTTTTTAAATTAAAAGCATGACCTCATTCTTGGATTACCTCGTGTATGGTGGATATACTTACGAACGCACAAATTCACGTAATAATCTCTCAAACTCAAACTGTGGATCACACAGGTAATTTGTTCCGTGCGGGAATCGAACCTACGACACGTTGTGCCACTGCACCTACCATGCAATCTTCATGTTTAGTAAAGAGTTTGCGGACGCAAGTCGTAATGAAAATTGGCAAAACTAAAACAATTCCTACAACTTTTTATTGACTATATTTAATTGTTTATTACAAATCTTTTATTTTGAATTTAATTTCCTGTAACACAAAATCCGGGGCCGTTTGGTGGCTGAGCGTCTATACCACGACGATTCATGCGACATACATGTTCTTCAAGACGGCTGCTTACTAGATGTAATGAGTCTTCTCTGAATTGATACCAATGTCTTAAATATGGCATTGTTTCGTACTTGTGACCACTCCACAGAGCTTCAGCAGCAGCACTAGCACGAGGCCATACTCTGAAAATGCCAAAAATTAAAAGTACCTACCCACTCATTTCGTAACTTAAAAATCGAGACCAGTTGACCTGACTCGGTTTTGTTTGCTTTTTAAAAAAACGAAGAGGTTACTAGTGGTCTTTATCCACTTTTACTATGTCAACGTACGTACCTGCTAATTATATTCGTGTCATCTACCACCTCGCCCCACATACAGGCTTCCCCTCCGAGAACATCGATTTCTTTATCTTCAGGGACACTTCCTTTAACTATTTCACGAGGATCAACTCCATAGTACTTGGACCAGTCTCCTCCGCTATTAATATGATCCAGATACCATGATGATGAATAAATTACTTTGTAACCAGCATTTAGGATCTGTGAACAAAATAAATGTAATTAGTTTTTAATGCTTTAATTATTTTGACATTAACCCACCCAAAATTGAACCCAAACCATATCAAAAATAATGTAAACTAACATTTTGCATTTCTCTAGCTTCTGTATTCTTCCATACTTGGACGATTGTGCCGTTGGGTAGACTCACACCTTCATCGAAGACTTCCTGCAAATTATTATAAAGCGTTATTAATAATTTATGTAAGAAACTATACTAATACAAATATATAGAGAAAACAAGCAATCTGAGTTAGGCCGAATTATAAATCATCACTTACTTGCCACACAATTGGTTTAGACCTATCTCCCAGCAATGGAATTACATTTGCCATGAAATAGGAATGTAGTTCGCTAGCATCTGTCATGTTGTGTTCTTTCATAAAGTCACGGATTTCAGAATTTGATATCCTGAAAAGAAAATTATTGTTTTAATTCACGTCTTTGATCAATTTATTATTAAACTTCACTCCTCTGTTAACTAGCTACTAACTATCAGTGGACACTCACCAACAGTCCAGTTCAACTTCATCTCCACCAACATGAAAATACTTATCGGGGAACCATTCTTGGACCTCACGGAATAAGTCACCAATCAGTTTATAGGTGGTGTTCTTTGTTGGGTCCATTGGTCCTAAACCCAATTCGTGCCCGAGACTGTAGCATTTTGTTAGGATATTTGGATAAGCGACGCCCCAAGAGCTGGTATGGCCTGTGTAAAGGATGAATGGAAATCTAGGTAATTTTAGCACTATACAATGTTCACATGGCGGAGAGTATAAAATTCTAAGCTTTGAAGTTACCTGGCACATCGAACTCTGGTAGCACTCGTATACCTCTACGTCTTGCATAGGATACGATGTGATTGATATCAACTGCAGTGTATACCATTGTAGGATCGTACGCTGCATCACTAAAATAATAGAAAAATGTGATGATATCGTAATAAGTGTATAAAAATAGTGACCAAGGTCTAGCAGCAACAATATATTTACCTTAATTTAGGGAACATATCGCTTTTATAAGGGAAGCTCTGGTCGTCCACTATGTGCCAATGCAAAACGTTCATCTTGTTTATTTCCATGGCATCTAATGTTTTTAGCAAAGTTGGCACAGTTATGTAATGCCTTGATGTATCGACGAGAAGGCCTCGGTGGGTGTACTTCGGAAAATCTTGAATTTGAGTTGCGTTGATAAACACATTCTGAAAGATTTAAAAGAGATTTTTATAAGTAATAGATCTTTTATTCTCATAAATACTCAAGTAGGATTCCAAATCTTACTTTGTATCCGTCTGCCATGTAAAACAATTGCACGAAGGACTCAAGTCCTCTGAGTACGCCCCATATGGAATCACTGTTGAGGATAGATACTTTGGCAACATCAAGGCTGTCTGAAATCATTAGTAAAGGGGTTTTGTTCAGAAATCTAATTTTTACTAAATTATTCTCATAAATATCACTGAGATTTAAATACACATCGGTGTATTGATCATTTTAGCTGTAGATAATGTTAGATGGAAAACATATATACATGTAAGAAGATAAATAATTAATATTTTTGCTGAACAGTTTCAATAAATTGTATTTTAATTTCTTATAAATAAAATGTCAAAAACCTGGGTTTTTAGTTTTGTAGTCGGCTCTGGAGCCATTAAGATAAAAAGTTCCTGCCTTTGTTTACGAGAACATTTCAATACAGAGTGTATTGCGCAAATGTCGATGTTGAGAGTGAAACTAATCTTAGGGTCACGATGCCATTTCTTATCAATAACAAACAACGATCTCTTGCCTAGCATAGTACAACTGGATTTATGTACTTATTTATTTATTCCCGTTATCCATTTGTGGAGTAGGCAGAATGTGAAGAGTCAGTTTAATTAATAATCCTAAAAGGAGTTTGTAAAACATGGGAGTTAATTCTTTGTAAATGACGATATTTGAGTACAACTTAAAATATTGAGTAGTCTTTCAGTATAGAGGTACAGGCGTAAGTCGTCGATAGCCAGTGACAGTCTATTGCTGGATTTTAGAGTTTCTATACCTGAGGAGATTTGAGATCACAGTTTATCATAATAGATAATGACTTTTCTACGACGATGTTTACAATTTCATCATTAGGTATCATCGAACGGTCCTCAAGATAAAAATAGAAATAAACGTTATTTGTTGAACTATCTGATTAGGAAAAAAACAGATAATGCTATTGAGTCAGATGACTTTTTATGTCCTACAGTATTTTTTATAGCAAAATAAACATCTGGAAGTCATTAGCACTTCACTTGTGCAACAAGTCACTCACACACTCACAATTATATTTCATTCATTTTCCTTATGTAAAAAATTGCAATATTGATTGAATTCGTAACCGTAATGAGAGAAAAAATATTTTACGGTAAACACCCTGCATAGCCATTCTAGTGCCTGACTCAACCCTGCTTTAAAACTATCTAACCCTTTTGCCAAAAGGTATAAATAACTTGTTGAGATGGCAGGTGAAACTTACATTTCTCATCCATATCCAAGTGTGGATAGGTCTCACATGGTGCAGTCAGGTTAATTTGTAGTTCTTGCAATGTTCCTTTAAAGTTGTCATCCAAATTTTCGGCTTCACTTTCATGTTTTGATAATTTTCTTGAGTATTTCTCCACAATCAAGTAAGTATTCCGCAACACATTCATATATCGATCGATTGCATCTTTTAATATATCACATGTTTTTCCTTTTTCCTGCAATCAGTATTAGTAGATACATTTTTAAGTCATTTACCTTTGTAATTAGTCTTTATCGCGATGAGTTATTGAGGCTTTATCGCAATTCACATTAACAATGCTATGACAATTCTGAAAGCTATTCCAATAAAATAGATACTTAGAATAAATATATAAATACTAAGTCTATTTATTGCTGTTAATTTTTTTTATTGATAATTTGTTTAATTATTGGTAAAATTCTAACTGCTTTACGCAACTTAATAGCTAGCTTGACCGGGGAATCACTACCCTCTTAGACATCAATTTGAAATAGTGATGTAATGTATTTGTTTTTTATGTGTTGTTATGTTTAAATGTTACTGCGAATTCCGGTTGCTAAATCTATATAATTGTGCCATCATTTTAGGAGCTGGGAGCTCCCCGAAAATGATGGTGCAAATAAAAATCCTTGCTTATTATGAAGTTGTGATATCTCTGGTGTTGCAGGTGATGGTACAGGTTTCGACGACTGCCTAGTGCATATTATCAGGCAACCGAAAAGTTTTGTACCGGTAGTATTTTGCTATTCTGACTGCAAGGTTGGTGTTGGCACGGAATATAGAATACTGTTGGTATGGTGGATAGGAAACTGTCGAATGTGCAATGTGTCATGGGTTTGAATTCCGCACGAAGTAACTCTTTGTATGATCTACATAATATTGTATTTATGTTCAGAGTGTGGTGTCTTTGTTTATTCGATGTGAGATTAAATAACATAATACAGCTAAACTCTACAGTAGTGATTGCTTAAAGAGATTTTCTAAATTGTAATATTATCCCAGCTAATAAAAGCGAAAGTAATTTGTCATTGTTTGTCTTCACGGTTTATCTACCATACCAATCTTCTAGTAATCTTGCAAACAGTGTAAATATAGTTAAAACTTAGATTACCTTAACACTACACTAATTGAATACTGTCCTTTTTGTCAAGCATCAAATTAGACACAATGAAAAACAAAAATAACTTGATGCCCGTTTTTCCTTGAAGTGATAACTCAAAGGTAAACGATTCACCACCAGTATATCATTTAGTTAGCACAGTTTCATATTTAGCCTTATATTTTGTTGTTGTTTTAATAAGATTAATCCTAATACATATATGTAAATTCACACTTCGATTAAGCTGATAACAGTTAACTGGAATTAATCCATATTACATAATTTTTTACACTCTTAGGAACTAAAACGTTCTGATTTCTCACATCTCCTAATAAATTGCTTTTAGTGTAAGTACTTAATATTTAAACTTACCGTAATTACAAAAGTAGATGGATTTAATTTATAATTTGAATCTGTTTGCGTTTGCTGATGTGGTTTTGGCCATACTGATCCCTTCGTTGGTGGGTATGTAGGTCCAGGATTAACGATACTCAAACTTTCAGTTATATAAACAAAAACAGCGAATAACAATATTATATGCCGTAACATTTTTGAAGCAAAATATAAATAATGCTGCTCCGTACGCAGTACTTTACGAACTGTTTCCTCATTTGTATTTTCATCATTATATAGACAATATGGTCAGTGTTGATAAGACAATTACAATTTACAACTGGTTTTGAATCATCACGGTTTGGTTTAGTTTTTTGTGAGAGAATCGTCCATTTGTCGTCACACTTGAATCACACCAAGTGTGGTGATTAAAAAACGGCTATGCCACTTCTAATTTGTTATTGACCTGTCCATATACACATCACAACACACCCAGATCAACTTGGGATCTACACGACGACCAGCTAGGTAGCTGGTTAACCAGCTACCGGCTGGTTACCCAGTTACCAGCTGGTTATCCTGGCTATAAAGCCATCGTGCTAATCACGCTGTTAAAATTTTACCATTAACTATGTATGTACCTAAAATAGCTAATTAATACAACCTGTTACGTGAAATACTACAAGTTCCTAAGTATAGATTTATAAAAGGTCGAGAACGCGCATGTATTGCCCCAAATGTTTCAGGCGTTCACAGGCCACAGTAACCACTTACTATTAGGTGGGCCTTGTGCTTTTTTTGACACCGAGTTGGTATAAAAAAAGTTCCTTTGTTATTCCACAACGTTAATCCATTATTAGCCACAAACCTACATTTGTGGCTTTCTATTATCATTTAAAATAATTCATCGCGTTGGTATTGTTTGTGTTCATATACTAACTATTATGTATGCACAATATAAATAATATGGACCATATTCTTCAAATACAAATTCAACATCCGTGCTAAGAAATCGGGATGGTTTGAACCTACAATATAAGTATAGGCAGTGGAGTTAACTTCTAGGGTTGCATGTAAATTAGTAATAACAATAATAGTAACCTTCGGGTATCATTAGCAACTTGCTTCGAAATACAAACTTGTTGAATCTGAAGTGCCGTATTATACCTAAGTATCTGCCTGACCCAGTTTTTGAAAATGGAGATGTCACACAGCTATCATCACAGATAGGACATGGTACTAACAAATTTGACGTTGTGATGATGTGATGATAGATCGATCAAGCCGTTAAACAATGAAAATTTGATACAATTAATTAGTAAATATTTTGATTTAGTGCATCAAATTTTTGACATATGGGATGTAGATTCAGCATTGCAGATGAATCTACATCTTGCCAATAGGCTTGTAGGCAAAAGCCTCGATCGACACCTGTATAGGCTAGCGTTAGATGGTTGGGTCAACGGCCTGATGCAGAAAGCAGTATTTCTGGACACAGCCCGTATTCTCTGGAAATTCCTCTTTCTGAGGCCCTGACCGCCGCCGGTAGTCTGGATTTCTCTGGTTACAGGTGAGCTATACTACTTTCTAACCATCTTCAAAAAAAGGAGATTCTCTAATTGACCTGTATGTATATGTTTGTGCACGAATATCTCGTGATTGACTGAACTGATTTTGATGCGATTTTTATGATAATGTTTGTTTACATTTAGGAAAAGGAAGGAGGTAGAAAGTATTCATGTTAATTAACCAACTTCAAAAAAGAGGGTGTTGAAGTCGGCTTTTTTTAAACCTAGTTTATACAAGAATTATTATATTTTTACATGCTTTTTTATTTTTAGATACAGAATTTAAAAATGAATAAAAAGTATGATTAATAAATAATGAGATATTAACATAATATTCTGCTTTTCCAGTCCACTTTCTTTTATTTTTTTTTCAAGGTCCTTGTTGGCTACGTGTGATTACGTGTAAATTCTTGTGATTTTACCGGTTTTCTGTGTACAACACTATTCATGTGATTATTATTGCTACCAGCAAAAAGATTTATTATCTGCGAACATCTAATATTGACGTTTCGATTTCGATTCGACGTTTCATTTTGGGGGCGGGTATCGCTACTTTACTGTCCTAGCGAAATTTAGGAAAAATGAGATAATTTATCATTTAGTGTTAATTCGAGTATATTAAATTATTTCATTAAACTAATGTTAGTGTCTACAGTACCGTAGGTGAGTGTAGAGGATGTTTATATTTGTCTTATTTATATCAGTATTACATCGGGTGTTTTATTGGCCGTATCCTGTCCTATTGATTCATAATCAACCCAATTTCTTCAAGTAGTTCCGCGTACTGTCTTTGCTTTTTTATAGATGAGATTTGACGTGTAACATTTATGTATTTGTTACATGAGTTATGTTTTGCGGGTAGCTTTTGGCAAGCCACCAGACCGAAAAATCATTACGTCGGCGAACGAGAGGAATCCATATCTTAGAAATGTGAATAGTAACTGAGTTACTGAAAGTCTGTATGTGTTTGTAGGTTTCTAACAAGATGATTGGGGGCCTGTTCGTGTATAACCACAAGGGCGAAGTCCTGATCTCACGGGTGTACCGTGATGATATTGGGCGGAATGCCGTGGACGCGTTCAGAGTGAACGTGATCCATGCGAGGCAGCAAGTGCGCTCGCCCGTGACTAACATCGCTAGGACTTCCTTCTTTCATATTAAGGTAAGCTGTTCAGGTAAAAGTCTAGCTGTCTGAGTGAAAAGTCTGTATGATAAGTCTGATTTAGAACTTATCATTTTGAAATGTTGACTATCTAAAAAACACCTTACATAAATGATTGAAAGCTGGTTTATTCATCAATGAAATGGTTTAAAAGGGGGCGGTTTCACAAAGTTCAAATTAAAATGACAAAAGCACTGATAAGAGTTTAATGATCATTCTTTTCTACAGAGAGCCAATATCTGGCTGGCAGCTGTGACCAAGCAGAATGTGAATGCTGCTATGGTGTTTGAATTCCTTCTGAAGATCATAGATGTGATGCAATCTTACTTCGGCAAGATCTCCGAGGAGAACATCAAGAACAACTTTGTGCTTATCTATGAGTTGTTGGACGGTAAGTGTCTTATAGGATGTTAAAAATCAAATAAGTTAAAAGATTTTTTTTTCAAGTACAATTGTACTGAGATTACAATTGAAATATCTTAGACATCTGTCTGCTTAACATTAAGATTAATATGGACGTGTTGATATAAATTATGGCTTCAATTTGTATTGATTCTTATAAGAATGCTTTTGAGGTACACTCGGCAAATTCCTTCATATTCTGTTGTCTCATTGTTTGTATCCTTTAAATGATTAGTACAGTAAAGTTTAGCCTGAATATAGTTCACCTTGGATCTATCTTTTAGACACTGATTCCCAATTGGTTTCTCCTAATTTGAAACAAACTTCTTTCTAATGTATAATATCTATGGTAACCATAATTATGGCTTTCTATTTATTTTTTATTTATTACTGTAATTATTCTTTTTAACTATTATGTTTTTGGCTTACTCACGCAACTGTTTTAAACTGTCAAACACCAAGCGGTCACCGGTGACCGCAACCTATTGTTCTATAATTGTGTCTACAAAACCGGTACTCGACGAGTTAATATCAACATTGTTCTTTTTTGTAAAAATCTCCTCTTAAATTCTAACTTACCAAGTTATATAAAATCGCATTTATTTACAGAAATCTTGGACTTTGGTTACCCTCAGAATTCAGACACAGGAGTCCTGAAGACATTCATTACTCAGCAGGGTATCAAATCTGCATCCAAAGAAGAACAGGCTCAAATCACTTCACAGGTAGGACTACTTTATTGGTTTTTATTAAACCTATTTTATCAGAGTGTTTAGTAAGTTTTCAGTAAGCTAAACGAGACCACGTTCGGCGATCTGATTGCTTGGTTCATTGCAACTGGCCAATAAGAGCACTGAACGCAGTTTCATCTCTCTGAAACGTAAAAATAATTCGTCCAAAGCCTTCAGAACTGACAAAACTCATCTAAATGGATGATGAAGTCAATGAAATTACTGACAATGAGTAGGTGAAACATGAAAAGTACCATAACATTATTATTTTGTGCAGGTGACTGGCCAAATTGGATGGCGTCGCGAGGGCATCAAATACAGACGCAATGAGCTGTTCCTGGATGTACTGGAGTATGTCAACCTCCTCATGTCTCCTCAAGGTATTATATAGCTGAAACCTTCATTACTATTTGTTGTAGTTTGTACTGTAATATTAAAATATATCATCAGAGAATAGTAATGATCAGATAATAATCATAATAATGCAGGGAAAATTATCCTCAAGGATAGTTCACTTTTAAAACGAGAAAAAGAACTTTCATAATTTTTAAATCTACTTGGTACTATTTTATTTGTGGTATGCCATTGACAGTTTTCTTTGAAATAATTTGTTACCATTTGTGTTGTTATGTAACCGGCTGTCTTTATTTCCAGGTCAAGTCCTGTCAGCTCATGTAGCTGGCAAGGTGGTAATGAAATCTTACCTCTCTGGCATGCCAGAGTGCAAGTTTGGTATCAATGACAAGATTGTCATGGAAGCCAAGGGGAAAGGCAATGGTGAGTTTCTGATAAAGGCATCTCTTATTTTATTATTGTTTATATTGTCTCTTTAGTATTGAGTTTCTGATATATGATAACTTGTCAGTTTCTTGTGAAATGCTGATATTTGCTATCTCTGAATGTCTATAAGAAGGGTTCATAAGGGTTATGTAATATATTTCTCTTGCATAGTTAATGTCTATATAAAATATTGCAATGTTAGATGTTAGAATGAGCTCCAGTATTTTATATACCAAATCAATGAAATAAACAATCAAGTCCTACTCACATATTTATTTTCCGAACTTATTCATTGTGCCCTCAAGAACACTTAAACAACGTATTTCTCTCACCAGGTGGCATCTCCGGCAACACTGACAGTGACCCAGCTCGCTCCGGCAAGCCAGTGGTCGTGATCGACGACTGCCAGTTCCACCAGTGTGTGAAGCTCAGCAAGTTTGAGACGGAACATTCCATCTCTTTCATACCTCCTGATGGCGAGTTCGAGCTTATGAGGTATGTTTTCATTTTTCAAGAGATGTGGGCGCAAATAAGTATCGAATCACTTGATTTACCATCACGGATTTATCATCACTTGATGGTAAGCATTCAGTTATGTCTAAAGACACCCGCATCATCAGATTAGAAATGGATTGTTTGGTCTTTTGGGGATTCGCCTATTCCGGGATTTTAGTATTAGAGTTGGGGATTAGAGGGAGATTTTAGTAGATTATATTCCACATAACATAACATCACGCCTTTTTATCCCTGAAGGGGTAGGCGGATGTGCACATTACGGCGCTTAATGCTGTACAATGTAACACCCATTTTCACTATTTATGTTATGAGTCCCATGTTATAGGAGGTGAGCCTTTTTTTTGAGGGGGAAAATCATCCAATGACTTCTTCCGCCCGGGTGAAGCAAGAGGGAGTGTCAGACTGACTAAAATCCACCCCGTTCCTACTCCTGCACTTCGAGCCGGAGCCCCGGCAACCCGTTAAGTCTTCCGCGGCTCCGTACAGATGGGGCCCAACAGGGCTGATTGTGCCTATTGCCGTATACCAGGCACAATTTCAGGCTCCGTGCTACTACTGAATTTTTTTTAATAAACCTAGTATATTCCAGTATCTAATATTTCGATAGTCCTTGATGTGAATTAAACTGCTCATAAGGGAAAATTAATTCACTTTTTAAAAATGTAACGAATGGAGTTTCTTGCTTGTTCTTCTCCACTCGAGTCTACATTTTGGAATGAGCGCGTAGCTTCACTGACGGACTGACTGACAGACTATTATTTATTTTATAATTGTTAATGTTTCAAAAGTACCAAATTATAGTTTTGTTTTTTACTAGACAAATAATTTCTTTACTTATTTAATATATTCTTTTAATAATTACTTACAGATACCGCACAACCAAGGACATATCCCTGCCGTTCCGTGTGATTCCATTGGTCCGTGAAGTGGGACGCACTAAGATGGAAGTAAAAGTGGTGCTGAAGAGCAACTTCAAGCCGTCATTGCTTGGCCAGAAGATTGAGGTCAAGATTCCAACTCCACTGAACACTAGTGGAGTCCAGCTCATCTGTTTGAAAGGGAAAGCCAAGTACAAGGCTTCGGAAAATGCTATTGTTTGGAAGTGAGTTATTTCTATAACTCACTTAGCTCATAGATAGTTTATTTGTCAATTGCACATACTTGACATCACGTCTTTTACCCCTGTAGGGGTGGACAGAGGTGCACATTACACACTTAATCCCACTGTACAATGTAACACCCACTTTTCACTATTTATGTTATGAGTCCCATGTAATAGGGGGTGAGCTTGCCATATACCGAGCACATTTCCAGACTCCGTGCTATTACTGAGATTTTTAAAAACCCGGTAATACTTTGCCCGACCCGGGAATCGAACCCGAAACCCCGTGCCCGTCGGAATTGCGACCATTCGGCCAACGAGGTAGTCAATGTCAGGGTGATAAATAATAATAATAATTAATTCGTTTTTAATGTTTTAACCTTTTAGTACTGAACTTGTTTATAATAATATGTTATTGTTAATGGGACTTTCCGATTTTGGCATAATAAGATTATTAATCACTATCGGTTTAACCTTTTCACCGCCATGCCATATCGGTATTCCTATGCCCTGTACGCCAAGCCCGAAAATCTTAATTAAATACCTACAAAAAAATAGGGATTTCAACATTATATCGATACCCATTATTATTATTTTTTTTATCAATACTTGCCAGATAAATGGTCGATCATTAATATGTTAAAAAGAACATTCCAATATTAAATATTTTACAACGTTCCACTCAAGTAGTTCCGAAGTTGTTAATAACATAAAAACAATGATTAAGACACACAACAGTTAAAATGAAAATAACTCTAGGTACAGCACTATTCTCAGTACGTACCTCACTGTCGGGAATAGCCGACATTGGCGCCGTCGACGAGTCTTTTATAAGACATCGTTGCATGTACATTAGAGTTGTACCATAGTGTCATACAGTTTATCGATGTTAGTATCTAATTAAATTCAAAGGCCACAGTAGTTTGTTTTTATTATTCTTGAAATTTACACTTATTGCAACAATTTGGGTTGTTAATGGATTGAATGCAAATAAAACTATTTATTTACCAATCATTTAGTTAAATTATTGAGTTATATTATTAATAATTACTTTGAGATCATATTACTTACATGTCACTTATGAATAATATTATCACGTGATATTATTACATAGCAACAATTTTTATAACAGGAACTTTCTAATATTCTCACTAATCAGATTAATTATATGTATAAAATAAATCAAAATTTTCGTATGAAATTGCGTAGTATATACGTAACGATTTTTAAGTATAACGATATTTATATTCTTAAAATAGATACATTATTTAGTTTCTCGTATCTAACCTAATTAAACATTAAAGGATCAACAATCAACAATTATAAATGCTCACTGATCAGTGTTCAAAAACTACAAAACTCACTAAAAATTCTTCAGTACCTTCCAAGATACGTAATAATTGTTCAGTGGTAAATACTTCTTGTTGTTCCATATTTCCCGCACTAAAATTCACTTTATACGCTTACGACGTCACGAGTCAGTCGACTTCTGCCGACAATGGCGCAGAGGGGACTGCTTATCGAGAGCTTGCTAGGGATGCGCATGATTGGCGATAAGGGAATATCGAAAATGTATTTACGCAACTATGTTTCAGTTTTTAATATAGTAAAACTACTTTTTCCTCAGTGCTTACAATCGTTTATATTTTGTTAGAACAATAAAAACTGTAATGACAAATATTACAATACCTTAAGTTACCTAAATTAATTTAAGAATATAATATACGTCAACATGATACTACATCACTAGCAGTCGGCTCTGCACGACATTGGCGTCATGGGACTTACTTTTTTAACCATAAATTATTTTACTTTTTATCATCAAATATTTAAATGAGGAATATGCATTTTTGTTTACTGTATGCAACTAAATAATGTTTAGACATTCAGCTTTCAAGGTGTATCAATAAAATACATAAAAGTAATGATTTAATAGGTTTATTTTGTATTTTTCTGCGACCTGTTTTTTGTCGAGTATAGCCGTCGTTGGCGCACAGGGCACGCTTGCTCATGTCGGCTATAGCCGACATTGGCGTTCAAAAGGTTAATGCCAAACTGATTCATAGGTCATTGGTCAAATCTCTTTGGAGTTTTTTGTTCAACCTCTGACCTTTGTGGATAGAGACAAAACATAATTATTCTTTCCCTCTTTTTTGTTAGTTTTAGTCCCATAAACAACTCAATATGTTTTTACTTTGCCATTTTTATTATTCAGTAAGTTGACTGTAAGTCCATTAAACAGACCTTTATATAAATAAACACTTGGCATAGTGTTTTCCAAAATTATTTAGTTATTTCACAATTAATATTGATTTTATTATGTTCTAGAATAAAGCGCATGGCTGGTATGAAGGAGACGCAGCTGTCTGCTGAGATTGAGCTACTTGAGACGGACACTAAGAAGAAATGGACCAGACCACCCATCTCTATGGGATTCGAGGTGCCATTCGCACCTTCTGGATTCAAGGTAAATATAGAGAATATTAAAAACTATGTAATAATTAATATATGGTTTAGATTACAGTAACGCCTATTAGTGCCTATTCCCTACTAACTGCTAATTTGGTTGTAATAACGTCAACTAGTCTGCTGTATTGGTTAATCAGTGACCACAAAGGTCGCGTGATTTATTAGTCAGCTTTACAGACTAGTGACCATTCACACATTTTATACAAGATTTTGTTTAATTCTATGATGGCAGCCAGATTAAATGGTTAAATCAAATGTATATTTTTAAAAGGCCATTTCGGTCAAGTCACTTTACAACGGAGGACCTAATGACATAACAGGCAAAAAGTGGACCGTTCGGATTGTTGGATGTCAGGATGTTTCAAACCGGCTAGACACTTTGGCAATGCGTAGAGGTGTAGCTTCGTTGTTAGCATTTTCTATCGCTTATACCACGGGGAGTGCTCTGAGGAATTGTTTGAACTGACCTGACCTGATACTTGCCGCATCTTTTCGCCATCGACCCTCACGACAGCATATACTTCCTAACTATGTAGATGGTTAGCAGGCTACAACTGTGCGCTTCTCACGTAACTTTCTACCTCGCTCAGCAAAACTGTGAAATGATCTGTCGTCGGCGATGTTTCCGAACCGATACGACCTTCAAACCTTCAAGAAAAGAGCGTATTCCTCTTTAAAAAGCCGGCAACGCACCTGTGACCCCTTTGGTGTTGCGGGTGTCCATGGCGGCGCTGATCGCTTACCATCAGGTGATCCGTCTGCTTGTTTGCCTCCTATTCCATAAAAAAAACCAATCTCTTCGGCTAATAAAAAACGTGATTTGATGTATTTTTTCTTGTTTCTTCCAGGTCCGTTACCTGAAAGTGTTCGAACCCAAGCTGAACTACTCCGACCACGATGTGATTAAATGGGTGCGCTACATCGGACGCTCAGGACTCTACGAGACAAGATGCTAAACGAATACTGGTTACAATGTATGTATGTGTATTATTTTATGTCAGTAATTAATGAAAAAAAAATTGATAGCACTGACAGCCTGAACTAACACAAAAATGGCCCTCCTTTAGAAAAGAGGGGTTGGAATAATCTCCTCGCTTTACAATCGGGTTGGGGATCGCATATTAAAAGGGAACAGGTTTAGCGGAGTACGAAAGAAAGAAAGAAAGAAAGAAGAAAGAAAAAGCATTTATTGCGCAAATGGCACACAAACAAAGATTATGAAAAATATAAATACAGATACTTACATAAATACATAATATTTGAGAACGGTGCTCTTCTGACTATTAAATATGTAGTACCACCAGTACCAGAGGCGTTACAAGTGTGTTACCGGCCTTTTGAGGATTAGGAGTTTGAGGATCGTTGGGAAATGGGGAGGGGGGTTATTGGGCCCCCATTAACTTCACTCACACGACGAAACACAACGCCAGCGTTCCTTCACGTCGGTTTTCTGCTCGGCCGTGGTATCACTCCAGTCGAGCCGGCCCATTCGTGCCGAAGCATGGCTCTCACACTAAAAACTAAGTATTAAGTTTTACTTAAAAGTACATTTTTTTTCAGGAAATGCACGAGCTAAGTGGTTGAACGGACACAGTAATGGCGTGTTACATAATATATTTTTTTTGTATATAATTTCACATGCATCGAGAGATTCCTTCAATGAGTTCTATTTTTTTATTTTTACTCTAATATGTATGCGTATACGGTATCATTAATCGTAATTTTATGTAATACAATTTAATTTGAAAATTGTGGTAAAAGACATATTTTAATCATTTAATTTTCGATTTTAATGGTGTTAGACAGAAGGTTTAAAGTTTATTGTGAATTACTGTACATAGTGAAATCTCTTGAAAGCGATAAAAAATCAACTATTTCTTTCTTACTCAATAACTTATGAAGATTGATCAATCGTCAATCAAAGTATAGTATGACTCAAATATAATTTGTAATACAATACTTCTGTCTAATATCTCCTATAAACATTAAAAATTATTATAATATCAATTAATTATAATTATATCAAAGTTGAATGTCTTAAATGGGCTGCATTTTTACATTTTTATGTTTGTACATTATATTTCTATCGTAGAATCTCATACTCGTATCATTGGTTATTCGCTTGTAATATTCGCCCTTACAGACCATTTGTGTGGGGAAGAATTTAATCAAATATGTATAAGATATATTCACCTAAGGTCAAAACGCCGGCAACACACTTGTAACTCCTGAGAACTGAAGTACGAATTTCTTTTCGAGAAACGAGACTGCGTTCGGCGCTGTGATTCAGAGCAGAGGCCTTAGTACAAGTTTGTCTTACGTTTAAAGTATTCGTAACGAGACCTCGTTCGGTGCTCTAATTGGTTGGTTTATTGGCGCCCGCCAATCAGAGTGCCCAACGCTTACTAGTTTCGAATACTTTAAACGTAAATTAAAGCCTCACCGCTGAACGCCTTCTCGTTTACGTAAAACAAACTCTGTATTAAGCCCTCTGGTATTGCGGGTGTCTATGAGCGGACATAATCACTTAGTATTGATTCGTATGAGCGTTTACTCATTTCTCTTAGAAAAAAATCATTATGATTTATTAAATAGCTGGACTGTTTAAAAACACAAACATCATTTCTACATAAAATATCATTTCTATTTCTATATAAAATTCTTCTCCGCACAAATATATTTACTTAACCATTCCTCGACATAAAGCTTTCGATCGAACATATAATATATGTATATTTAGTAGATATAATACAATAATATATATTCTACACTTAGAATATCACTATAATATAAAAGGTTACGTAATGTTAGGCTATCAATCTATAGTATTAAATGTTAGAATTAGAACGAGGGATTATATACAAATATATGTATAACAGAAATATACAAAATGTGCAATGAAAATCATCCATTCCATAAATAATATATAATTGAGACCACACATTAACTAGGCGTATAAAAAGTAGAATATTCTCTTTTGATGCCTAACTGTTGATATGACCTACTACTAAACATGTACCAAACACACTACTTTTGATCGATTTTAGCTGCTTGTTCTGAAAACAGTAACTAAGATCGTTATCATTGTCATCAGCTGCTAAACTAAGTCCTTTTGAGTACCGTCATTATAGAGGTAGACACAATTACAGAACAATACGACTGATGATATCGTCAGTCCACCTAGTAGAAGGCCGTACCACCTTCCGTTTCATGCAGCTAAATATGCTATCTCAATGTCCAAGTCATTAAAATCAAGGATTCCAAGATCCAGTCACCACTCATATAAGCGTCTGATAAATTTAACTGACAGATATAAATTCATACACACAGCCTCACAGAAAACCAACGTGATACTACGCTTACGTTGTGTTTCGTCGTGTGAGTGAGGTATTCCCCCCTCTTCCCCAATTCCCCAATGCCCCCAATCCCTGAATCCCAAGAATCCTCAAATTCCTAATCCCCAAAAGGAATTATCCCATAAATAAAACAATACAAATTAGGTTCTAGGTTCTTTATCTGTACCTAGAAAGTGGTTATCCAGAGGATGTGAGTCGGTAATTAATGTTTTAGGAATCCTAAAACTTATTAAAAAGTTCTACTTTTTGTAATCTGATGTTAAATGTAGTTTGTTTGGTATGTGTTATTCATATTATTTTGTGGATAATCCCTCTACATTAGATGTTACGAATGAAAGGCAAAATATTGAATTCATAGTTAATATACTAAAGTTGGTACATATGTTTCGAAATTGTTCATGTGAACTGGCATGCAACAAAACTGGTGACTATAAAAATACAATTTTAAAATAAAAATATTTCCAATTAATAATTATGTGTTCTTTATTCAATAAAGCATTGTTTTAAATATTTCATTTATTAATGTACAGTATTGAATGTGATTTTTGGTGGTGCGTCAGTTTCGTTGCATGCCAGTGTTCTATGCGTGCTGTTATAGGGAATGCTTATTATGTATCGTGTTACAAAAACAATGTACAATAAATAGTAAAAAAATATGTGTTTATTTTATTTCTACTTGCCCCTTTATTGTTAGGTATTCGTTGCTAGTCTCACGCTTCTAAGTTAAGCTAAGTTTTTTATGGGATAATTCGGTAAACGAGTATACGGATCACCTGATGGTAAGCAATCGATGTCGCCCATGGACACCTGGAACACCAGAGGTTACGTTACAAGTGCGTTACCAGCCTTCTGGATTAGGAATTTGAGGATTGTTGGGGATTCAGGGATTGGGGAAAGGGAGGGGGCGGGGGTAATTGGGCCTCCGGTAACGTCACTCACACGACGAAACAACACAACGTTGTTTCAGGTCTGTCTTCTGTGAGGAAATGTGAGTCTAAGTGTCGATGGATGGGACTTAGGTGTGTATTTCTGAGGCCTTAGTACAAGTTTTTCTTACGTTTAAAGTAATCGAAACGAGACCTCGTTCCGCGCTCAGAGGCCTTAGTACGAGTTTGTTTTACGTTTAAAGTAATCGTAACGAGTACGCGTTCGGCGCTCTGATTGGTTGGTTCATTGGCGCCGGCCAATCAGAGTGCCGAACGCGAACTCGTTTCGAATACTTTAAACGTAAAACAAACTTGTACTAAGGCCTCTGATTGGTTGGTTTATTGGCGCCGGCCAATCACAACGCCGAACGCGTACTCGTTACGATTACTTTAAACGTAAAAGAAACTCGTACTAAGGCCTCTGATACACATCCGGGGATTGAATCAATTGAATGGTATGATCTTACGTGTCGATGGATATAGGTATTTTATAATTCAAGTTACATAACAAAATGTACAACTGTCCAATACATATGGTCGTTATTACACTGCTCGCTATAAACTGTAGTACTTAAATGATGACTTGATACTTCAAATTGTCGTATTTATAATTTCGTAAGAAAAAATTATACCTACGAGTTTAACATAACATAATATCACGCATTTTTACCCTCAAAGCAGTAGGCAGAGGTGCACGTTGCGGCACTTAATGCTACTGTCCAATGTTACACCCACTTTTCACTATTTATGTTATGAGTCCCATGTACTAGGGCGGGAGCCTATTGCCATATACCGGGCAGATTTCCAGATTCCCTGCTGCTTAAATTTTTTTCAAAACCTAGTACTTTGCCCGACCCGGATATCGAACCCGAGACCCCTTGCCCGGCAGTCGCATATGCAACCACTCGGCCAGCGAGGTAGTTTAAATTTTAAATCTTGAAATTAATCTATCAGACGGACATTTAAAAAATTTAATCTTGAATCCTAATAGCGTACTCGTAAATTGATAGTTGATTGAATCAAAAGTAACAAAACCGAATTACTATGAAATTCATGAATAATGCTGCACAACGAGTAGCCGGTATGTATTTCGCATGGATTTATTTTTCTAAAAAATATTTGTATGGTTCACCAATTGTTTCGGATCAGTGTGTGATATACACATCCACGTTGTAGGTAAAATAGAAATACGTAATTTGACATACAAAGGAGAAAATCCGAGTGAATATTTAGTGTGTGAATTTTTTTTATAGCAAAAGCCGGTAAACGACCCTACGGATCACCTGATGTTAAGCAATCGGCGTCGCCCATGGACACCTGGAACACCAGAGGCGTTACATGTGCGTTACCGGCCTTTTGGGGATTACGAGTTTGAGGATCGTTGGGGATTCAGGAATTGGGGAGATTGGAGAAGGGGAGGGTAATTGGGCCTCCGGTAACCTCACTCACACGTCGAAACACAACGCAATCGTTGCTTCACGTCGGTTTTCTGTGAGGCCGTGGTATCACTCCGGTCGAGCCGGCCCATTCGAGCCGAAGCATGGCTCTCCCACACTTAGCATGAATGAGCACTTAGCGTGAATGCCATATTATTGTCATTACGAACTGCTGCATCTACATCTATGGACATTCAATAACAGTAGAATTTTCCCTTGCGTTGCAGATGCATTTCCTAATTTAAAATTCCCCCAATTAATTTAAAAAAAAAGAGTAAACGTCAAAAGTGACTACCTCTTATAGAGGTAATTGCATTTTTACATTTTGTTTGTATGTATATACATGTACTATCGGATATTATTATATATATTATTCTATTCACAATTTTTCACACACACACACACACACACACACACACATGCGCATTTCAGCAAAATTTATATAATTTCATGTTTATTTTCTGTCCTCATTGAGGGGCGGCACCGCCATCCGTGAGTCACTGCAGGGTGCCACCTGAAAACCAGCGTTGGGCACAAACGTCCAACTATATGCTGAGGTGGAGGCCCTTTTGGCATTAGCACGCGCAAATTAATATTATTTTGTTTATTAGAAATTGCTTTTTCTTTTTTTTTTATTGTCTATTAAAAATTCTATTATTATCGTATTATTATTTAGTTATATTGTGATGTTTTCTGTTCTGATCTGTATTCTTGTAAGTTCATTATTAGTATTTTGTTTACTTATATTATGTATTTTTATTTTTTTATATTCTTTGTTTTCTGTGCGTGTAATTGCCAAATAAATGTTTTCTTTCTTTCTTCTTTCTTTCTTCTTTCTTTCTTTCTAATTTGATTGCTTCGCCGGTGGTGTAGTGGCCGAGCGACGGCTGCTATGCAACGTGTCGCGGGTTCGATAGTCACATGTAACATTTTTTTGTATGACCTGCTTTTTACTAATGTTATGAGTTCATATACTTAAAATATACCTGAAAGGGATTTTTTTAGGGGGAAAATCATCAAATGACTGCTTCCGCCTGAGTGTCAGACTCTTACTGACTAAAAACCACCCCGTTCCTTCTCCTGCACGTCGAGCCGGAGCCCCGGTTACCCGTTAGGTTCTCCGCGACACCTGAAAGGGGGTTAGCTTAACATTTTTATATCAAGCATGAACTAATAACATTATTTGTTATCACCTAATGATTCTAAGTAAATAGGTACCTACCTATATATCAACGTACCAGGTTCAATATGTCTAGTTGAATACTGTCACCGAGTCACAGGTCAGAGGAAATTCAAAGAAAATTTGTGCAGACTAAGTGAATGTGTTTGTAGTAACGTAAAGCCGTCGCCCATGGAACTTTGCCAACCACGGAGGACTAGTATGTACCTCTATGTATAGTAAGTATGTACCTACGTACTGTAGGGTAAATATTTATACAAAAATATCTTGATATCTAACTACGTTCGGTATTGTTCCTGACCTTTTTCCTATAGAGGAAGATTATGGTGAGTGCAGTGGCGTAGCGTGTGTTAGCGGGGCCCCATATAAAAATTTGTTTGCGGGGGCCCTTATGAAGCGTAAAGGTTTTCATAAGGAAAAAAAACGTGTTAAATACTACTACACTATAATAATTTGTGTGAAAATCGGAAATCTTTCCAGAGAACTCCCTCTGCCCAATTATCGAACTATGATTACTTTAGGTTTTTTAAAGTAGGTATCTGCCAATCTTTGAACGCAAGCTTTAGGTACTCGGGAAAAAATCTTTTAAATTGGCCTTTGTGATTACTAAAATAAAATACAAATTGGGTAGTTTGTATTATTTTTTGTTTACACACTTTGCGGGCTCTCGACGTGCGGGGGCCCGGTATAATTGATATGGCAGATACGGCGCTAGCTACGCTCCTGAGTGAGTGTCCTAGGTTACTTTTTATTCCGGGCGGGTGAAGCCGCTGGCAGAAGCTAATAGGTACATACCTATATATTTAAATTAAAAGAAGCTAATACGATTAATCTAGTGATCGAAACTACAGTGGCGGCGCAAAAGGAAATCAAATATCACCGAGACAATTTGTTTCCTGCGTTGGACATTGTAACTTTGGTTTTCCCAATTTACGAATTGTTAGGATTTTTTTTAAGGGGGGAACATCATCGAATGACTGCTCCCGTCTGGGTGAGGCGGGAGGGAGTGTCAGACTCTTACTGACTAAAAACCACCCCGTTCCTTCTCCTGCACGTCGAGCCGGAGCCCCGGTTACCCGTTAGGTTCTCCGCGACGCGAATTGTTAGGATAGGAACGATTGTGATAAGTTAAAGCGAGATATTAATTAAAGTAACATAGGTAAAGGTAGGTTAGTAACTGACTGCCGAATGGCCGAGTGGACGCAAGTGCGACTGCTGGACTGCAGGTCTCGGGTTCGAGTCCCGAGTCGGGCAAGTATTACTGGGTTTTAAAAAAATCACAGTTGTCACACGGAGTCTGGAAGTGTACCCGGTATATGCCAATAGATTTTCCCCCTATTACATGGGACTCATAATATAAAATAGTGAAAAGTGGGTGTTACATTGTACAGTGGCATTAACCTCTTATCTGCTGGCATATAAGACACAATACAAAACATATTGTGTCTCGCGTATATCTACGCTCCCGGCATACCATGGGTTAAGTGCCGTAATGTGCACCTCTGCCTATCCTTTGGGGAAAAAAGGCGTGAAGTTATGAAGTTATGCTGACTAAGTAGGTAAGTACCGTAAGACTATGACTATAGGCATGTAAAACATACACACACACACAACATTTCTTTATGCGAAGGTACTATGTATTAAAACGAATTATCAATTAATTTATAGCAAAATCTGTCTTATTGAAACATTTAATCCATGATCAATTCAAAATTTATAATTCAAACAAAAAATTCGGAACGTCTAAATTCATAAAATATGCAAACAGCTAAGTACATAAACATCTGTATTACAATTTAAACGAAGCAAGAATGAACGTTTGTTGGTGAAGTACAATTAAGAGTTTCCAGTCTCCTGAGCACTGACTTGTTTCAACTTTGATATGAATTAATTACAAGGCTGTGTAGCGGCATTTGTTACTGCTACCAGCACCATCTAGGCCATACGAACGTTAACTTTGTTTGTTGTTTACCGATTTCTTTGTAACATTACACTAAAATCGAGATGGTAATGTTAAATTAGATTTTAGTAGGAATTAACTATGAAAATGTTGGTCCAAGATCGATTTTGTACGACCTCTTTGAGTACCGTCAATAGAGACACAATTAAAGAACACTAGGTTGCGGATGGGTAGCGGTCACCGGTGTCCTCTTTAAAAATAAGTTATGTCCGCTGTACAATGCAGACTGTACTATCTAAGTACTTAACAATTTACTTATTAAGTTAGCACAAATGGTGAAAAGTGCCATAAAATTTTTTAACGCCATAGTTGTCGCCGGTGACTGGTGTCCGTTAACAGACTCTTTGTCGTCAACAGACCTCTCCATACTCCTTTTTTATTAAAAGACGAGATGCTATAGGTACCTACTAACTCACCTACATAGAATTAATCAAACAAAAGTAACAAGACCCACCTTTCTTCAAAAAAAGTAAATTGGATAAACCGTTCAAATATTCGAATGTCGAATGGCAATTCGAAATCAAAGTAATGAAGTAAGAAAAATGAAAATATAAAATCATTTTCGTTTTTGCAAACAAATCTGGAATGCTCGCCAATGCAATGGAAGATTCGAGATGAATTTAGACAAAAAGCCGGGGGAAAATCTTAAGATTTGCGACTCCGTTGAATGGTAAATACAGGCGAGGGTTCCGTACATGTATTCTGCGTAAATCCCGGATAAGTTACAGTGAATATTGTGCCATGATTTTGTTTATATTCATCGAGGGAATGGGAGTGGAGTGGGCGGTGTTTTGCAAGCTGTCTTTGGAGATTGACTTCATTTTGTGAATGAGTTATTTCTTTTCATATACATGGAAAACAGCTTGAGGAGTTATAGAAGAGGTGTGCAACTAGATTCAACTTTAGTTTATAGATATTGTTAATTTACAGTTTCTTCTAGCTCGTAGCTCGTAGTCCGTAGTCAAAGCTACGACTGATACTAGCTTGAGGCACAATACCTGATACTAAACTATTATATTTATCGTTTATAACCTTCGTTAATCATTTTTGTGTGTGCGTATTAATATTTCAGCATTCAAAGACAAAAATATTACCATGCCTTATTAGGTACGTATGTCCAATGTTCGTGGTTTTCTTTAGGGCTATAAAAGAGATGAGATAACTTAAGATAAATAACAAAGATGTCGGGATCTCTAAAAATAATATGCAATTCGATGTAGCATGATGTTGCAATCTCCACAATAATAGGATCTGTTTTAATCTTCGGTACGAGTCCATCGACATCGGGAGGCTGACGCTGGCGTCTTCGCTTCGAGTGTTAGGGATGGGGCAATGTATCGATAGTATTTGGGTCACGATAATATGGGTAGATATGGACACATTGTGAACTGTTAATCACAGATCCCAATTTCAAATGTTTATCAATTTGTACATACAGTTGACATTTGAATAACAAGGCATACACCAAATATAAAAAGAAATCTTAACGTTTAAAATATAGAGGTAGTAAGTTAAAATTACTAGAAAATTCACTGTATTCTATCTAATCTAAACGTACTAAAACGTCTCATAATTTACATTATCTTTACAGATCAAAAGTTTCCCCCTTGACTTTGAGTGAAAAGATTAAATTTCGTCTTTATAAAACTTTTTCAAAAAAGTTAAGGAAATCATAAAGTTTCGTAAAAGATTACGAAATATTATATTATCTAATGTTATATTTTACCAGTGTTATTTCTGTAGTAAAACACAGTCTCTTAGCTGTTGCCGCAGATAACTTAACAGGTTGCCGGGGCTCCGGCTCGAAGCGCAGGAGTAGGAACGGGGTGGTTTTTAGTCAGTAAGAGTCTGACACTCCCTCTCGCCTCACCTAGGCGGGAGAAGTAATTTGATGATTTTGCCCCTTTAAAAAGTCTCTTACATGTTCAGCTACTTTGGTATTCCAAGTGTATTTAGGCGATATTTACGATAATGATAATCTCTTACCACCAGGCAGTGTTTGTTAGTTACAAAGTTAATAGTTGTGTCAAAAATACTAACTCATATAGAAAAATTGTATTCTTCCTAATTACAAGACAAAAAATCACATTAAATTATTTTTATCGATACAATCAGAACAGCACATTACTAAAATCGTCTAACCAAACTGAAATCGATGATCGAACACCTGTTAAGGGCCCTCTGGCACTCTCATTGACTTATTTGCACTCGAGTAGACCCGCACGTCTACTGCACTTCTACCTTTCCACAGCTTTTATTGAACATTCGCGAAATGCTAGCTTAGACACTTTTCTTTGATTGATGAATCGACTAAATTTGAATTGGAAATCGATTTTAAGTAATTGAATCGAGTTGTTATAGTGATGATAGAGTGAGGTTTCTGTGAATTGTTGCTTTTGTTTCATTTCTGTGTGGTTTGGGTAATGTCATGGTGGCCCGGAGGTTTAAGACGCCCGCTTTCCATGCAAAACCTACCAAGGGCAAGTACCAATGTGAGTTTTTCCGAGATATATGTATATCATAACATAAATAGTGAAAAGTGGGTGTTACATTGTGTACAGTGGTATAATGTGTACCTCTGCCTACCCCTTCGGAGATAAAAGGCACGATGTTATGTTATATGTGCATACTTTCTAAGATTATTCAGACACCACTGACAAAAGGTCGAAGGAAACATCGTGATGAAACCTGGGCTTATAATTTCTAATTATAAGTTTGTAATCGTCGTCCCGCAATGAACAAGCTTGGTGATTAATGCTTAATTAAACCTTCTCCGTGTGAGAAGAGGCATTGTTCAGCAGTGGGCATTTATAGGCAGCTGATGTATTTATGTATGTGGTCTGGGTTGAAATATAGGGAACTATTGTGTGTCTTTAATCCATTGGATACTAGCTTCCTTCTCGTGTCTTTCGCTCATGTGAAATTTTAAAACCTCTGTAGTCTTTGTAGATATGCAATATTTGATCTAATTGTTGCAACAATGATATGTATTGCTAACATATTAATCGATTATGTATTTTTTAAATTCAATTTGACAGATCTCATATAACATAACATAACATCACGCCTTTTATCCCCGAAGGGGTAGACTGAGGTGCACACAGAAGTAACACCCACTTTTCACTATTTATGTTATGAGTCCCATGTAATAGAGGGTGAGCCTATTGCCATATACCGGGCACTATTCCAGACACCGTGCTACTACTGAGATTAGATCTCAAATACTTTACCTCTTTATAGATTTATCACTTGAATTTAATTAATATTCAAGAAACAACAAGCCCTTAGTAACAAAACAGATTACAAACAACAGCACAGCCAGCGGCAGAGCATTTCTATTAGCTATTTAGCAATCTAGGCATAGCTCAGGTTTCCTATGATCATCAATCATTAAACAATGCTATACCTCTGCAGAGCAGACTGCTTCTCAAAGATAGTTAAATTATTTCTAGGTATTTCGTTTAATTGTTCCATTGGTTAAATGAAGTAGTAATTACGACTGTTGAGTAGGAGATCACCGCTGGAATATGTGTCTTCTCTACATAAGATGGTTTGCCGTAATCGTCATGCTTAGGAGGTGGGTTTGATATCGTAGTAGTTAAAAGGTTCATGTTTATCAAAGAGTGCAGACCGGTCACATATATAGTCTCCTTACGATCTAAGAGGTCATAGAAGAGAAAAGGTAATGACCTACCTATTGTTATTTATCAATATCCACCCTCAGTCTTCGACTCTCATATTTCGTAACAAAACCCTTATAAGAAAGCACTAGAAGTCTTCGCGAATTGTACGTCAACAGACATCATAATGAAAGTTTCGTGCACTTGTTGGTGAGACAAAGTTCCTTACGATTTAAACGTGACCCCGAACTTGGGCAAATGGTTACCGGTTGCAACTTTGTCGTACTCAACTATGGGCTGGATTTCTATTAGATTTCCAAGATGTTTCCGAATTGGGTATCGGGGCGATAGACTTTTATTGATTTTTGTATATTGTGTGATGGTTGCAGGATTTGTGACAAAAAGGTATTTATGCAACTTTTACTTCCATGTCGCCCAAGGGTCAACTGGTATTGGTAGAAAATGTCAATCATCCTGGATCGAAGTTTTTGGCAGAAATAAAACAAAAATAATGTTATGTAGATGGGTTTATCTGTGTTTTGAATTGGTTTTTTCTCTTATTTTATCAATTTTTTGTCAGTTTTCATTTTTGTTATTTTTTTGTTTTACTTTATACTTATTTAAGCAATTTAATATTTGTACTCTTCACGGCAAAACTTAGCGAACATATTATTTTGTAACACCATTATGTACCTATAAACCTGTGATATACAAATAAATATATGTACTAATACTGATAGAAAATCGATTATATTACGGATATTTACATCTGTTATTAATTTCGGCTTTTTTTAAGGGGGCCAATCATCGAATGACTTCTCCCGCCTGCTCTTACTGACAAAAAACCACCCCGTTCCTACTCATGCATTTCGAGCCGGAGTCCCGGTAACCCGTTAGGTTCTCCGCGGTATTAATTTCGGCTATATTTGGCATTAAGTACACTGTATACTTTTTTGTATTAATTAGAGAAAATATATCTAAGGACCATAAACAAGTGTCTATGGTCCTAAGAAATTTTTTTACCGTGCTATAGATGAGGGATGATATAGGGAGTAATATTGTTTAAAAATATACAATTTTGTAAGCTTGACTTTCCCAATTTGGCACAATCCCAGAGCCTCTTAATTGTTACTGAGAATTCCTTTCATGATCTTCGTTATTATGTTGAATTTTAAAATTAATTGCGTTTAACTTTCGTTCATACCCAGTACCTCGTTTCGTGTAACATTTACGCGTAGGTAGTATTTCATTCATTTATTTTTATATACTTTAACATAAACGTTTAATGGACGACCAAATATTTTAATGAAAAATGGTTATTGCTTTTATTTGTCTTATTTTTTTTTCTGTGGCAAACGAGTCTCCAAAACGATCTTGTCGACTATACTGCCAATGTCGAGTTTTGTTGAAACGTTAAGTAATAACTGTTACTTTAGTAGGTAGTCATTATTTCTACATATCAGACTTTATGATTATTATCTTACATTCAACCAATCATCGTGATCACTCTGATATGGAACGCTATAAAAATGTGCGTCGACCAAATTGGACACAGCCAGATTTGACCAAGTTCTTTGATTATTATACAGACGATTATGTATTACAGAAATAAAATGAAAAATAAAAATAACAAAACAAAATTACAATCGTCACGACCCACAATTTCAAAAATAGAACACTGATGCACAAAATAAAACAGCAAAAAGTACCTATTCTTATTAGAAAAAACAAAAAGTTTGCATAGTATTCTTATTAAAAAAAAGACACAACGTTTGCAATAGTGCCAACTTAAAATTAAAAAAAGAACAAAATTTGAATTTGAAAGATTGAAATAGTTTAGATTTAGAACGAACATAGTGCACGCGTGGGTGGCTCAAGATTAAAAAAGAAAAATGCTTAGAGGAGTAGTGTACGGAATAATTTATCAGGTATTAAATTACCTTTTTTTATTATATTTATTTCGTGATGAATTTGAGAAATGTGTGTGATAAACACGAGAGAAAGACTCATCAACAACGGGAATCATGTTCATAAAATATTTTATAATTAATTAGTTTTTGCTCGTGATTTCTCAAATTTTACATTTTGAATTTAATTAGCATTATTATTATTATTATTAATGCAATTAGCATTTACATATTGTCTGAACTGCTCTTGTGAATAATTGATTGTTAAAAAGTGCCCACCCATTAGATCAGTAAGTACTATTATATTTAATCGGAAACAAATAACGATATCATCGTACGTCACAACTATTGAAGTTGTAAAATTGGTTCTTGTGCCCTAAATATTTAATGACGGAAAATTGTTTAATCTTTAAATTGCTTTGTCGTTACGTAACCGCCCTACATACGTGTGGTAGGCACAGTCCGACACCCGAGAATACCGGGAGGATCCCATCGCATGTCCCGTGTAAAATCATTTAGTTCCGAAATTCCAATACCGGTGCGGGTGGTAAAGAGCCAAACGCGGGCAATTGAACCTTCCCGACCATAAAACTTTGTACAAAACGAGCTTGCTACCTTCTTTTATATGTGTTCTCGTAAAAGGGCTGCTCTTCGTTTAAAAAGTAAATTTATATCCTCCGCCCTCACTTGCTAATCTCGTTAAAGTTGTACTCAATAGTTCAGAGGCGCCGCTTTGTAATCCGCTTGCATCTCGGCGGATACTAATGATTTAGTAATAGAATCGTAAAGTACGTGATTAACTAACCAACAGGTGTGAAACACACAACTCATTTTACCGACTGGGGCGGCGCGCGGCGCCTCGCGGTCTCCCCCACCTAGACAAAGGTTTGTTTTCGAACGCGAAACAAGACAATGCCGGCCCAGTGACCGAGTGTCGGCGATCGACCGGCGCATGCGCGCGCCGCCCGGCTCCTCGCTCGCCGCTCGCCGCCAGTGAGCAGCCGCGGCGCGACCCGATCGCGCGCTCCGCCCGACGCGACGCGACCGACGCCCGCGACTACCCACCGTCACGTCGAACACACACAATACACCGCTAATGCGTCCTGTTTACAATATTCCATTAACACGTGCCCCCGGATCTGATGGCCGACGGTAGGGTCACGTGAACTACTTGTATTCGCCCACAACAACACCCCAGCGAGAGGAACAACAACGTTTCTGGTGCGTATTTTTCACGATTCTATGTACTTTAGTGGTTTCTTATTTGCGATGAGTAGATAAGGGCATTACAGCCGTTGTCTGTGTGAGCAACTGTCTTAATTGAGTAATGGGTGGCTGAGGGAGATATTACATTGAAAATATGGCTAATGTCAGAGCCATTCCACGTGCCACGTAAAATAAACGTCAGAATGGTAGAAACCGTGCGCCGAGAACGAACTCGGTAACGTTGACTTTACAGACGGAGCAAATAACCTCACAAATGAAGTTACACTCAGCTCCCGAGTATATTACTGAAAGTGACTCACTTTTTCTTAAAGATGACGATTTCATTACGTTAGACATTTTCAGTTCAATAAGCCACTTAAAATGAAAATCATCTGACAGAAAATGTTGTTCCGAGGAAAATTTTGGAAAATCAGACACTATTCTAGTTTCTAAGTTATATTTCAGGATAAAATACATAGTTTTATTTCAATCCCACCTTATAAGTTAGGATTATGTACTTGTGAACAGTTCTAACCTAGACATTCAGTGTACGTCGGTAGTATCTTCACTAATCCTTTTTCGTATCGATTTTTTAATCTTTAAATGTTTCAGTTAAAATTGACACCTACACTACACAAATTTTGTATTTGACAAACATTTTACAAACCGGATTAAGACCACATTCAGGTTTTCCGACGAATTTCCTAATTCACTTAAAGCCTTAATCTTTTTCAAGATTACTTAAGATCCTCTTAAAGTGATAAAGGAATGTGATATGAATGATTACTGTAATTCAGTACAAAATTAACTATAATTTGCAATCTTTTGTTATATTATCAAAATGAATCATATTATTGTGATGATAGAAATCAAAATCGATTGAATTGGGTTCGTCTTTGATAGTATAAATCAATAGTTACTTGATTTGGGAACGAGGAGCTCCATTTATCGATAAATCAGATGAAAAAAGATCGGTTTAAAAAAAAACTAGGATCACTCACTAAAGTCGAATGTCATTTATGTCAAATCTCATATCGTATTTTTTATCCATATTATTGTCCTGATTGTTTAGTTTTGACTACCCCGTCGGCCGAGTGGTCGCAAGTGCGACTGCCGGGCAAGGGGTCTCGGGTTCGATTCCCGGGTCGGGAAAGTATTACTGGGATTTTAATAATCGGAGCAAGCTAATGCACGGAGTCTGGAAATGTGCCCGGTATATGGCAATAGGCTCACCCCCTATTACATGGGACTCATAACATAAATAGTGAAAAGTGGGTGTTACATTGCATAGTGGCATAAAGTGCCGTAATGTGCACCTCTGCCTACCCCTTCGGGACTAAAAGGCGTGATGTTATGTTATGTTTAGTTTTCATGAAAACGTAAATGAACATTTATACATCGTAGAACGTTGGCTTTAATCATGATTTAATATTAATGAAAATTGTAAACCTATAAAGTTCAATAGAAATTTCGAAAAAGGTGAATTAAAAAGTACAAAGTATTTTTAGTAAGAATAAATAAGTAGGTATAGGCAACAATTTGCCTTTGATTTTCGCACGAAAATGAGAAATAATTCCTAACACCGAATTTTAATTTAATTATTACTTATTTTTATCGATTTCCTTTTCTTTTTATTTGCAATAGCAATATAGGACACCAGTAAATATTTAAGGTTTAATAAGAAACATTCGTTTATTAATTCATGATTTTAATGAAAATTATTTGTTACATTAAATTGATTTTTGTTATCTGTTTTCTTATAAATATTTCCACCCAAAGGTTGTCTTTAAGAAACTACCATTGTGTGATAAGACCGCCCATTGTACGCATATTTACTTTAATTGCTCGTTTTTTAAGCTACTTCATCAACAGCCTATAAATGCCCACTACTGAGCAAAGCCTCTTCTCACACGGACAAGGTTTGAGCATTAATCTACTTAAATGTGTACAATAAAGCATATACCTCTATAAATAAATAAATAAAAATAAATAATTGAAAAGTACGCGTAAAAATTTTGTACGCTTTATCAATAAACACTAATTTTTCCAATTAAATTGTTATTGGCAGAGAGCCTAAACAGTATAGTATTAGTATTTTATAGAAAAAAGTTGATTATATTCCTCGTTGACAATATTCCAATGATTGCGATATTTGCTCGACAGCCGATGCCGATGGCTTAACGTGCTCTCTAAGAAGTATTTCGTATTACGTAGAATTTTTATAAGCTTTGTTTGTCAAAGTCAAAGTCAAAGCGTTTATTTCAATTAATACTTAATTAGGTACTTTTGAAACGTCAAAAATTGAATTGTCCGTCCGTCTATCTCTGCCAGTTTGTTACAGTTTAAAGACATGAAGACAAGAAGAGAACCCTTTGAGTACCGTCATTATAGACAAAATTGGGATGACGACAGGGTATAAAAATTAAAAATCTAATTAGTCCGTAAGTTAGGTATTTAAAAAATATTAGACACGTATTTTTTTATTTTGTCGTATAATAAAACAATCCTTAGATAAAACGAATCAAACTTTAGGAGTGGGGGCTAAAACGTCATTTCTACGTATAAAATGTACATAAAAGTGACGTCACACGACATTTCAAATCAATATATCGTGGAAAGTATTCGTTTATGTAAGAAAATAAAAAATACGTGTGTAATGATTTAAAATAATCTACCAGACGGACATTAAAATAAAAATTAGTCGTCTTCCCTATTATAGAACAATAGGTTGCGGTCACCGGTCTATAATTGTGTCTACAAAACTGGTACTCGACGAGTTAAGGGCCGTTTTTTCAATCATCAGTCAACTCTTAACTGTAGAATAAAATTTACACGTGACCGTTTTTAGTATGGAAGATTTGTCATATATTCAAAGTTATTCCTAAGTTAACATCTAATTGACCATGGAAAAATTGACCCTATGAAATGTATTATTTCCTAGACATAGAATTTGGAAATTATGAAAGATATTTTACTTAGTACCCCTATATTTGTTAACACGGTAGTAAACTGATTTTTGATGTTTTAAAAGTGCCTAATTCAGGATCAATTGAAATAAATGCTTTGATTTTGATAACTTAAACTAATCTACTTAGTAAAATAATTTGTGACTCTCGAAGTCTACTTCTGCGTCATAATTACAGAAAAAAATAAATTGAAAGCGCCTTATTTTTGGCATTGTATAAATGTAAAGTAAATTGATAGTAAAAAAAAATCTTATTCTATTCGATAAATATAGTATGACCAAAAATTTGTACCAAAATATACTTCTGTCGACTTTCAAAGAGTAGAAAATCGTGATGTTTCATGTTACAGAGTTTATCGAGGACACACCATGTCAGTGAACAAGGCCGAAATGTAACATGTATCTGAGCAGACGTTTTCTACGAAATATCTGAGTCATTATTTTTTACAAGCTTTGTTTTATGTATACATTATGGTTAAAAAAAAGAATATGTGGAAAAATTGCAACTTTTCTATAATTACAGCTCCTTATTTGGCTTGTAAACATACGTCTTGGTATTATAAAAAGATTAAGTTATAAATTTCAAAATAGCTGCATCAATTTTCTCTATTATTTGTTTAAAATAATTATTTCTATTTAAACAGATAACTATAGAAAATTTCATGACAATAATTAAACGAAAAATATTGTTTTTTATCGATAACTATGAAAACAGGACCAACAATTCTTGAGCTATAAGCAATTTATAAAACCACTTCACAATACATACATAACATAATTATACCTCTTGGCTACTGTATAGATTTGACTAATCAATACATTTAATTCTATATATTGTATATAGTCGCGGAGAACATGACAGGTTACCGGGGCTCCAACTCGAAGCGCAGGAGAAGGAATTGGGTGGTTTTTAGTCAGTAAGAGTCTGACACTCCTTCCCGCCTCAACCAGGCGGGAGTAGTCATTCGATGATTTTCCTCCCTTAAAAAAATACATTGTATCTGTATATATGTATATATAGTATAAAATATATACGGTTCCTTCTCAACCCTCAGTGAACCGTTGTGTCACGGTCCGGTTGGAAGAAGTAGTGCGTTCATGTAAATATTTGATTGATCATATCAATATCCAACCATTATTCTTATGATTTCTGAGAATTCCTTGATATCTCTATATTGTTAATCAAATGTAGATTTGTTAGGTAGCTATGTAAATTGGCGAATTGAGCTAGTGGTTTGTTTATTAGGGTATGATAAAGGCGAGGATTATCATGCGAGGGTAACTAGATTGGATTCCTCAAAATCTTCTTGTTGTGTGCTTTTAAAATAGAAACAAATATGAGTTTAGGGCATGTATCTGTTCTATAGTGAAGGGTCTCGTTTATTCATGATTGCATCATTATCGTAGTTGGTGATTGTACATAAACACCAGGTACAAAATAAGAAATACTTAAATAACTTCATATTAAGTACGAAAAGAATAAAGAGTTGACGCGCACTTTTAGGATTTAAGATGTTTCATAAGGACAGAGAAGTAGTTAAAATAATCGTTAAAGCTAAGGATACACTAGGGGACAAATGTCCAGCGACACTGGTCGCCAGCGAGGTCAGGTGAAGTAGCGCGACGTTGCCAGACTTTGGTCGACATGTTTGGCAACATCAACGTCGCAGTGGACATAAGGCGCGCGTTGTCGCCTTATAATAAACTAGCGACCCGTCCCAGCTTCGCAAGGGTGCAATATGCATGTACTATACATGTAAACCTTCATTAAGAATCAGTCTATCTATTAAAAAACCGGATCAAAATCCGTTGCGTAGTTTTAAAGATCTAAGCATACATAGGGACAGATAGACGAATAGCGACTTTGTTTTATACTGTGTAGTGATATGTTGGGCGAAATCGGCAGGCTTCGCTTGACATGTCGCTGGTACACGTCGTGGGACATGCTGTATCCTTGGCTCAATCCACATTATCTTTTCCTACATCACTAAAATATGCATCAATAAAATTGTTTCAACTCGTATTTCAATAGTTTCCCCACAAAGATAACTACTTCACATAATCCCTGACTAAACATACCTAATGAACACATGTGAAACTATTTCGTAAAATTCCATTCACGTATTTTTCTTGCTTAATGAATATGAGCGGCCGTAACAATAAATGTAATATACTTAAGTTTTATCTCAAAAATATCGAGCTAATCGTTCCTCTTATCGTATTTACTTGTGTATTTGATAACGCTCAGTTATGTACAAACATCTATGTAGGTATAAATATATATGTTTGTTTATACAACAGTTTGACTCCAGCATATGTTGATAAGACTGTTTTTTTTGTAAGTTTTGTTTGAATAGTTCATAGTTTGTTTTTTTTTAGAAAATGTGGTAGTAATATTCCATTGAATTGAGAGCTCATCTTTTGTTTTTGATGTTCAAAGACTATATAGTTATCCTTTAATTAACTGTTATTCTTTTACGTAGTGAAAAGTGGGTGTTACATTGTACAGTGGCATTAAATGTCGTAATGTGCACCTCTACCTACTTCTTCAGGGATAAAAGGCGTGAAGTTATGTTAATTAACTTTTATTTTCGTCCTGGTAATAAAAGGATGAAATCCAAAAGAAATGGATTGTTTGGTATTTAGTCTTATCACAAGAACTAGATTTTTTTTTATAATTACTATCATTAGACATACTAAATTTACTAAGTATATTCACGTGCTTTTCACACTACAATTACGAGGGCAATCCGCGATTTTTAGTTACGTGAATAACGTTTGGTATAATGTATTATATCAAAGCCTACAATCTTAATAATAATAATAATAAGCCCGCAGGGCACCTTGAGGCGAGGTGACGGGCATTAGCGATCCCGCGGGCTACCATCATCCCGAGTGCTCCAGGGAGAAGTCAACGTTCCTTCTTCTCCGGCTTGCCTTAATTGGCTGGCTGGAGTGAACGATGACAAGGAACAGGTCTCCCACCTCTGGCTTGCCTTCATTGGCCGTCCAGAGTGGAGTCGCGAGAGCAGTGATCCTGCTCGGAGGGTAAGAAACTATTCGTAAGTCGCGAGTGGGCCAGGGATGCAGGAGGCTTCGGCTGGAGCAGATGATCTGAGTAGAAAGCGGTGGTAGTTTCTTAACCCTTCAGCCACTCACATTCTCGTTGCCCCTATGTTGCTATATCTAGCAACCATTCCCGGGGCCCGGTCGGTGAGTTGGCGAGTCTCCGCCTGCCATTTTTACGTGTAAAAATTACATTGTTTCGGCAGGTGCCATAGTCATCCATAGTTCCCAATTTACCAATCCACAGTAACCCATCCATAGCCCTACCCTTTTTTTTCCATTATTCACAATAGTCCTACACTAACCGGGGACTGTCCTTGGGTGCATTTCCATAGTGCATACAGGGATAGTCGCCGGTTTGTGTCTCCATTACATTTAGATTAAAGTTGTCTAAAGGGCCTCTGCGCAGTTGGCTTCGGCCCCTCGTACGCCTCCCAAATGACCGGGACCCTGTGGTCCCGTGAATGGTAAAGACATACATAATAATAATAATAAATAATAAATTCTTTATTGCATTCCATAATGTATTTTACAACAGTTGGCATTGTTACAATGTACAGAAACAATTATGGACCCTGTCGGGCACAGCAAAAGTAGTTCTTTATAGAGGAGAGGATGAAGAGCACTTTTCTAAAATTTAAAATATTGTATACAAGTAGGAAATTTTACAGTTTTGAGTTCAATTATAGTTATGGGTATTCAATACATTTATGTTAAATTGTCTATATTTATTATACTATATATTTATTTAAGTTCGTTACATTCATTTATGTCAATAATATTTATTTATATTAACTATATTGGTTTACATTCGTCATAATTATTATCTATGAGGTACAACATGTTATTTGTGTTTGGTACGTATATGATTTTATTCAGCACATTTCACGGCTTACTTTTATTCATATTTATTATAGTAGAACTTTGTCTTTGAAATATTCGTCAATAGTATAGTAGCTTTTATTTACGAGAAAACGTGTTAATTTATTTATAAAGATATTATTTGTATTTATGTTTTTAATATTTTCAGGTAGTTTATTGTATATTTTGATGGAGGCGACAAGCGTACTAGAGGAGTGCATTTTTAGTCGTGACGTAGGCAGGTTCAGTCTGTTTCCATGTATAAGATTCATTTTTGTCTGGATATCTCCTCTCTTATTATAGAGTTGTGGGTATTTTCTTACAAACTTACAAACTTCGCGTATATACAAGCAGGGTAGTGTCAAAATGTTCAGTTCCTTATGTGGTTGATAAAATATACCTATAGTTAAAAATAAATGTCAACATCTATCTTCAACCAGAAAGATATATATAAAACTACTCGTACACAACACTATCGATCAAGGCCAAAAAAATTCATTAGCAGAAAATTCCCTAAGTAAAATAAAACTATTTAAAATCTCAAGAGACTATTGACCGTTAATATGACGTGACTTGTACATAAATTAAAAAAGTTGGCCTGTAACTGAAGGACACTGTTTCATGACAAACTTGACCTGGAAGAGACATGTCAGTATTAAACATTAACCGTTTAGTTAGCAGCGGATCCGTCGACTAATATTTACTGTTTTGCTGTGAAAATATTATGTGAAATATACAGGATGGGTTGTTATTATACTTTTTCCAGTTTAGAGGATTTTTTGTTAGAATATTAAATTATATTTTGCTGCCTCATTGGTTGAGTGGTCACAAGTACGACTGCTCCGCGTCTTTGTCTTTGGGTTTCCGACCAACTCATAATCTTTCTTATTAGTAAGGGCTCGTACACGAAAATGCGATGCGACGGCGCATCGCAAAAATGTGCGAGCTCCCTCTATGCATCGCAAGAACTTGCGAATTGATTCGCATCACGCATCAAAATCTTATCTTCCCAAAATCTTCTTTGTTTCTTTTTCCTGTATCTCCTAAGCAATAACAGAAGTGCACACTTCTTTTTACGATCCATGTTAAGACCTAGTTTTCAATTTAACTCGTCGAGTACCGGTTTTGTAGACACGATTATAGAACAATAGGTTGCGGTCACCGGTGACCGCTTGGTGTTTGACAGTTTAAAATACGTTTAGTACAGTTGATGGTCGTAGAAGGAATGGTCACGAAATCGCATCGCAGCAATTCGCATCGTATTTTTTTGCATTGCGAATTCGCATCGCATCGCAGTTTTGTGTGCAAGCCCTTATACAGTAGTACTATAAAAATGATACCAAGTTAAATATTAATAATACCTAATTATTTTACCTACACGCTGTATAGCACATTAAATATCGTACCGTCAGATGTTTTGCCACTCAGAAGTGGTGACGTAATCTTTGATGTGTAACATAAACGTCAGATGAAAGAGAAATAGCGTTTCACTTTTGTTTTTAGTACACAAGTATAAATACATATTAGAGTATTATACCGTAGTAATAATAATTAGTTCTATGTATATTTATTAAGAACAGAAAGATGTTTTGATTAATGATAGTCCAGAGACTGACTGACTGAGATCATGAGGTTGTATGTTCGATTATCGTTGATATTTGTTAATTCGTTGTTATGATTCAAATTCAAACTCAACTGAAAGTCTATATTTACAGTATTATAGAATCTGAAACGATTTTATGTAGTTAATACCAAACTAATCTAACTAACCATACTAGAATTGTAATTGCATTGTTTTAAATAATTGTTTTACTGATTAGTGCGAATAACTACTCGTTGGTCAAGTGGTAGTAAAAGGCGTCTCAGGCGCAATTCCCACGTCGGGAAAAATATAATTGGGCAGTAAAGACCTGAAATTATGCCCTCTATATGTAAAGCGATAGGCTGACTTACTATATTAATATATAATTCGAAAAGTCTACATTTAAAATAATCACGATGGCGCGGAGGTTTATGACACCCGCTTCTCATGCCTAAGTCTACGGGTTCGAAACCTACCAACGGCAAGTACCAATGTGACTTTCTCCAAGTCATATGTACTTTCTAAGATTATTTAGACACAACTGACAAACGGTGAAGGAAAACATAGTGAGGAAACCTGGGCGTATAATATCTAATTATTATAAGTTTGAAAGTCAAAGTCAAAGTCAAAGGCTGAAATCGCCGACCTAAGCATTAAGTGAGGTGATTAATGCTTAAAGCTTCTCCGTTTGAGAAGAGGGCTTAATGACCACTTATAGGATGATGAAATTTTAAATAAGCCATAGCTTAACATACCTTAGATTGCTATAGAGGCATTATGTATCAGGACTTATTTCAGGATAAAGTTGAAAGAGTTTGAAATACTGAACGATTTTTTCAGTTACAAGTCACACAATGATATCGGATGGCCTCTTTGAAGTGTAATACAAACAAAGGACGGGCAGAAGGGACATAATTTCGTTTCTGTTTTATTTCAGGTTTCAAGGTGAAGTCAACTTTTTCTATTTGAAATAAATTGCTCATTATTATTTGGAGTTGTTAGAGCTCGTTGTACTGATTATCTGAAGTGTTTTGTTAATAATTACGCAAATCTGACACGTATTTTGATTCAATTGTTTAAGTATTATTTTTAAGTATAAAAATCTACTTAATATTTGGCATTGCGTTGGAAAAGAACATTTCTAAATTCCGACCCAAAACAGGGCGTACTTTTTTAGAGTCAGACTCTAAAAAAGTATGCTATTTTAATTTCTAAGTAAAATGTTATAAAAGATTTCAAATACAAAAATAAACGTTTGAACTCATTCATAGTTTTTAAAATTCAATACGAAAACGAATTCATTTTAAACGATTTAATTCTCTTCAACAGTAAGTCTTGAATTACTCATAACACACTCCAGTAAGCAGACCGTGTAACCAGTGGTTACCAGTACAATACTCTTCCACTCCACGCATTCCCTCGCTACGCGGCTACGACGCTACGCCGTAGCGCTACGCCGTAGCTGTAATTACTACGAAGCATAAATTTCATTACACTTAATGCTCGGGTGTATTTATTATTTTTTAATTAAGTTTATTGAAGACTTCTGTACTGTGTTTGTGGTTTTAATTTAGTATATAATTATTAGAGTATTATATTGTTTATTGAGGGCTACGTCTTGTTTGAAAGAAATGAACTGATATTTTACATGTGAGTTATTTATTTGCAGGAATTATAAGAATTATGACGAGGTTTTGTTATTAATCAATGCTATGGTAATTAAAAAATATCAATGTTACTTTACATTAGTTGCGAAAATGAGAAAATAGACAAAACAAACACTTGGGAAATGTTGATAAAAAAGTTAATAGTGATTTCCTCAATTGTAAAGGCCAAGATAATTAGTATACATAATTTTAAACTGTGTAACAATTTATAAGATGCATAGATTACCTTAAACTGTCAAACACCAAGCGGTCACCGGTGACCGCAACCTATTGTTTTATAATTGTGTCTATAATGACGGTACTCGACGAATTATTTACTTCAACATCAATGAAAAAAAATAACAAAATATCAATTGGCAATTCCTAGGTCCACAAAACACATGCCTCAGCACCCTTTTAAACCTAGAATGCATATACACAAGTCCATAGATGAAATGCCACCAAGCGTTTGTTATCAGTGCTTCTCAGTGATGGGTCATTCGCGTGACAGCCAACACTCACCAGGGGGCGCTGTTCTAGGAAGTCGGCAATACCTGGTTTGGAACTACAAATCTAGATTAAATACAGACTAGCCTTGATTTGAGCTATTTTTTGCAGTTTGCTGGCGTTTTAGGTGGTGAAAAGTGTCTTACATTTTTTTTTTAATTTGACTTTTCTTTCTTATAATGTGCAAACTAATTCTTTGTCGGATCAGTTACTACTTACTATGTGTTTATTAAAAATTTTGTTGCCAGTAAGTGTTATGTCATTTAAAGATAGCTAATGTACAGTAACTCATAACAACTACTTTTTGTGTGTCTTTATTTTAGGTTCAATTTTGAATGAGTATACAATATAATATGTCAGTTTGCCTGTTTGTGTTTCGTTATTTAATCACGGTGGGCATATAAAGCTAGTGCTTGCAATATAATTTTACTAATAATAATTATGTAGTACTAAAAATTCTTCCTCCATCAATAGTTTCAATTAAATATAATCCATTATTATTAAATTTTTTAATAAATAATGGATGTTTGCCTCCTTCTAATTTAACAATAAAACATCTTACATGACTGAAAGCTCAATAATTTCAGACATAGCTCACATAATAAACCTATACCAATCTAAACCCTACCTCAATAATAATAAAGTCCAATTTGTAGTGATTTAAAATGATTTTTATTTAATATTGTCCAGTGTAAAAGAGCTGTCGTTTTGAAAGAATGGTTTGATGGTGTAGTTTGTTTTATGTTGGTTATTGTTGACCCAGCCCTGACCGCCGAAATAGGTATTTTGCGTGTGTAATTTAACAGTTATAGTTGTAGTGGTTAGTTTAACTGAGATGCCTGTACTTATATAATTATCCAGTTTATTGTATGGGCAAGTAATCGCGTGAGGTTTGGAATTGGTATCGGTGTAATGCATTAATTTTTTCTTTAATGGGGACCCCATCGCTCATAAATAAAACATCATACCCTTCAAGAGCTTGTCAGGGTGCATATATCTTACCTACTGATATGTGACTACTTTTTCCTACGTTACAATGATTTTGTGCAATACAAAAGAGGAAATTTTTTATGATCCTTAGCGCCTTATCTCTAAGTATCTCCTGACGTTCTACGATTACTATGTTACGAATCAGTGTTAAATTATAAATTAACTTGAACACCCACCAATGAAGGCTTAATTTTATGTAGTTTGCAATGCAAAAGTATAAATTAACAACATTAACAATCAAAACTGTCATCAATTGTATTCACAATAAAAAACGTGTCGGCCAGCTATGCCGGCCGCAGTTATATCCTACGTAGTTATTTCAGTTCACAGCGAAACACGTGTTAAACATGATATTCAAACATCCACTAAAAACTTTTACTTAGCCACCTAAAACAATATTAAAATCAGAAGTTTGTTAAAAACGAGGTAGCATATAAAAATTGCAGCCAGCAACTAGGCTGAACGAAAAAAAAGCAAACTTCAAATTTTATTCTAGAACGCGATTCTTTTAAAATTTTAAAAATAATTAACTTGTATATAAAATCACTTTTGCATAGCACAACGCGACCTCAGGCCGGTCCGCCATTCAGTTGGTACAGCCTTTCGTATTTCGTGTAATGGGAACGCGCACGCTAATGTAATTGAGATTTTTTTTAGTTTTGCCTTTTTAAAACGAGAGAAACTGTATGTAGCTGAGGTTAGGAGCCGACCGTTTTGCGCTGTACTGTTAGTTACTGTACATATTTTGTGAATGTGTTTTTTGTGGCGATTGTACACGTCCGTGCGAAAAGTGTTTTATGAAGCTATTTAGTCTCGTTACTTCTGTTTATGGTGAATTGTTTTTGCCTTAATAAGGATTTATGTGGTCTTGTTTCACTCTTCCTTAGGTACGGCTTAGGAAGACAGGGTTGATTGAATTCCTGGTTGTAGGAATGAAGAATATGTTCCCGAAAAAAATAAATTACCAAATGGTGTTTAATGGTAATCACGGGGCGTCTTAACTATGTCACATTTCAATTTAATTGCTAATAATTATGTTCTATAATATTTCATAATATTTCTATGAAGTTTGTTCTATCCTCTCCAAATTGAATTCTTTGAAATTCCTTTTTGTTCACGCTTGTAAAATGTATGGTGTTAAGAATAACATTAAATTTTAACACAAACGCACACTGCGGTCGGTTGTGCCAAGAAGTTGGAAACAAGCTGAGATTTAGAGGAGGCTAAAGTTCATCTCTGCTGCCCTCTTTGCACTTCGTGAGAGTGATGTTTTTCTAGCTTATATGGCTGTGCATATCACAATTTTCATCATTTCATAACTAAATTAAACTAGAGCTCAAATACTAAATTAGTTTTTGTCTTATATTAAAATAAGAAATTATAATTATAAATTAATATTTCGTTTTGTTTGTACTACGATTTATTATTTTCATGACGTCCATGTCCATTAAAATATGACGTCTATTCTAGTCCCTGAAATATTTTCAGTCAGAAGATAGGTCCCATACTAAGACTAGTGTAGACAGTAGACACACGATCGCGATCGCTCCATTAACATAACATCACGCCTTTAATCCCCGAAAGCGTACGCAGAGGTGCACATTACGACACTTAATGCCACTGTACAAAGTAACACCCACTTTTCACCTATATTGGGGCCTATTTTGCCATATACCGGGCACATTTCCAGACTCTGTGCTACTACTGAGAATTAAAAAAAATCCAATATAACTTTGCCCGATCCAGGAATTGAGTCCGAAACCCCTTGCCCGGCAGTCACACACAACCATTCGCCAACGAGGCAGTCATTTTAAAAAGTGGGTTCGCAATCCGCTCCATTAAAAAGATAACGATTATTAATAGAAAAAAAAAACTGAGTATCCATGTAACATTTTAAGGGTATCCCGTTCTGTCCCTCGATCCCTAGTTAAATGTATTTCCCATCTTTCCCGCCCCTAAAGCGAAACAATGGGTATCAAATTCAAACCTCTTCATCTTATTGATTTATACATATTTCATCCGAAGGATTCTAGTCAGATGTTTTTGATTTCTGGTAACTCTTTGTATCTGTACTATTGATTTAGTCGTCTGTTGGAAAGCTATTGATATACGTATATATATTTTCTGCTCGACTAATTGAGCTCAATTATTAAGGTACATAATTTGATTTTTCACACAGACTAATTGACAGACGTATTCAGTTAGATATGTTTGTAGTATGACTGCCTCATTGGCAGAGTGGTCGCAAGTGCGACTGCCCGGCAAGAGGTCTTGGGTTCGATTTCCGGGTTGTATAAAGATGTATTCCTGAATTAAAAAAATCTCAGTAGTAATACGATATCTGGAATTGTGCCCGGTATATGACATTAGGCTCACCCGCTATTACATGGGACTCATAAAATAAATAGGGAAAAGCGGGTGTTACATTGTACAGTGACATTAAGTGTCGTAATGTGCAACTCTGTCTAGCCCTTCGGAGAAAAAAGGAGCGATGTTATGTTATGTTTACAGTTCCAGACAAGTTTAAATTTAGATCCTACAGTTAGCCATTTTTATTTGGTTGTTTGACATTCAAAAGTGTTTTTTTAAGTAACTGTAATGATACAACTTTGAATTTGAATCCAACAAGACATGGAGAGTCAAGCACATATTCCAAGAAAAACATGTTAGTCTGACTGATGTGATCCACCAAAGATTTTCAAGCAACCATACCAACTGACACTCTCAGCAAGAAACTAGGTCGATTAGTCCATCCACCCTCTACTCCACTAAAGAAATACGCCTCATCATGCCTTCTAACTATCCCCCATAATCTTAATATCAAATCTACCATCAGATGATCATGTATCACATATTTCCACGTACCATTTATCAACGGGGCTCCTAATGTGCGCATATTTTCGACAGGCCCCTGGGCGCGGGGCGTCAGGCGCGGGGAGGGGGGTACCATCCATTATATTAGTGGCAAAAGCGTCTAAGTTATGCGTACATAATCTAAGTTGTTGTAGCAATTTGTTCCTGTATTTCATACTAAACATTTAGTTGTCACTTAACTCGTCGAGTACCGGTTTTGCAGACACAATTATAGAACAATAGGTTGCGGTCACCGGTGACCGCTTGGTATTTGACAGTTTAAATACTAGAACAGCAGTATCAAAGCAATAGTAACACATAAATCTGAATATTTATCGCCGATATATCCTAAACTTTACTATATCAATTGCACGTGGTACGAATTGAATTTTGCCAGTATAATGTTCCGCCGTTTTACTGTTTAATATCCCGCGATATTTTAAAATGGCGCCGACTTCGGAACTGTGAAAGTAGTGTGTACATCAATTTTTGACTCCATGTATTTTGCGGCAGTAAAATTTCGAGAAAACGTTCTGATAGCTTCAGAGATTTATAGGTTTCGTTTAGCTACTGAATTTTAGTGGAAGTGGTGGAGATAAATCGGAAATGCATTATGCGCTTTGATAGAGTAATTAAGCGAACTATCTTAAGTCTATTGTAGTTAATGATAATGATCTAGCTCGGGCGAGGGTTGATTTATTGGTGCATCCTATCGCTAATTTAGGATGTTACAAAATAATGCTATTACTATAAAGGCTCCTATTGTTAAAACGATGAAGGAAAACATCGTGAGGAAATCTGGGCATATGATTTCTAATTATAAATTTAAAATAGCCAACCCGCATTGAGCAAGTTGGGTGATTAATGCTCAAACGTTCTCCATGTGAGGAAAGTCCTTTGGTCAGCAGAGGCCACTTATAGGCATTAAAAGATGATTTATTCTAATTAGTAGTTGAGCCATCCTGAAGATAATCGATTTCAAAATAATAATTACCACTGGTATCAAACAAATACAGACAGTACATACATATAGCGTAGAAAAGTCACACTGGTGTTAGCCGGATTTCAAATTAGAGACTGTCGAAGGTGTCGTCGTCATGAAGCGACCAAGAAGATAACCTCCAACACTGTTTCATTTTACAATTTAAATTTTTGTGTTATTCAATGCTATAAGCAACTTCAAAGAAAATACCACGATGTATCTTCAACCGTGTGTTGTTGGGGCTGAGCTGTTTACTAGTTCTATCGTCTAGGGACACATTAATCTGGTAGACTCGACATATAATTGTGCTGGGAGTCAAGGACTTTTGTCTAGTAGTAGTGGTCGTTAGTGGGATTATTTAAGATAGTTTAATTTGATTTTCTAAACAAAGTTTCTAATGTCAGGCCCACCACGTGTGAGACGAGATGTAAAGATGTTTTACAGTAAGTAAGAGTCCGACAATCTGAAAAGACGAGGGGGCTCTAATATAATTTACATCTAAAAGTTTACAATAAGTGAAATTTATATGATATGGTTTATAATCATTACAATTTATTTTAATGACTTTAGAATACATTTTATCAATGAACTTAAGTTAATATAAAATTATTAAAAAGTTATATTGCTATTAACATCTACATTAAACTGTCTTAAGCAGAAATGTCTACGAGTTACATTGGGTCCAATAGCATTATGTAAGTATTTGAAACTTTAATTGACTTATTTACAAGTTTATTTGGAAACAGATATAGAATTAAACAAATGAAAACAAGTTTGGAAATTCTTACTAATTTGTTAAATGCAAGTTATTTTACCTTTATACTTATAAGTTAAGAAAAAAAATACACAGTCTGTCCTAATTTCCAAAACTCCATTTAGGGTTTTATAAAGATAATTATAAAAGTACCTTCACTATAAATAGAGCCCGTCGATAATCTAGCACCCGACCAATACTATTAAAATTAACATCACTCAAACTTGACCGAATTTCCTTTATAAATAAAGGTGAAAATATGCTGCGTTCTCCTTACGGCCGCCCGCTCCACCCCCTTTTATGAGCCAAGTCGTAAACCGGGTTGCGACGGCAAAATTCTATTTTTGAAGTTTATATAACTCCTAGTGGGGGCCGCGCAGTCGCCCCACGCATTTGAATCTGGAATCCCTTTGTTTAGAAATACGTTACTCAAAATTAAGTGTTCCTTTTTTTAAAGCTTCTTTATTTAAACGGACCAATGAATGGCGTTAAGAACTTACTTTATATTGTAGCCATGTTAAGTCATGTTTAAGTAATAAATTATGCAAAATTGACGCGAAAATGCGTTATTCAAACACTGGTTTTTTGTTTACCTTTATTTTGTTGGGAAAAAGGCGTTGTAGATATAATGAGGAGAGTTTTCGTGGAACGTGAAAAGTTGGACCGAGTTTTAGTAGCAGCGTTATGAATTTAATATAGTCGCGTCGTGTGAGTCGGGTATCAACGGTATTTGGTTCTTTCACCTTCAATAATATGTATTATGATGATTGATTTTTATGATGTATTTAAAGTAACATACGTTTGATGTCTTTAGTTAATTTCTTGTAATAAAATTATTTTGCAATTTCGCTTTCAATAACCCTATTTATGACAGGTTTAGAAGCACAATAGAAGTGAAGTTATTTGGTAAAACAATTATTCGCTATTAATACTGTTAACCCCCAGATTATATGTCCCATACTGTAACCGTAACAAAGTAGTGGTACTTTAAAACCACAAAACTTAAACTACGAAACTAATCCATCAAGGAGGCACTTAAGACACAACTCATACGTCTAACATAAAACGTAGAAACAGAACATTGAATTTGGCAAAATAATAAATACTTCTCAAAGGCCACTTGCCTCGCTACCTGCCTGGGAGTATCTCTGATTTATGACGTTACTCTGTGCGATGAAAGAGAGACGTACACAGTTTTATTTAGCGTAGACAGACAGACAGAAATGGTACGTTTCTTCATACATTCATCACTCCTTGGAGAGACTAATCGTTGTTCTGAAATTTTGATTAAATCTGATATATTTTTTGTGGTTGGTTGGTGGGTTTGTATAGATGGGAGTTGTGGCTGTGTTTGAGTTGGAATTCGTCAATGTCGTCTTTAGGAATATGTTCTTAATAATACAGTTTTACTTTAAAACAGGTTTTGTAATGACTAGACATATTCAAATTGTTTTTGAAGACATCTTTGTGGATGATGTAGCTGTCTTGATAAATTATGAGTAGGAACTTAAGGGTATTTTATTAGCTCAGAATGTACTTTAAATCTTAATTACCTAAAGATAATTACTGATTCATAAGGAATAATAATATAATTTCAAATTTCATTTACATATTCGACACCGTTACTTTAATGGAACCTAACACTATACACAAAAAGAAATCTACAAATTGTTCAGTGAATAAAGAAACTGGCCTTGTTAACAAGTTTACTTTAAGCAAAACAGTTCTTGGCAATAAGCCGGAAAACTTGTATGATTTACACACACATAACCCTCTAACACACACACACGCACATCACTTGCCTCAATATCAAACGCTAGGGATTGTAACAAAATAAAACGGTAATCGTATTATAAACATAAGAGTAAGTTTCAATAGAAAATGTTCGAGGTACACAGTAAAAACGGGCAAGATATGTTTCCAAAAAATCCCGGACGTGGAGGAAGGAACATTTAGAGCGGCCATTTAGAAAATAAAAAGTACTTTTATGCCGGTAGGATGAAACAAACGAGGTGGGCTTCTCATCTTTTTCATTACTCTGTGCTGTTCCGTCTGATTCAAAATGGCGGCTTTCTCGCTTAAATACTCGTGTTTGTTTAAATATTACGGTTTGTTTTGATAAAATTTTGGATCGTTTCATATGTTTATATGGTGTGGTTCTGTTCATGGGGTGTGTTTTATGGTGTTTGTATGTCTGTTTTTATTTTGCTTAAACAATTATTGCCTTTCTGTTAATGATAAATAAACAACAGGAAGGGTATTTAAAATTTATATTTTAATCAAATACGTAATATGTAGCCAGTAAATACTTATAAAATATCGATAAAGTGTAATTTGGTTACATTGTTTTCAACTAACGAAAGTTAGAAATCACTTTCGACAACATTTCACACGGAAAATCCAATAAAATATCTCATAAAAGTGATAATAATGTGAGTTGGAACTGTGGTAGTGGCGTTCGGTAACGCTTCCGACAAATTACAAGCTATCCACGCTTGAATGGTCCTAGATATGTGTATAGCTTAATAAGATCGGCCGGCCGCGGCTCGGAAAACCCAGCCCATCCAACGAGAGCTAATAAACGGGTTTTATTATATTTTTATAACGTTCGCAAACGGCTTTTTTAGTCGTTTTTATAGTTGTTTTGAAATTTAGATGAGATGGTGTTATTGATGTTTAGATACTGCGTTAACTGGTGCTAGGCATTTCCTTATTCGGTTTCAGTTTTGTTAAGTCTTGAGTTTGGTCTATGTATTATGTGTTTGAGTCTAATTTACGAATTACTTATTTATTATTATATTTAAGAAAAAAATGTTCGATTGTTTTTTTTTTGTATTTTAAAAGCACCGAAACTAGATAAATTGTAAATTAGGCTATATTTTATTTTGTTCTTGTTCCTAATACAGAGGGAGAGATCTTTTTATTCTATGTGGGTGAAGTCGTGGGTAGAAACTAGTGAAGTATAAAACAATATCCATGTGTACGATCAGTAATGATTTCCCAAAAGTATTTTGTTCGAACGTTGTTTTAGTTCAACTAGTTATTAAATAAACATTACTTGCTTGTGGTTCTGGGTCATAGACCAATTAAATAGAAAGTGAACTGTGCGAGTATTGCTATTGGTTAAACACCAATTTATTTTCAATTTTATTTTGTAGGTCATAGGGTAGAAATTACAAGAACTCATATTTGTGTAGTGTCATTATGTTTTTAATTTACCTTTTCATGTTTTTTTTGTAAATCGTGAAATATGAGATCGTCTGAGTCTAATGAGACCTGGATGTCAGATGATCTGTGTCTTATATCCATTGAGATAAACAATGAGGATATTAGTGCCAAAAATACACTGCATATCTACCCAAATACCCATTCATAAATTTCCAATTCAGTCAATCGTTATCTACTTAATCGATCACCTCTCTAATAAGAATCAGTCTATATAGTATCTAGTATACTCTCAGAACTATCAGATGGCCATATCACAATCTGAGACGATGTTCATAAAAGAAACATGCTGAGTTCAAAGATTAATAATACAATAAACATTTGGGAAGTAGGTTTTGGCAAGCACAACGCTTTTTCGTAATTTTGCGGGAACCCCAATAAATTGTTGGTGCATCTACACACTATATTTCCAGTTGATACTTAATTTTTATTATTTGAGAAACAAAAGCAGGGTGTTCTGCCCTCGAGGCATTCTTGTTTTGTTCTGAATGTAGATGCTCTAGTTATGATCTGTTGTACGGAACTTAATTATGTCGATTGGAAAACAAAAATCTATCTACATTGTGTTGTGTGAAAAATATTTTCAGTATTTATATCACTACATAGTGTAACACAAAGTTGCTCTCCGCCGTCTGTCTGTCCCTATGTATGCTTGGATCTTTAAAACTACGCAACGGATTTTGATGCGGTTTTTTAATAGATAGAATGATTCTCAAGGAAGGTTTATAGGTTTGTATAAAACATACAAGGAAGGTTTATAGGTTTGTATAAAACATAGTTATTGCACTCGTGCAAAGCCAGGGCGGGTCGCTAGTTACTAATATAATAAATAGAAAGTTTGTGAGTGAGTATGTGTGAAAGTTTGCTTCTCAAAAACGGCTGTAGAACAGAGGTAGACTATGGTCTGGATAACACACAGGCTACATTTTAAACGGCTTTTATTTGCTATCAATCATCTATTATTTAAAACCACATTTGTTCGTCAACGTCAATAAAGTCGCACATTCCAATTTAAAGAATACCTTTTTACATTTTGCACAAATCACAAAATGCCTTAGCAATAAATTACAGCATCTCAGTGTTTGTGTGACGAAGGTGTTTTTCGAGTCCAAAACTAATCTTTAGATGTACCATACGCCTGGTCTTGGCACCAGTTCCTTACAGTGTGATAACGACGTTGCATATCCGTCAGTTTTCTGGCTGCGTATTTTCGCTTTTAAATTTTATTTAAGACAAATGTTATTTGTGATAAAGTTTATACGTTTTGGACGTAAAATATTGTTCTAGGGAGAATGGGATTAATCGCATTTTTTAGTAAAAGTCAGTTAATCTAGTCTAGAAGAATGGATACATTGTTATGGTAAAATTTAGTATCATTGGGGTGTGTATGTGCGAAGTTCCGGACCTTTGAACGGGGTGTAGGGGTTTGAAGGTCGGAAACCAATTCGTTTTAATGAACTCAAACCTATTATGTTTGTGTGTCCAAGGACAATCACACGAAATATTGGCCTCCATAGTAGTTTCCATACAAGAAGTTGTTTACTATAAAAGTGGGACCTCTAAGTTAAATTATAAAAAGAAACATAACAAACAAAAACTAAATTACCCTTCAGACTTTATTTTGTACTAAAGCAAATTTTAAAATCTCGCCGCCAAGATTCGTATTACACTCTCATTTAGGCGTTCTAGAAAACCGTGTGAAAACCTGCCGTGTTGAGGATATTTTTAGTCGAAAAAAGCCTTTTTGCCAGGTGGATTAATTCAGGCCAGTGCCAGATAATGGAAACTTTGTTCTTATTCCTGGCATTTGGCGACGTTGTCATATGACAATGCCAAGGTTTTTGGGTCAGGTCGAGAGTCTTAGATCAACATTTCACTTTGCTACCGAGTTATTGTTGGGTAGTATTCTCTTATTGTTATGTAATACGGTTAAACTGATTAGTAAACTGGTTATAGTTACAGTTAAAATGGCGGGTTGTCGATTCACACTGAAGACATTACTTATAAACTATTTCATTGAGTTTTAATAAATCTTTAAAGCGTCCAGCTGAGATTCATTCAACATATCCTTCAATTGTCACAACATTTAACAGTCTTAACAAGATTTCACAAACACACATTTGAAACCTTAATACATCGGTATTGAATCTCTCAGCTATCGAGAACTCGAGCCATCGCTCCTGATTCCCTGGTTCCTAGTAACAGTTGGCTGAAAGTAACTTTGTTTTCAGCAAAACGTTATTTATCTGCGAACACAAAGCACGTCTGACTGATGACCTAGATAGGGAGGGGAATCAAATAGCTTCAAACATCCGAATTGAAAAACTAGTGATGTGGAATGTCGGTGTTTGATAAGACGGGGCCATTGTGCTAGTGTTGGGGAATAAAGGAGTCGATAAATGTTTCGGATCGTTACTGTTATGTAGGCTAATTTATCGACCGTCTGACGCAGGTCCTCACCGGACATGGCAGTTTCGGGACCTGTGTCTGATGGGGCGGGAGGAAACACCCGGGTGTCATCACTGCGAGGATCGCCCTGAGGACACGGTGGAACACACTGTGGCGGAATGCCCTGCGTGGGCTGAGCACCGCCGTGTCCTCAGGGAAGTGATCGGCGATGGCGACCTCTCACGTCCGGGCCTAGTGCAGGCCATGATGCGGAGCGAGGGGGATTGGAATGCCGTCTCCTCCTTTTGCGAAGCAGTCATGCTAGCTAAGGAGGAGGCGGGACGCGTGAGGCAGCGAAGCGCTGCCTCCTCGCAACCCAGCCATCGCGAAGGACACACCAGGCGTCGGGGATCGCGGGACGATCTCCGGCCACCGTAAGCGCGGGCCTGCAGACGGCGAGCATGGGTGGCTCCCCGTCCGATCAGAAACAGACCCGATCGTACGGCGCGTCGCGTTCCGCGCGCGCCTCAAAGAGCCATCAGACCACCACAGATGGGGCCCAATAGGGTCGATGCCGATTCGGAGTCGCGGAGAACCTAACGGGTAACCGGGGCTCCGGCTCGACGTGCAGGAGAAGGAACGGGGTGGTTTTTAGTCAGTAACAGTCTGACACTCCCTCCCGCCTCACCCAGGCGGGAGCAGTCATTCGATGAATTTCCCGCCTTAAAAAAAAAAAAAAGGCTAATTTATCGAGGTATTTAGGGAGTTTATTTTATGAACTGTTATGTTGATGATAGGATGTTTTGTTGAGCTTATTTTTATGTGACGGCTTTATAACAGAGTAGTAATTAGGTTTGGTTTAGTGAATAGACCACAAATACTAAAACGAAATAAATGGTTAAGTGAGTTAGTCTCTAATTATGTTATCACGTAGTCATAGTCGCGATTTTTGTACGATAAATTATACATAAAATTGCACAATCCAAACTAAAAACAAAAATAAAAAATAGACCATCAAAACACATTGATATGTATTCAAAAGTCCACACCCAACACGGGTTACTAAAAACTTATACAGGCTAGTCTTATGCAAAATGAACACTTTCTATATGTAGATTTAAGGTTTAAAGTACTACTAGCAAAAAGTTTTTCCAATTTATTTTATGCTTACAATAAAGTTATACTAATGAAATCACTGGAGCGCGGTAATCAGTGTGTATGTATTTTCAGTAACTTCTACCTAGTTCCAAATAATCTAGGTTTGACCTTTCACGTACAGTCAACGACAAAAATATATTTAGTTTTACTGGAAAGTGATTACGTGATCTAAATATTATATTGTTTAATCTGAAGAATTGATTAGTTTAGGACAGATCTTTATATAAGTGTTTTAGATTTAAAACAAAATGTTACACCATACTAGAGTTTTCTCCTGTATCATGGGTGCGTTTCACAAACATACAACTTCATATACACATGACACTCAGGCCCGAAACACAATTCGTGGATCACACAAAGAGTTGCTCCGTGAATCGAACCCGCAACACGTGGCACGGCAGCCAGTTGCCCAGCCACTGGGTATACTATCGAATTTTTTATACATTTAATTGCTGACTTACTAATTCAGTCTATGAATTATAAAAAAATCCATAAATACTTTTTTTATATATGTTGATTAAACACGAGACTTAGGAGATTTCAGTCACTCCACAAACACTAACAAAATATGGACCTTATACCCAAAATATTTCACTAAATACTCCGATATTTGTTATACCTTTTGTAGTAAAAATAGAAATAAGTTCCCTGACTCTAATACAGACAAAGGTCATTCTAAAGTTATCAAGGAATTGTTGGAAAACTGTATCTATTGTCATTAATTAAGTATCAGAGTATTTTTAGACTGTTTCCTTCATCTAATTGATTGTTTTATGTTGGTGTTATTTTTGAGTACCAACCTACTACATTCTAAAGGTTAGAACACATAGTGTTATAATATACTAGTACTTCCGCGCGGTTTCACACGCTCTGCTTTGCTCCTATTGGTCGTAGCGTGATGTTTTATAGCCTATAGCCATCCTCGATAAATGCGCTATCCAACACAAAAAGAATTATTTAAATCAGACTTGTAGTTACGAAGATTAGCGCGTTCCAACAAAGAAACAAAAAAACAAACTATTCCGCTTTATATAATAGTTATAAGTATATAAGATTACACACTAACTTCTACCAGCGGCTTGGCCCGCCCGTAGGATTAGTAGCAAAGTATCCTATGTATTATCCCACACCATAATCTATCCCTGTTCCAAATTTCATCCCGATCCCTTCAGCCGTTTTGGCGTGAAGGAGTAACACACAAGTAAAGAAACATACAAATTTTCATAAGTATACTATTACTAGCTTTTACCCGCGGCTTCGCTCGCGTCACAAAAGGATAAAAAGTAGCCTATGTGACATATACAAATACACACAGCGCCATCTATACCAATAATTTCGTTTCCCCTCGAGAATATCAAATTTTTCCGGGATAAAAAGTACCTACCCTATTATTTAATCCAGACTTCTAACTTTACGTCTGCAAAATTTCAAAGCAATCGGTTTAGTAGTTACGGCGTGAAAGTGGAACAAACAAACAAACAAACTCACTTTCCGATTTATAATATTAGTAAGGATTGTAGGATAGAGTAGTAGGCATGTACAGAAATCCCGAACGAATAAATCACACTACACAATATATGACGTCACATCGCCAATCTTGCCTATAAACCTATGCCTAATTTTGTCAAGATCAGTTTTTAAATTAAAATGTTTCTCAATTTTTGTCGCTTACTGTACGGAGTTTTTCGGTTCTGTACTTTTTATCTGGATAACGTGAGATTTCAGAGCTTTAAATAGGTATTTATTGTAACTGCACATGAGTGTAAGCTGTTGTATTGGTTTTAGTTTAAATTCAAGAATTTGGTCATATTTTATTTTATGTAAACCTTGGTTTTAGAATACTTTATGAAAACAAGTGTTGGAGAGGCATGCTTCAGCACGAATGGGCCTCTCAGAAAACCGACGTGAAACAACGCTTGCGTTGTGTTTCGTCGTGGGAGTGAGGTATCTGTAGTGAGGTTACTGTAGGCCCCTTCCCCAATCTCCCCAATCCCGGAATCCCTAACAATCCTCAAATTCCTAATCCTCAAAAGGCCGGTAACCCATTAGTAACACCTCTGGTGTTGCGGATGTCCATGAGCGATCACGTGATCCGTCTGCTCGTTTTCCGACGTATCCCATAAAAAAACTTTAATTTGAACTTTGACTTTCAACCATTCGGTGATATCTATAATGCTTAATGTATGAATAAAATCTTGACATATCGATTCTATAAAATACCAAACAACAAACATCGATAATTATATTTCAAAAATCTAAATTACAACTCAAACTCAAATAATTATTAATAAGCTCAAATAATTCAACAAAAAATTCGTTATCCTCAGATCACCATAACATAAGGTCATGATAAAAATAACCATTATGTACTTTGTAAGAGATTGTTTACACTTGCCCCATAAACCACCCTAGGGGATGCTTCGTCGAAAATGAAATTAATTATGCCCATCTTTGTAATCAAAGAGTAAAGCTTTGATGTGAAATTTTTCATGTAAAGGCCCTTTTTGTTTTCTTTTTTATTTTATTTTAATTAATATTTAGATTTTTAAATTGAGCGTGTAAAGTTTGGAGGCAGAATAATGAATTTTTTGTGATGTTAATGGATATTTTTGTTGGTACTTTTTAGGTTAAAATGTGTTGGTGTGTTTCAAAGAAGAAATTTTTAGATTGAGTTAATACCAAACTGTACCTCTATAAAATCTTTTAGTAAAATTTACTTTAAATACAATTCCAGGAAAAAATTTTAAAATAGTTTCATATTGAACAAACACACGTGGTTATCACCAAACCCAAATTATCATTATAAAATGTTTTGAACCGCAAACCCCCAACATATGTCAAACAGCCAGATGGTGCTCAGCGTACAGTTCACGTAATGTAGATACGAACTTATACGAAATTACCCGAAGTTGCCCGAAGTCACACGACCCAGCGATTATCCGGCCAAACGACATACAATTACATTTTCAACAATATTGGTTCGCCGTGACGTGATTATGTTTACAGTGTCAGTATCATTTGAATTTTGTGCCCATAAAATAAACCCTTTTTTCATGTGGGTCCATATTTTTATTTGAATAAGGATTTTTTGTTTTACATACATGTGTATGATTCTGATTTCTTGTTTTTATTACATTTTGTATAATATAATTACGTAGGCACTGTATTTTTATAGCAAATCTGAGTTAACAGATATACAATTTGATAGTGACTACGGCGTAGTAGAATGTCCTACGACGTAGCAGTGACGTAGTCAAAATTACACATTGTTAGTATCTACAGTTAATTTTTGATAGTATTTAAACTTAGTGCCAATTTGAGCTCAACGAAATTATGAATATTTATCTCCTTTGTAATTTCTGAGAACTTAACAGAACTTTCTTTCATGAAATATAGAGAGGATAGTGTTAACATTTTTAAGAATTTAGTTAGTATATACTTTATTTTTACACTCTTTCGGAACTACTATATAAATTTTACGAGATCCCCGCACTATTAGACCATTCAATATATTTACGTGATAAATATTTTACGATACACTTAAAGCCTTGACAAACTATGAGTACTAAATATGATATTAAGTAAAAACCGAAATATTATCACATTCTTTCTTTGGAGAAGCAGTCGGGACATTAGGAGGCGGTAAAATCAATTTTGTAACATAAATGCATAGTAATTACAAATTCGTGAAAGCAAGATTGTCATACTTTTATAGAATTAGTGATGTATATTTTCATAATCATTTTGCCACAGTAAAGTCCTTGACTCCCAAAAAGCCGACAACGCACTAGAAACTCCTCTGTCGTTGCAGGTCTCAACGAGGGACGCCGATTGCTTGCCATCTGGTGATCTGTCTGCTCATTTCCCGGCCTATCCCATAAATAAACTTAAAATCGCGCAGTTGCAAATACTTAATAACTCAACAAAGCATTTTGAAAACCTAATATTCTTTAGCATTTAGTACGGCAGCTATATTTAACATTAACAAAACTAATTGTCGGTTGGAAGCTCCTTCTTCCTACCAATTGAGTAATTAAAGTGATTTTTGTCGTGCCAACGTAATTACTGGCTTCGTTTTGTTCCTGTTCGTGTTGAGCCTTATGTCCTAGGTACTAGGTAGTCTAATTGTAGTAATAATTTTGGTTTGTTTACGTTTCGGTGTTGTGTGAGGTAAGTGAATGATCTCAGAGGGTATGAAGAGTGATCGAAATGAGAGGCTGGTGCTTAGTGCATCTTAATGTGATGAGCTAATCAGAAAATGGGGATTTTGTTATATGTCTGTATCATTTGTTAAGAAACTTAATTTATAAGGAGCATCTTTTCTTAATTCTGTAAAAGGTTTATACGAAATATTATATTGTTCACAAATTTTTACTCTTCAATAGTACTTTTTCTTCACTGTCCTCCACAATACCATTTCACGAAATTAAAATGTAAACATTCTTTATACACACTTTAACATAAAAAAAAACAAATTAATGACCCAAAATCACGAAGAAAATCTAACAAGAATACCTACAGTCTCTCAGAATAATGATAATTATTTAACAACCCTAGATTAGACTTAAGTCTTTGGCTAAATAAAATCTAGATATTATTCAGCTGCTATTTAAAAAGGCAACTCCTAGATTTATTATACGTAATCTTGTTTCCACAGCATCTCGTGAACAAATAAGGTTAATATGTAAATGAGAGTAACAATTAATTATTTGTTTGTTTGTAAAAAATGTAGAGAATTGAAACTGGCCGTAAGGGTGTGCTTACAATGAAGTTAGTCGAGAGAATAGTTTTATTATTAATAATATTAATAGAGTACTTTGTCAGAGTCAGACTGAGTGAATTTAATTTAGTGTTTATGAAATTCTTGTGATGACACAGTTGAGTTATTTGTTTTAATTGTTAGTGGTATAAACGACTTTAATTATGTTCTTTCTCTCAGGAAGAAATGATTAATATAACGATGGTGATAAGAAGCAGTCCAAAATTTTGAATAATATAAATATCCAGTATGTCTTTAGTTTCACCGAAAATCACCCACCCTCTATCCTCAAATCATACAATTTAAATAGAAACCATGTAGACAAACACTACTAGGTCAAATTCAATAGCTAGCAGACATAGATAGTTTCTTTTTCTTTTGTATCTAAAGTAGCCAGTATCATTTATCACGGGAGACCAACAAAACGTTGGTCGTTCGCCCTCATTGTGTCCAGCCCCTTAGGGTCTAAGCCCTCAGCTTTAGCCCCCATTTGTTTAGCTCGTTTATATAAAGAAAACGCAAACTCGTTTTTAAAGATTACGCGTTTTCGTATAATTTGGTGTTGTTCACTTTTTTATCTGTTCAAAGTTGAATTTTTGTTTGAGGTTGAAGTTATTAGGTTTGTCAATTCGTGTCGATTTAAGTTGCAGTTATTGCGGCTGATAATAATTTGAAAGGAGGAGAGAGGAGGAAATTCAAAATAATTTGTAAGTTGGTACAACATCCGCTTTTCTTTTGAATTGAGAAATATAATAAGTTTAATAAAATCATTTGTTTTCCTACTAATGTTTTTCTTTGTCTCCATATTTCACAGAAATTTTTAAAAGAGCGCTCCAAATTTTTTTTTGTTATAAAGATCTCTAAGTTCCGTCTGTACAAAATATCTAGGCCTAAAGTTATACAATGACAGGCCAAAGTTACGATGTTCTGGAGCCGGTAGGCTTAACTTTTTGATATACAGCCTTCTTTGATACTTTCTGCTGTTTACACTCGCAAGAAATATGAAAAGCTCTTGTTTTTGTATTAAGTACTTACCACCATTTTACCTTTTGGTATGACGTAGATTTATTTATAAATATTCATTCGTATAAAGAATATAATGCTAGAACTGCTACTTTTAGCGGTCTGCTACGAAACCGTAGCAGCTACGGTAGCTACGGCGTAGTAGCTTCGTAGACATTTCCCGATAAGAATCTTGAAAGCTGTATTTAACTTTTATTATCTACGAATACCATTCCACCAAAGAGTTTATGGCCGAAAAAAACGTCAGCTCGTCAAAACCGTCAACAAAGCCAATAAAGCTCCTCACCAACTAATCCGCATGTCTTGAAAAACTCGTAACTCGCAGAATAAACCGTTCCTTCCGTTTGTTTGTGAGAAAACATTTTTTATACCTCAGTCGGAAACTCGGGTCATTAATTCGGGCAGCGCACCTGTCCGTAATGGTTCTGAGATCCGACGCCCGAGATTTCGATGTAACACCCCCACTTTCACTAGTTATCGCGATTTCCCGGAGGATTCGCCGCCTAGCTTCAGATTGCCTTCAACCATACGGGTTTAGAGAAGGTCTACCGTCAACCTAGTTGGCTTACTTAATCTGACAAACTGGTTTATTTTTGCTGTTGAAGTAACAATAATATATTTTTTTTCCTCTTTGGCAACCGAGTAATATTTTTTTTTGTATCGATGTTTCATTAATCGGTGACAGTTGACAGTAGCTAACGAAGTTGATTATTATTAGTGGAGTAAATACATATATTACATTGTATGAGATTTACGTTTGTTTAAATCAAATGTGTAGATTTTATGAATTTATAACATGTCAAGTTGCAAAAAGACCTAAATCCGATTATTTATTTAATACCTCCCATTTCATCATCTTATTACAGAACCAAAGCAGCATTTCAGAAAAATCTAAAAATAAAACAAAATAATGAATAATACAAAAGAAATGAAGAAAGTACACGATCAAGTGGTTCTTTTATTTAACTTTTATCTTTTGTGAAAGTGTTCGTTTTTAAGCATTATTGTTCTACTGTATTTCTCTGTACAGTGTCGTCTTAGTTGTTCGGCTAACGTTTCTGTTATTTGTCATTTTTGTTTTGCCCTCTCTTTTGTTTTTATCTTGAACTTCGATGCTTTTGTTTGACTTCGAAATTATATTTGGGTTTAGAATGCTGACGTTTTCTGTTGTGCATTGTGCTGGGTCGGAATTTTGAGAGAAGATATTTTAGTTGCGTGTTAGTTGTACTGGTGGTATATTACACTTCCTATATTATCTCCACCTATTCTGTTTCTTTAAGAAAAATGTAGTTGATATAAGAAGTTATAAATTGCCCCATTCACTAATTACAATCAAGTAAATCATTTTTACTGGCCAACAAACAAGGTTTTACGTGGTTTTACTTATTTTAACACACAAAAACCTAAAATCAAGCCAAAAGTAAGAAGAAATACACAATTTGGCTATACAAACTGCCAAATACTTTCATTTTCGATACGAAAACCCACTCCAACTTATAGTACACATGAAATAACAACAAAATTCCAAGGATTACCCTAAATTATCGCTAGCTGATGTTTACTTCACATTCGAAACAATTCGCAACTGATACGCCCCAGTTATTCAGGCCAAACTTTTGAATTATTAAACTATGAGGCTTCATAATAGTTCATAATAACGTTTTTATAACTGGTTCCGTTCGTTTAGTTCGTGTGGTCGTAAAGTGGAGATGTCGCGATTCGCTTGTCTAGCCAAATGTAGTACAAACAACTGTTTCTTTGAAATGTTTGTATTTTGGGACTTGTACGTCATATCATATGTCTCGATGGTCTAATGGCTACAATTCTATGTAGATACAATGAGAGCATAAAATTGTGATCTTTTTTGAATTTCTTGTAAAGTAGTCGTCCAACCGAATCTGGTTAAGTCTCATTATGGAAACTAGCTGTCGCCCACAGCTTTGCTAGCGCGGAAGTTTATTATGTTTTCATCCTCTATCGATAAAGAAATTAAAAAAGAAACATCCATTTGTTTTAATTCATTAGCATCAATACGAAGTTCAGTGTTTGTCAGGCCAAAAATGCTATGAAAATATCATTACATTAATTATGCCCAATAATTTTATGCAATTGGATAGATTGATAACCCAGTAACCTACTTCACAAAAGCTCTAGAAAAACAGTACCACATTTTGATAAATGCATCACTGGCTTCGAATCAGTAAAGATCTAAAATCTAAATAGTGTGTAGAGCATGCCACATTAGATCCGGAATGCATTAATATAAGTCACGTACGTAATGGGTTCGCCTAATGAAGTGTGCTTCGATCGGTGTGAGGCACTTAGCAGGTGTAAACAGTAGGAAATCGATTTCAAGGAAAACCATGAAGTAAAGTTCTTATTTACTTCATATGTTGTTGTTGGTTATGAGTATTGTGTAGCTATGAACAATAATAATTGTAATGATGTCATAAGAGCTGACCGAGGACCATATTTGAAAGACTTCGGGCTGTCCCGCTCTCTAAAAATACTTTAGGGAACAAAGAGTTGAGTTCCCTGAGATCGGAAAAGGAGGATCCTCCGACCAAGCGAGGAGTTTGTGCCTATTTATTTATTTATTTATTTAAAATTCTTCTTCACAAAATACATCAGTGAATGGCGGACTTAATGCCTTAAGGCATTCTCTTACAGTCAACCATAGGGAAGTGCAGAGAAATGAAGTGGTTGATGCGAAGCCAGAACACAATTGAAAAAAAAAAAAAAAGTTATTTAGCTATTTTTTTTTTATTTTCTATCCACATATTGTAATCGCATGTAAACTTTATATGTGCGATGCAGGATTTTTTGACGTTTATTGTCATCGATGGTGTATAGACACCAGTCACATAGGTGCATGAGCTATCATTTCACATGTGACGCCACAGTACTAATCCTTTTAAATAGCATTCTTCAATCTTAAGCACAATGATATAAAACTTCTAATATGTGGCAGAGAAGTAATAGACTCCAGCAGTAAACTACCACAAGCTCTTGATGACAAAGAATGTTGTTTTGTGCTTAGAAAACGGTTGTTTAAGCGAAACAGGGAGTATGCTATATGCAAGTTTGCACAATACTAACAGTTACTTCACAGTGCATAACATCAAGTCTAATAACTTGCAATAGTATTAGCCCTATTTACACATGCAGTATTGCAATCTCAACACCCACACATCTACTATACAATTCTAAGTAGCACGTGCCTATACCGCTGGGGACAGGCTTTACATCGTAAACTTTAAATTGCACGACACTAAAATAGGTTTTCAATGCGTGGCTGACTAGAGCGGACTCCCCTTTCCCTTGAGGGTCGTAGGGATGTAAGAATATAGTTTTACTTACAGATGCCAGCAGGTCAATCTAATCAATATTTTTCAATTAATTTTCGATTTAATATCAACAATTTTAGAGGTAAAAATCGTGTAAATCAATTTGACAGAAATATATAGCTTAACCTGCTGTTGATATAACTAAGCAACCTCGTGAGTAAAGATTTACATTAATTAAGACATGTTTTTTGGATTAGTAATCTGAAGTTGTTTTTTATGTACATTTGGATTATGAAGGCTTGGTTGATTGTGTAAAGTTATAAAATGCACGTGGTTTGGATTACATAATTACTGAATCATAACGTGTGTACATGCTTGATAATGTATACTGAATGATACATGATGATGAAAGTAATAAAGATTTATTACTTTCATCATTCAGGCGGTAAGATAACAACTATCTACTTAAGCTACTGATGATTCTAACTCGAACTCAAAGTTATACAATACATTAATTTCAATATATTTATATAAAATTCTCAACAAATTATATTTCTAAATACTACTTGACAAATATTTAAAAATATAAAGAATAGGAGCCGATCAGTAGCGGGAGCATAGTTCAAGCTACCGGTGGTTTGGGCTCCAGAGTTTCTAGGAGAACTGCCTTCTGTATCAGGCCCTTGATCCATGCACCTAACGCCAGCCTCCTGAGATAGATGTCGATACTTTAATTTATTATTACAATTTTTTAATCCATCTCTCCATAACCATCAATCCTTTTACGTCCACTACTGAACATAGGCCTCCCCAGCAGCACGTAATGTCAGTACCCTAACTTAAATGTATTCTACCTTGCTAGAAACCTAAACTTTAAAATACTAAACTAAAATACATATTATACGTTACAAGTACAGTCGTGTACTCGGATGCTAGGTGCTTGGGAAATCTTGTGATTCCGCCATCTTGACGTGGACCAGCGTTATCGAAATGGCGGCGGCAGCATTCTAGTGTCCATTCGTTTTTAAATTAAAAAATAAAATAGCATAGAGTTTTTAATTAAATTTTTTTAATATCGGTGTTGTTAATTTTATTTTGTTCGTCTTATGATACTTCGATTTCGGATTTTTTAAAATAGTTTTTATTTCTCTAACTAGTATAAATGCAAAAGTAAGGGTTAAGAAGTATCTTAATGCTCAGTCAATCTTCTTACATTTTTCCATACACAATATAGTTAAAAGAAGGACGAAATACCTTGGAAGAAGGCAAAGGGGTAAACTAGACTATACAGATCCATATATCTCAGCGTTGTCTATATTTTCTTGATACGCAAGTGAAATATGATGTTATCTGACTTCCCACTGTCTCGCAGGTCGTTGACCGAGCGAGAGGTTTCGGGTTTCCTACGCGTTTGGGTAAAGAAAATATAATTGGGTATTGATTTCAAAACCATCGTAGTATAGTGTCAGATATTCTTTTTGTAAAGTTATAAATATTGAAGCAGGTAATAATGTGTTTATTGTTTATCCATAAACACATGTCGCAATAGTACAAGTTATGGTATGATGTTTGCGTCTGGAGAATGTTAGAAGGTTGAATAGTAATAGAGGATACGTTTCACCTATAACTAGACTGTAAAGCCGTAAAATTAATAGTATTATTATATTTAAGTGTGGTAGAGCCATGCTTCGCCACGAGTGGGCCAGAACGACTGTGGTGATACCACGGCCTCCCAGAAAACTGACGTGAAGCAACGCTTGTGTCGTGTTTCGTCATGTAAGTGAGGTTACCGGAGGCCCAATTACCCCACCCCCCTTCCCCAATCTTTCCAATCCCTGAATCCCCAACAATCCTTAAACTCCTAATCCCCAAAAGGCCGGTAACACACTTTTAACGCCTCTGGCGTTCTAGGTGTCCATGGACGACGCCGATTGCTTACCATCAGGTGATCCGTCTGCTCGTCTGCTCGTTTATCGACTTATCCCATAAAAAAAGTATTACCGTTTCATATAATATTCTTATATAAACCAAAAGATCATTTCAGTTAATGAGCTAAATTAAGTAAAACAATGTATAAAAACCTTTGTACATATTACATAGACATTGTACAAGGCATTTTGTTTTCTCTTAGCTTAATAACAGCGTTGATGTTTGCGTATCACTTTTTATACAACGTTACGCAATTACTTACTTATTAAGTGTTAAGATATTGTTGTTACTTACAGAACCTATTTAGATATAATAATATAGTTTCTTTCATAATATGAGCAATGAAGGCAAAACTATAATATACTTGGAAAAAATAGGCGGTACATTCTCGTTGTTGAATGGTTGTGGGTGCTACTGTCGATCATGGAGTTTAGAGTTAATTGTCGTTTGCGCGTGAATTAGTGAAGACAGTATCGAGTTGAGTTTATCGACTTTTTGAATCTTTAAAAAATAATCGATGTTTAGAACATTAACTCGAGTATTAATATAAGCTATCGTGTATAAGTTGTCTTCTATTACTTGGGTCTCATGATATAGGCGACGATTTTTTTACCGACTTCAAAAGAAGGAGGTTCTTAATTTGACTTGTACGTACGAGTGATACCACAGCCTCACAGAAAACCAACGTGAAGCAATGCTTGCGTTGTGTTTCGTCGTGTGATTGAGATTACCTGAAGCACAATTACTCTCTCCCCTTCCCAATCTCTTCAATCCCTGAATCCCCAAAAATCCTCAACCTCTTAATCCCCAAAAGATCGATAACGCACTTGTAACGCCTCTGGTGTTTCAGGTGTTCACGGGCGGCGCCGATTGCTTACCTACCTACCTCAGGTGATCCGACAGCTCGTTCATCGCCTTGTTCTATAAAAAAAATTACCCTGTTATGTGAGTTGTTTTGTTCATCATAATTAAACAAACTACTTACAATTTAAAATGGGATTATATCATTTTGATAAATTATGTATTTGTAAACATTTTATGACCTCGCCTGTTTTTACCGGCAGCATTGATGTCATACCACCGCGATGGTAGTGCAATTGACGCATGAAAATTGGTTCAAAAACATATTTTTTTTATTATCTTGATAATCACATGAGATGATACTTTAATTAGCTTATTATCCAGCTTATAGACCTCCAGTGCAATAAAGTGGTGTTTGGTTTTTAAAGTCCTTTGGAAGATGGAAGTGATAATTTTGGGTTCTTTCCGATGATACCGACGTTTATGAAGGTTTAAACAATTGTTTTCTAGCATGTTTTAAGGAATTATTATTAAGTTACTGCTGATAAAAACTAAGCGCATCAAATAGTGTTAACTCCATAAAGGCGAACTGATGACCTTTTAAATATAAAACTCAACACCATTAAATACAAAAACAATTTACGGTTGACCCAAAATAAATCAGCAACCGTTTAAAAATAACTTCCGACCATTTCACCCACAAACACAAACAAATCAAAATCATTATACAATTTAGGTACAAACAAAACAATGTAAAATCATAATTCACAAAAACAAACCATAAACCACAGGCAGGACAAAGGGGGTGATACATAACGATATACTTTGAGTTTCCGACGTAGGATCAAAATACAAACATATATAAATCAGGTACCTGACGACACATTATTAGAGATTCCGCTTTATTCGCGCAATAAGCAATAAATTTGTCTAGTATCTACATTGTTTTATGTAATTCACACGTCCCCGTCCCTCGAGAGCTGCGGTGTACTGTTCTAATTAGGGATTCGATGATAAATATGTTAAAGCCGAAAACTAGGCCTTTGTCTAGCATCACTGTGTTGACTGGGAGGCATCGTAGCCTAGATTTTGATTAGATTTTTCGCCTTATATTTTTCTTTTAACACTATCTCGTTATATGAGGTTTTGTCTAAGTTTGCTTGTAGTAAGGACTTAGGCGTTCAGGTCGATGCAGCTCTGAGTAGTTTTAGGTACAGACTTAGTTGACCACGATCCTGAAACACGAGGGCCTGTCTTTAGAAAGGGATAGAGAGGTACTCCCGAGACAGAGATGGTAGCAAAGATCAGTGTATTACGTACGTATGTATATATATATATATATGTATGTATATAGAGGTAGGTATTGTTTACTGGATCCTAGACTCGATTATAGTACGCTCAATACTCCTTAGTATCTGTCTTACCAAAAATGAGCGAGACACACATAGCCAGAAATATAAAGAAGGATAAAGACAGAAATATGTCTGTGGCGCTCTTCAGACATTTTTTTTTATCTTTTGTATTGAGTCGTTTACTAGAGACCGATTTAAGGAAAAATATGAATGAAAGTAACTGGTTTTTTTCTTACAAAAGACTAGTACAGATCGGTTTAGAAAATCACCTGTAGAGATAAAGTGACTGGTTATAACTTTGTTTTCTAATGATATGGGCTAATAATGTAATTTTAAGAAATTGGTTTTACAATACTCAGTCCCTCTCTATTCGTCCCTTTGGGGAATATAACCGAGATGTTATGTTGTTTATATCATAAACTTCGTGATAAAAGGGTGGCTCTCAACCTACTTTACTGCTTCCCGCTTTATAGGTCGATCGACGATCATGGCTTGTCAAAATACTGTGGTCGTGATCTTTACAAACATACAAGTTCACATACACAATGACACCCAGACCCGAAACAACAGTTTGTGGATCACACACAGTGTTGGTCCGTGCGGGAATCGAACCCGCTACACGTTGTACGACAGCCGGTTGCCCAGCCACCGCACTAATCGTGCAGTCAGTATTAAGTTCATGATTTTTGTAATATGAATAGTTTGCTATTTACTTCGTTAAGCGATTTTGTTTTTTTATGTGTATTCAAATTCATATCGTTTATTTAGAATATAAGTCAAGTGTAGACGTTCAGTAGTTATTACAAAACACTAGACAGTATAAGCAGAGTGCACAGTTCCCCTGTTAGCCGTATCACCAAATACAATTCATACCCACTACATAAAACTCACGTAACACAAATAAATTAAGACATGAACGAAAAATTATCTGGAACTTTCAAGACGTAAACTGCTAACAAATTACAGAGAGACGAAATTATTGTCAAGTACATCTTCTCAAGACGTCTGCCTGTTTTGCTCCATTATCCGGACCCTAAGATAAGCCGCGGTACGGAAGGCGGCGCACGTTACAAATTGTACGAGTACAGTGAGCGAGGCAAGTCTACTTGCCGGATTACTGGCGAGGGAAATGAATTAGGAGTGGCGGCTGCCTTTTTGTGGGAGGATTTTGGTGAAATAAGATGGACATCTCGAGATGTTTTCTTGTTTTGTTATTGGCATGCTATCTAGTAAATAGGTTGATAGATGGTTGCAGCTTTGCGGGGTGGAGTGCTATTCCGTTAGTTTTGATTGAATTTTTCATAGCTTATGAGAGTTCTTTGTGGCGTGGTTGCTTTGATCGCTTGAGTTCTGTATTATTCTAAATTGATGTACGATTACGGGAAACTCATATTTGCTTTTAATTGTTGAGTAAGTGGTGTATCAATTTTTTTTTTACTCAACACAGTCTTATCTTATCAGTCTACAGCTTCAAGTTAAACTTACAATGGCGATATGTTTGTTAAACTTTTCAAGTATCTCTTAAAGTCACTAAGATCGTGCACCAAATGTGTGTTTACCTCAGCAACTTACCAAAACGATTGTTTAAATCCCCAGCGAGTGTTGAATGCAACTGCACCGTGTGTAACCCGCTTTATATTCTCAGACTTGACAAATAGGCACTTGGCTCAGAGCATCACGTGTTCTCCACTGCTGCCGACATTAAACTCATAAGTTTTATTCTACTAAAATTGGACGACGATAAATTAGAAACGGGTCAGCGGTCGCCGAGCGCGTCTATTGTAGAATTTTGTTTCAATTTTTATTTTAATGGCGTGGAACGCTTGAAACGGATGTAACATCTAAATGGATATGGCAATATCTAAAAGCACAGTATCATACAACTTTTCCTCTAAATGTTCCATTTGATAGTGCTGTGTGACCCAAATCTTTGCAAACTAATCTCACAAAAAAGTTCCATTATTTCTGGAGAGCAGTATTATAATGTATGTTAGTTAAAATGGAGTAGATCGTAACTACTTTCGTCTTTCAACAACCCGAGTATTACCGAGAACAATTTAACTTCTCAACATCGTCAAATTGGTCGTAAATCATATCTTTCTTCAGATAGTATAAGAAGCAAGCTAGCGAAAATCCCAGTACCTAAACAGCGATCGCGTAAGAAGATACTAATGATCTGGGATTGCGCGTGACGTGTCGACGGCGACAGCAAGAAACGCGTGTCGGGAGCCGTGGAGAGGCACGGCGTGCGTGACCGAGTCGAGACAGAGGATGACGTCAGCTGCCCGCCATTATTCAAGTCGATGTTTATCTGTTTATTCGTTCAAGAACCAATAGGAACCTTGAAGAGTTTATCTTTATTGCGCGTATTAATTTTGATGGGGGTGGATGGCCGTGCCGGTTTATCGGGTTCTGTCAAACGCTGTCTTGTTCCTTCATCCTAGGGATGTCTCGGTTCGTCGACAGTTCATTTAGCTTATACGAAGTTGTCTGAATCTTATTATATGAAACAAATAGGTATTAAAATTCAAACTTAAATCGATTAAAATGAAAAGGCAAATATAGTCTGTTTCTCAGTTACAGCGAATTTATTGATAAACACATGATTAATAACATTTTACTGTTAATTACTTATACCAGCACCCGATGGTATAAAGAAACGGATAACACAGGAAAATTTTAACTTTATTAGAATTGGTCTAACTCAATAATAAGAACAGCTGTTGGCCCTCTTGTTAAGTCTCATCACGTTTCCTACAACACCCAAGAAAGAAAAAAGAAAACGATCATTGATTAGTAAGATGAAGATGGAATATTTTACAGAAGAATAACTTTTATCCGGATATCTATTTCCGAAATATATTATTACCTTTTTTCTATGACAGAGACGGATTACCTGAATCTGATGGTAAGCGATCGACGCCCATGGACATCCGTAACACCAGAGAAGTTAAAAGTACTTTGCCGGTCTTTTGAGGGATTTTTTTTAAGATGGGAAATCATCGAATGACTGCTCCCGCCTGGGTGAGGCGGGAGGGAGTGTCAGACTCTTATTGACTAAAAACCGCCCCGTTCCTACTCCTACAGTTCGAGGACGCCCATCGACATCCGTAACACCAGAGGAGTTAAAAGTACTATGCCAGCCTTTTGAACGTTTTTAAGGGGGGAAAATCATCGAATGACTGCTTCCGCCTGGGTGAGGCGGGCGGGAGTGTCAGATTCTTACTGACTAAAAACCACCCCGTTCCTACTCCTACACTTCGAGCCGGAGCCCCAGTAACCCGTTATGTTCTCCACGGGCCTTTTGAGGGTTAGGTATTTGATGATTGGGGGGGGGAGGGAAGGATTGTGCCTCCGGTAACGTCACTCATACAGCTGCAAACTACGCAAGTTTTGTTTTACGTCGGTTCTCTGACTGTGGTATCACATATATCGAAGCAGCTCATTCATGACGAAGCATGGCTCTCCTAAATTTAATTTGTCTAGATATTAATCTTTTTCGGAATATTGCTATTGAGTTCTATCGACCGGTTCGTTATGAATGGACGTTGTAATCGCAGAACTTTTTGATAGGAATTAGGTCGCGTCAATTAATTTCAATGAGTTTAGAAATAGGTTTTACTCAAGTTTGAGTTGTTTTAGTGACCTTTTCAATGCTGTTGGTAATGTTTTATTTAGTTAATGGTTAATTGGTGCTTATTAATCAATGGAGATGAAATACATTTATACATAGTTGGTAAATAACATAACGTACCTAATTTGTAATTTCACTTCTTAATATCTTTCGGGTTGCATTGATCACCACAGCTTCCGCTAAATAAATTCAATATTGAAAATAAACAAAGAGAATAATTAAACACCAGCAAATCGAAACAAATTTATAGTACTTTTATTACTTTACAATGCCTCTTTTATGCCGAAAATAAACATTAGCAGCACCAACTTTCACCCCAAACATAAAAACAAGTTTATGTGCACAAAACTAGAGACTATAAGTGCACAGGCGACATTAAATTGTGCAGCCGTGGCTGTGCAAAGTGTCAACGAACTTCGTATTTTAAAACTGTGACCGTTTAAATCGCTCAGCGGAGTGAAAAAGGTTCAAAGAGATTCCGAGCAAACTCGGTGTGACGTCACACCCTGGCAACATTATCGTAGTAGAAGGCGGAAGAGACCCTAGCGGAGGAGTAGGCTTGCGTGAGGAAATCGTATTGACTGCTCCGATCACTAAACATAGAACGGAACTTGTTTGAGAAAGTGCTAGCTTTAAATATATTGAGCGATCCGAGGTTTAGTAAACAAAGGATTTGGAGGTATTGTGGAAGGAAATAAGGCTTGGTATTCTCGTTGTAAAGAAGGATTGGCGTATATATGTATAAAAGTAGCTTTTGCTAGATGTAAAGAGTAGTTTTTGTGTAAATGTCATCGTTTCGTATCAGTTCTCAAGATGTTTTGTTTTTGTTATGAGATTTCGTATTTTCACGTGACAAAGTTCGAACATTAATTATTATTTGTTATAAATATAAATATTTATAGGCACTAGAAGTAAACATAGACCATTGATCTACACATAAAAATATCAACATATAAAAGTACACATGATATAAGGAGTAAAACGACCCAGAGAAAACAGACAATAGAGAAACCTATTTTGGACCTATTAATAATTCATACAGTAACACAAAATTAATCATACAAACACGTTACGGTCCAGACTCTAGGTAATAAATTCATCAAAACATTCCAGTACATTAACTAAAGGTCTTTGGGAGTCGTAACAGATAGAACCCAAACCTAACGAGTTGTCTATGACGACTGACAGAAAACAATTTCATTCAACACACTATATGATTGACGTAGTGTAGATATATGCAGAAGATCAAGTCGTTAATGTTGAAAGATTAACTTAATTGGCAAGGTAAGACAAGACAGTGAAGAATTGCAGTCGCCATAGAACTTTTTTATTTACCTCTAGTAAGATGGAAGATGTAAAAAAGCAATAGAGTAGATGACTAATTTTTATTTTAATGTCCGTCTGGTGGATTCTTTTAAAACATTACACACGTATTTTTTATTTTTTTACAGAAACGAATACTTTCGACGATATATTGATTTGAAATGTCGCGTGACGTCACTTCTATGTACATTGTATACGTAGAAGTGACGTTTTAGCCCCCACTCCTAAACTTTGATTCATTATATCTAAGTATCATTTTATAATACAACAAAATAAAAAAATACGTGTCTAATATTTTTTCATTACCTAACTGACGGACTAATTAGATTTTTAATTTTTATCTTCGTATCTTTATGTATCCATGTGTCTGCAAACACGTTTCAAAAATGCCTATATGTGGTTTAACTTTCTGCAAATGATATACTTGAAGGGCAAGAACGTTGGAAAAAATGTCAGACAGTCTCTTGAAACAACGACTGTGGCACCTGGCTATTATAAAGTTACACGCAGAATATAAACACATTGACACGAAGGACATCTATCTTTTTCTTAAGTCTGGTAAAGTGTTAACCCATTACACACGAACACATGAAAAAAAACCACAGACATTTTGGTGATTGAATCATTTTCATTACAGTGACATTATGCCTGCCTTCTTTCTAACGTTCTCGGTATTGGGTTAGTTTTTCTTGACCATACATATTTCAATTCTCTTTATTGTTAATTAAGTTGCATTGATCGTGTTCTCACAAGTCGAAATATCTTTTTGTTCATCATCCCATCAGTTCTTACTCTTAAATTATAGCACCTACCTTTAACTTCAGTGTAAAACTTTACAAAACAAGGTTACGTAGAGTCACTTAAAACTTCGCTTGCCTTAAAGGCTTGCCTTCTGTACTGTCCATACAGTGTAAGTATTGTGGATCCTATGGGAAATATGATCTTGTCGGGCCGTCGGCTAAAATATAAGAGATACTTTACATTCCACGGTGTGTTTAACTCTGTACGCTTTGGACCAAACCTATCTTGGTGCCTACGTGCGGATAATTTCTTAGCAATATCTTATTCGCGTTTATAATTTAAAATTTTATTGTTTCCGTATTTAGAATAAGTGTAGTTGTTGCATTTTGATTTAGGTATAATTAGAATCATGATCTGAATTATATTTCACACATTTAGTGCTAGTTTAACTGAGGATATAAAAGGAAACGAACTTTTAAAAGACTATCACATTGCATATGCTTAAACAGCCACATTCTCATCTAAATAGCACATAACATTTCAATACTAACTGAACGGTATCTACATAATAAAAACACCTTAAAAAACCTCCTTGCTTATTTACTTTTTATTCTAGATATTATTCGTAAAATAACGCGCAGTAAAACCAGCGTCTCTGCCCATAAAAACGGTTCGTATGTTTTTATAAAGTGGTGCACGTTTGTACGGTGACCACACGTTCTACTCTGGAATCCGGCACACCGTAAAACTCCGGAAGTTTCTGGAATCCAAGCAATTTCGGCACTGAAGAAGGAATTTGTTGGAGTCGGCGTTGCAAGCGCGTTTTATTGGTCTATACCGCGTTTGTCACTGAGACAAAGGAAAGTGACTGGATCCCATGTTTTATTATGTGAAGGGAAATGCTCGTTTTGTGTGAGTAAGTTTGTTGGAATGTGACTGATGGGTCTTTGTCTTTAAGGGAGATTTCATCGACATCTTTTGAGTATTGACGTTTGGTTTTATAGTTGTCTGTTTAAGAAAATTTTGCTGTTGTAGTCGCACACACATATTTATTGTGAAGAGCTAAGCTAACTTATCAGCAGTTTATAACTAAATGGTCTTGTCTAAATTTGATTAGGGTCAAAATATAACTATTTGCTAATATTCTTTACTAATTAAAAACAGATTAAGATTGTGAAGTACTATGAACTCACTGTCCGACCTTCAGGCCTCTAAACTTAGGCCGGTCACTTCATTAACAAAACGGATTTAGACCCAAACTGACATGTCTAAATTAGGTACGTAAAACATCGACTCATTCCAGATAGAACAGTCGGAATATTCCAGTTTTTGGTAGAAAAATAAGAAATTTTATTCTTGCTGGGTTTAAGCGTAGCTTGTGGGTGTTTTATTAATACTTTGGTAGTATATTATCAGTTGTATATTAAATCAGAATGATTTGATGTTTGGCGTAGTGTGGCTGAGCGATTGCCTGGTACCCTACATGTCACAAGTTCGAAAACCGCACGCAACTAAAGAGATTTGTATATTATGGAAACTTATTTTTTGTACAGAAAATATTGAGTAAGGATTTTTATACTTTATTTACTTTTAGAGAAAAGTTTAGTAAGATTTTAATGAAATTTTATTGATTTGAAACTCAAGCTCATTCATTAGATAAGATGTCTGCAAATATTTACCCAAAAACTAACTGTAGAGGTATTATTACTTAGTACTTTATTTAATTCTCATGCCCTTTATCGCAACCTTAGAAACTTCTTTAGTTTCAATTAAAAAGGTTATCTCTAGAAATTTAATAATTTCTTAATCTGTAATTAACGCTAAGCTAAACTCGACTCCATATTGGAAACACATCTCAGTCTAGGGCTGATTACCTCGCCTGTTGTTCTTATTAAATTAGTGAACCAATCGACTTGGAAGTGCTTTCTCGATCTTAATTGATTCTCGATAAATTCCCCCACTTTACTAAGTTGAGATACTTTCAGAGCTAACTAGAGTTGTTTTTGTAATACATCTTTGTTTTTAATGTTATATCGACTGTTTCCAGTAGAAGTAAAATATATATATATATAGGCACGTATTTATTAATGTTTCAGTAGGTAGAAATTAGGAGCGAGCCTAATTTCGTTATCGATTGAACACAATTAGTTCTTACATTATTCAAACATGTCAGACTACATTTGAAAAATTAATCTAAAATTGGTCGTACAAATTGTCCAATTGTGATATTTCTTTCGTTATTTGTTTTAGGTGGTTCAATAGTTAATACCCAGAAAATTCCAGTACAGTCCCATTATTCAAGTTAATCATGGTGTCTCTACTAAATAACTGGTGTATCTACCTGTGCATATGATGTTGGCAAAAATTGAAACGGCCGGCCTCGTCGGTGATGTACAGAAATTAATTTAACGACCAATCCTCGTGCATGATTCAATTTTGTTAGCAAATTATATTGCCTAGTTACCGGGTCACTCAGATCGATCTGAAGGTCGATGAGGAGAGTATTTTTCTCTGATGTTTTTAATGCGACAGGTGGTAATGGACCATTTTTGACGTCTGTTTGATGTTATTTTTATGAAATACATGGAATGTAATAGTCGTAATGTTATTGAAAATAACAGTGAAATAAAACTTTCTTTATTTATAGATGAACATAAGTGGTTTAGGCCCTAAAAATCTTCTACAAATTAGGAATTGTTTTTGAAAGTAAACTCAAATTTATAAATTAGTGAAAAATCGCGGGTTACTCACGTAAAAATACTGAGAAAAGCTCTACTAGTTTCAAGCCAGAAAGGGGCTCTTCCTCATTAGCAGCGCGCGCGGTCGTGGCAATACTACTACGGCTTACTGACATTGCTCGACATCGATTTTCAATTAATTTTCTATGTCTCACGATAGAGAATTTCTAACCCCAAAATCCCAACAGTCACTCTCTCGAGGGTATTTTATTTTAAAATTATTAGGTGTCGGATTTTATTTGCGATAGGTGTAGTATATATACCATATAATATTTATTGACACATTAAATAAAGATATAAATGAAATTAATAACTACATAAATATTAACAACTTAAAATTAACTACAACTAAACTATTAAATAAAACGAAAGTAAAAAAGAATACAACAAAAATTATACCCTTAATTTAGGCGTCAAAGTATTCGTCCGCATCACTATCACAGGGGAACGTTCCCAGAAGACTGGCAGCATTGCCATGTTGAATGGCAATGCTTATTTTCTGTGCGAAGAAAAAGCCAGCCCTCTGGTCACGCGTAGAGTCGATTAGCCTACGGGCGATATCTTTAAACACAGAGTGTGCACTGGGACCCCATGGCCCAAGTATTTCGACCCCCAAACGGCTCAAAACAGAAGTTACCTACTAGATTTGAATATTTACGCCGTTTGAGGGCCTCTGCCGCAGAAGCAGCTGCACCAACGCATGCAGCGGTGCTTAAAAGATGTGATGGCGCAAGGGTGTCTACACACGTCGCGTCCCACACCAAAGGCCTACCCATCTTCCAAGGCAGCAACGACATACCATCTGGTCTTTTGCCGTCATCATGTACTAAACCATTAGGTTCTAATACGGCTGGTACCCCGGCTGAGGCAAGAGCACGACGAATGATGTCGTTGATGCTGGCATGGCGAGCTATGCGGCCTGCACTTCTGCAAAAGAAAGACCATGGTGTCCCAAGCCATCGACTCTTTCTCCACAGTGACAATAATGCGGAGAAACACAAGGAGCACCTAAACGTAGGCATACAACTAGGCGGAACGTTATGTCATCCAACATAGTACCTATGAAGGGTGACGGGAGTGCCTGAAGCCACAATCCTGACTCCCATTCTCCCACAGCCAATAAGCGAGCTCGCTCTGCAGTATTAGAAGACGAGTTGATTAAAGACTCACGAATAACACTGCACAGCGGCACGTCCCACTGTCTCTGAGAAGATGGGTGAACAGGTAAATCCATAAGTGGGCAAGCCATTTTCCACGCTTCTACTGCATCAGTCAAACACGGCACCTCAAAACTGGTCAGTGACGAAGAAAGAATTTTCCTGACTAATTCAGAGGTACTGTGGACCGAAGACAGAAAAGCTGGTAAACTAATACTTGAAATTTTGCGGACGCCGAGCCCTCCCATGCGAATAGGAAGAGTAGCTTGTTGCCAAGCTCGGTCATCCAAAGCCACATTAAGTATGGATGACAATGTGTGTCTGATAATTTTGTCTACGTTTTCTAAAATGTGTGAATGTTTCCATAGATGTGAAGCGCGGAGAATATAAGTAAATTTTGGTCCAAAACAACAGTACCGAATTAGGGTGAAAGCCGAATGTGTGTTGATTTTGTGTAATCTATCCGAAATGTGATTGAAATTTTGTATCTTTTCCTCGATGAATTTAGGAAAACATTCATCGAATATTGGTGAAACTAGGAGGTGAAGTGAGTACTTATCAATAATTTTGATATTTGGAGCTATTTGATTAAATTTTGCTAGAGTCGTTAGTCTCTCTCAATGGTTTGTTTAACTTGAGAATCAAAAAAATAAAAACAATATTTTCTATACTCGTTGTTAGTATTAAACATACTTGTACTAGGGACACATAAAATACCTCTACACACATATAACACTTTAAATTTTGTACATAAAATACATACATGGTTTTACTACTACAACGACCAGGTCAGTGGTTAAATATTTAGGTCATAATATTGAGTACAATGGGTAATATATTGTCATTATGAGGTATATTAGCGCCCATCTCAATTGACACGTTTTGTTTATGAACCTGGATGGCTGGATCACATAGGCTTAAATTGCGAATACATTTTACTAGATGAAGATGATGAAAATATAAATATGTTAAGTATTTGGATGTTTGTAAAGTTTTTACGTTGAATTTTCATCCTAGCGTGGAAGATCAACCTTGGCAGCAGGTTATCTTACAATACATATGCCTAATAGAGCGAATGGTTGCAAACGCGACTACCGAAGAAAGGTTTTCGGATTAAAAAAATATACTTTTTTAAGGGGGAAAATCATCGAATGACTGCTCCCGCCTGTGTGAGGCGGGAGAGAGTGTCAGACTCCTACTGACTAAAACCAGCCCGTTCCTTCTCCTGCACGTCGAGCCAGAGCCCCGGTAACCCATTAGGTTCTCCGCTACAGAAAAATTAGATTAAGTCCAATATTTGCCTTCTACTGATTTGTTAGTCCGGGCTATAATATTTTACTTTGTATGAATAAACTTTTAAATTTTTTTTATTAATTTTGTCGTGAAAGACTAATAATAATTACTCACCTTTTTATCTAAATCGATCGGTCCATAATATCCAGGACGAACAAAGTAATATTGGGTTTTCCATGTTGGAAATCTTGGTATAAGTTCAGATTTGAAGTTGTACCCAATAAGAGGAATATGGTACAATACGTTTATTGGATTTATAAAAGTCGGAACACCGAGAACTATACTCGGAATTTTAATTCGATTCCAGATTTGACAATTTCAGTGTTGCAACGTTATGACAAGTACTGAATAGTGACGTTGCGAAATTATTCGATATGGAAATGCAATATTTCTGGATCGATTCTTCTCGTGTATAATTTTACTCTCGTAAACTAAGTATATCAGTAAATTAAATGTTTCTGAACTGATAATTTTGTTTTGACGATTAATTAACGATCTGAGACTTTTCTTTTATAATTGTGTGTGAAATAAATAAAAAAATGTAATCATGAAGGAACATGACAAATAAAACAGATAGATGTATTATGGTAATAAGTTATTTTATAAATTGTCGCCGTCATCGCTATCGCTATCCTGTCACTTTCTGTAACATTTATTATAAAACACACACACTGGTTGTTTATCGATTTTTGTGTGCATCACTACACTATTATATGTGGTATCATTATTTCACAAAATGACAGTAGCTATTGTCAAATCTGGAATTTACCTCTAATTAAAATTCTGACTATAAAAGGTGTGATGTTATGTTATGATAAGCTACTGTTTCTACTTCATAATTTTATACAATTTAATATTTATCCAAGGCCGAAACTAAGTACCCACTAAATTATAATTTAAATCAACAGGTACCCAGACAAATTAAAAATAAACCTACATGAGTTTACCTTTTACATGAGTTTACCTTTCCAAATCTTTTTATCGCGGAACATATTTTCATAGACTCGTCATAAGTAAAATTGTTTAATCACCTACATTATCATTTTATCTCTGGTTGATAACACTGACCCACTACAACTTATGACAGTATCCGAACGCGTGGCCGCCATCTTGACGTTTCGGTTTTTAAAAAAAGAACGCGCGTGTTTTTTTTTGTTTTAAATAAGAGTGTCTTTTTAATCGATGGACAAAAACGGAGGAGGTTCTTCTTTATCATTTTCGAGTTATTGTTAAGTGTTGATAAATTGAGTTTAGGAATTCTGTTCACGGTAAACAAATACATTTTTATCTTTTCCATATAATGTTGTAGTAGGTAAATAATTCGTTTTACACAAGTAACGAGGGCTAGAACATTTAACCATGGACATGTTCCATAAAAATAAATTGTATTTTCTTCTTCCACTGGTTTGAACATAAGGTCATCTTCACATCTACATAGTTTGACTAGCAACAATGAATCACGCTGCAACAAAAAATGTGCGCAACATTTTTTTATGAATTAACTGCGAGAAAATTATTTATAGCAACAATAAACATTACAATTGAGCAACAGTTGCGTGGGTTTGTTAAACACAAATTGTTTTTTTCACGTTGTTAGTTATCGGATTGCAGTTTAGACAATCGCGGAGATAAGATATCGTGATATTTAACAGATTATATAAACGTAAGTGTGTCTTGAATTTGATAGTCTTATCTTTAATGTGATCATTATTTTTAGGGAAAATAACAGCTGGAAAACTAATCGTAGGTAATAGATTAAAGTAATTAGTTAAGATTATTGAGGATAGTTATTATTAGGTATATAATACTTCCGTAAATCAGTAGGCGTATTGATAATTGTAACCTTAAATAGTTATTTATTACTTCGTTAGAGAGCGGACGCGAGTAAAAGTGTGAAGGCCTGGGAAGGTGGTCTGGGAATGATTCTCAAACGTTTATTTGTAATCTGTGGTTATATTTGTTTTAAGAGTCTTTTATCAATCGAGAATGGGATAATAATAATTACTTTCTATGAAATAGTAATACTTAATAGTACCATTTATCTTAACATTATCTTTATAAGTGAATTTTATTATAGATGTATGTAGGTCCTAAAAATATGAATACGTGCCGATGTTTACCTAGATATCGCTTTGTAGATGTAATTTAGTCACGTAAACAATGTTTTATAGTAGATTAATTAATTGAAGAAGAATTTTATGTCACACCTTTCAATTCTTAAGAGAGTAGGCTGAGTTGCAGATAACAATTGAAATGTAACAATCAATGGATTAGCCCATTGCTATACAGCGGGAACAGTTCGAGTATCTGTGGTATTACAGAGAATTTTTGAATAACCGAAATTTACTAAATATTTTTTGCCGGACCCAGCATCCGAATTCAAGTCCGCCTATTCTGTAGTTGCACTTAACCCACGAGGCAATTTAACTCTAATCCCTTTGCTAAAATACGAGCATGCCGTTTTGAAGTTTTATAAAATGAAAACAGCAGCGAACCTGCACTTTCAATTAAGCCATAGTCTAATTCTCATTAGCGTGTGACGTCACAGTTCAAAGGGAAGCGTGTGAATGGTGTTGCCATTAAACTAATTGATTATTACGTAGTGTTGCCCTATTGATGGGCGATAATTAAATGGGTAATGGATCGATTCCATTCATAATCGACTATTTAGTAAATGTAGATTCATGTTTAAATACCAATGGATTTTGATTTGAGTTTCTAGTGTGGTTGTAGGCAATTTGTTTGATTGATTTGGAATCAAAAAATTACTGATATAATATAATGTCTAACAAATACGTTGAAACTTTTTGCCTATAAGTGAATTTATCACAATCAGAAAAAACCTAAATTATATTTTATATCAGCATAGTATATTATATTATTCATCGTAATTATCTCGCAACGATTCCTACAATCTATATATATAAAAATGAAACCAGTTTCCCGTCGTTACGTCATAACTTGAGAACGACTAGACCGATTTGGCTGATTTTTTTTGTTGTGTTTGTCAGGTCAGATCAGGAGAAGGTTCTTATTATAGAAAAAAATCCTGTAAATCCTACGGGAACGGGAGAAAACGGGATTGCGCGTACGAAGTCGCGGGCAGAAGCTAGTTAGTATATAGAAACAAATAAACTCTCCAGTTTTATTATACTACATTCAATATAACGATACTATTCAATGCTAACTCGTATGTACCTCTATATACAAAGTTAGTGTGTACATTATAATTGTCTTGGATGGCCGGATTATGCTCTGACATTCGCCCCTTGCCCCTTGAGCCTGCCCATATAGGTCGGACGTGTAATCTTAATCATTTCTATCCTATATATATACATAGTATGTCATTGTTATATAGTTGGTTTTTGTAAAGAGGTGTGGGCGATTAGAGGTCGAAAGTATAAGGAGTTTCAAGTTAAAATGGCTTCATTTAGACTAGGTTGTGTTCTATTTTTTTCATTGCTATTTTAAACAACAAACAAGCACGTAGTTATGATTGTTGGGTTTTGTTAAATGTCATGAGAGACGTTGTAAGTATTGACTTCGAATATTGTATTATTAATGTTTACTGTAAAGTTTTATATTATTATTTTATTATCTACTAAATTCTCATTATATACATACATATATCGGAGTCACGAAGAACCTAACGGGTTACCGGGGCTCCGACTCGACATGCAGGAGAAGAAACGGGGTGGTTTTTAGTCAGTAAGAGTCTGACACTCCATCCCTCTGACAGTCATTCGATGACTAGCCCCATATAAAACAAAATACATACATACATTCATATACAAATATGCCACTAAAATATTACGACCAGACTCCAAAATCTCACGAATCGACCACAAAAATCGTAAAAAATATATGTATATGTAATATAAATGTTCATAGATATAATTCGGCGTATGATCGGCCACATAAAATATACCGAACTAATATTCGTGTGCGGGCCGCTCACGTACCGTCAGCCAATCACGTGCCGCCAACAAAACACGCTTATCTAATATGCATTTTATTGTCGACTGTACACGGCGCGCGACGAAAACTGAAGCGCCAAGCTATGAAATTTTCTTCGTACTGTTAGCATAAGAGAATAAGGCTTGATTATATATGAAATGATATTTTAGAGAGTTTATATTTGTGGTTTTGGCGTATTGAATGTATTATTTGTATTTGTATATTGAAGTATATAACCGTATCCTAAAATAATCTTGATAAAAGTATAAATTAATAACGTACATATTTGTGGCAGTTTTCTGAATAACATGGTTCACGTTACCACGTATTTCACGCAGCCAACATTTAAAATATAAAACTGATATGTAAAGTACACAAAAACATTTTACGTTATGTTTCAAACGTAAATAACGTTGACCGAAAATAAAAGCTTTGTATGCAAACTGTACACAACAAGTGGCGTAGCGGGCGTAGCGGCGTAGACCACAAGTCGCGTAGCCGCGTAGAGGCCTACGAGCGTGCAACTTTGATGAGTCTCGTAGAAGCCACATGCCACCCAGGCCGGGCTTATTTGTTCTTTCAACTTAGCCGCTTCGTACTTCCACAGTTTCGCTCTTGTGTCAAGAATATTGTGACAAAGACGGTCAGATGTGATACGTATGGAGACGAGAGGTCGTTATACGAATATGGAGCCTTTGTCTGTCAGATAGGTTTAGGCAGCGAAAGTTTAGTCTGAACTGGGCCATGGACAGCTGTAGTTTGTAGTTTAGATTAGTGGAGTTAGTTACGGTAACTGTAATTAACTTGTACTCAACTTTTCAAGATAATTTTGGATGATATGATGCCTAAAAAATTGTTCAACCTTTTTCGTTATTAGCTAATTTCGAAGAAAAGGTATGACGGAAATTGAAAGCTTTTATCTACATTTTTTCAATTGAAATCTGTGATCTTGATACAAGTTAATTTTCCCTTTACAATTTCTTAAAGAAAACCTTTTAATAAACATAAAATAATTTCAGTGAATACTTGATACTCTCAAAAGAGGTTTCCTAAAAACGAAGGTATTTCTAGAAATTTTACTTACCTGTTGTATAAATTAGGAAAGGAGCTGAAATTCGGAACTTTATCACATCATAATGAAATTTCAGGAGTTTCAAACTTGTAAACAGATTAGCAATGTAAAAAATATAGAAGGGCAAGTTTTAATACTGTAGTGGGTGAAACAGGAAGTAGATTTGCTTTTAGAAGTAATAAGTCGTTTATAAATTGATACAACTCCCTCGTTGGCCGAGTGGTCGCAAGTCACGGGTTCGATTCCGGGATAGCGCAAAGTAACAACGGGCTTTTAAAACAAAATTCACTAGTCGCACGGAGTCTGGAATTGTGCACAGTATATGGCAATAGGCTCACCCAATTTTACATGGGACTCATAATATAAATAGTGAAAAGTGGGTGTTACATTGTACAGTGGCATGAAGTACCGTAATGTGCACCTCTGCCACCCCGCCAGGGATTAAACATTTAGGTTTATCAAAAAGCACTGTTGCCTGGTTTATGTTTGTGTAGTTCCTTAGTCAGCTCTTACGCGGAACAGTCCTTCTGAGTAATGACAAATGTATTTACTCCGCCGTGATCATACGACTTCAATACTACACAATACATTTATTTGTTTTATCTAATACTTCTGTAGACTAATATTAATTTTATTAACGGAATGTAGTATAATTAAGGTGTTAAGTAGAAATCTAACACGAGCATATTAAATATCTCGCATTCATTTAAAAGCCTTTGAAAATAATTTCTGTATTCTTTGAACTTGGAATCAAAGCGCCTAAAGAAGAATTTACGTCTAAATTCTGTGTGTACATAAATATAATTCCACGTGTATATCTGGGATAAAATTACGTTGCTAAGTCGTGAATTTATTTAAAAGACTTTCAACCTCATCCTTTTGTGATAAAGTTTTTTTATGACATAAGCCGGTAAACGAGCAAACGGATCACCTGATGGTACGCAATCGGCGTCGCCCATGGACACCCGAAACACCAGAGGCGTTACAAGTGCGTTACCAGCCTTTTGGGGATTAGGAGTTTGAGGATCGTTGGAGATTCAGGGATTTGGGAGATTGGAGAAGGGGAGGGTAATTGGGCCTCCGGTAACCTCATTCACACGACGAAACACAACGCAAGCGTTGCTTCACGTCGGTTTTCTGTGAGGCCGCGGTATCACTCCGGTCGAGCCAGCCCATTCGTGCCAAAGCATGGCTCTCCCACACAGTTACACATTAGTTACACATAGAGCACACATACACAGTAACACAAAAGTTACAAATCTTGACATTTCTGTGTTTAGTTATAGTTAACCAAGACTGTTGAAACCGTTTTGTACCTAACTTGTAGTGCAGGAGATATTTGCCAATTTTCTCTCAAAATTCCTGGCTCATCTATAGGTTCGTGTTTTTAGGTCGAATCTGAAAATACAGTACATTTCTACTTTAGGTACATTTATATTCTCAAAAACTTAATAGACTCAACTAAGAATAAAAAGAGTTATATTAACACTACATAGTTTGTTTAGATTCTCCGATACTATAGATTTATAGCACACAACAGTACTAGTAGTTTCGGAAGGTGCAATTAGGGAAACGTTTAACGTTACAGCCCTATAAATAGGGATGTCGCGAAGTGCTAGAACTTGGACTATGTAGGTTAGGTCGTATACTTTATTTTATTACTTGCCTCATAAATATAAAATGCTAAACTAACCACTGCTATTTATAGTTGCTACAGTCAGCGACTAAATTTACTGATCGGGATTTTGGTTATAAAACAATTTTGTGGTAAGATTTTGTGCTTAATTGTAAATGGAGGTTCTTTATAAATAATTGTGTGTAAAATACTAGTTCACTAGGATTAGCTAGATGATAATGCCGATAACTTAGAACGGTCTATTTTCGTATTATATTTGCATTGGAAAAAAGCTGTGATTGGATTGGACTCGTTTACAACAGTTTGTTACTTGAATTGCAATTGATCAGTTTATTCTGGCTTATAGTCAATATGGGAGGGGATAATAACAGCTGATACGAAAAATAAGTCGTCTGACTACCCCAAACCTTGGGCGTTTGTACTTATCTATACTTCTTTTTGTTCCAGCTATAGCCGCGGTAATCGCGGTGTGTCAGTGCGTACGATTCCGCAAGATGCGTGCGCGTAGCGGGTAACCAATCAGCGTGGCGGGGTACGGGCGGTACGCGGGCGGCGCTGGCGCCTACCATGCGCGAGCGCCCACCGTGCCGCTCAATGCCAGTGAGTATACACCTTTATTTTATGTAGACATAAATTTTAGAATAAGCTTTAAGTTATTGTTATTTAATTCGTGTTAATTCCTCTGCGATTGTCTTGTGAATTAGCTACTCTTAATTTATGTTATTATATTTCTTATTCAAGAAGATATTAAGATATAGAGGTATATATATATAAAATATGATACTATCTTCTTAAAAATGATATAATGTTAGGACGGTAAAGTTTCGTGATCAATTTATTTATATGAACAGTGCATCACTACAAGGAACATTATCTTTTCAAAAATCTATAACCTTTAACAAACCTTTTAGTTTTCCAATAGCAGTCTCGTATAAAAAAGAAAAAACAATCTTGGAAAATAATCTTCGTGCACAAAGCCAGCTGATTGTACTCCCAACGTAGGTATACACTTCCACTGGTAAAGCTACCATCAAAACATGAAACTATAACTGGCACACTGTATTTTACCTCCATTCATATAAATATGGAAATGTTATTTCACGAATTCAAAAGTCAGGAGTTGCAACAAATAGAATGCGAATCAAAAAAGTGCTGTAAGGTATTGGTCATAGAAGAGCGGTGGATGTAGCGACGCGATTCAATGGGAATATTCAATACTTATTTTGTTATTCACGATATCATGTTAGATAGGTTTTTGGGAGATTTACAGACATCTTGTTACTTGATGTCAAATTGGAAAACATTTCTGTGTATACTCTTGGCCATGTCTGTCGTGGCCCTCTTTGTGTACACCTACATACGTCTGAAACCGGCATAATTCTGAATGTACCACTAAAGAGGCAGGTAATAAATGAAGAAAAAAAATAGTCTGGCCATTCAGCAACGTCTTCAAAATTGACAATCTACCTCTATATAAATACTAGAATACTAAGTATTTGAATTTTTATGACAATTGCTACCTTCATGGAAGACCTAGGTTAAGCAAAAATACATTTATAAACTACGTTTAAACTCCAACTTTGACCCCTTCTTTATTGGGGTCGGTTTATTAAGTAACAACTCGGTTCTAAGTCTAACAATCAGTTTTCTAAAGATCACATAAAATCGGTTAGGCCAATCGTAAGGTAATCACGCACAAAAATACAGGTCAGACTGAGACCCTCCTTCTTTTTTTGAAGTCGGTTAAAATGGTCATCATTTTAACCAACAGCATAAAATTGTAACATATTTTCAATAAGGTAATTAGACTTACATGTTAGTTTAAAATTAAGTGCCAATTTTGCGTCAGTCCATCCATTCCCGAACACTGCTAAAGTTACGATGCTAATTCACTGAACATACGCATACAATTAGTAAAATTTATGCAGATTGAAAACCACTACAGAAATTCTATTCGAATTGATAGGATTAATGACATTTTTTTGTAAATACCATATATCATACCATAGTGGTCGATTGAATAAAATAAGATATAAAATGTGAGTATGCTACAATAACAAGCAGATTGTACGGTTTACATATTTAACGATGAGGTTACTCAACTGATTTCAAGCCACATCGGGGCTCATACTTGAATCTGACGTAACAAGTGTTGCCCAGTCAGTTGAAGGCAATTCTTTGAAATACATATATCATAATAGCAGCAATTAAGGACTTTAGGAATATACCTCTATATAAAAAAATATTAAAAAAACAGAAAGTAATTGGGTGTAATAAATTAAGGAGCTTAATAAATCATTTTATTTAAAAAATCAATAATCGCCCGCTACCGCCTCTTTTAAAGTCGTAACACCAACAGTTAGCGTATGTCACGTTATTTTGTGGCATACGTTGTCACGGCATGTCAGCTCGAATAGATCGTGACCCGGTTCCAAGCATGACAGACCTTCACGTAATAATTACGCCTGTAACGATTGGGTGCTGTTAATTAGGGCGATTATTTTAACTTGTACTTTGTCAACAGGGAGCTAATGTAGCTGTTCGTTTGACCAGGTTATTCTGAAGTGGGGTTTTTTGAGGGAAAATTATTTATAGGTGGTATGGGGTTGTTGTTCTGCCTAGGTTTAGATAATGAAGATGATGGGGTTGATGATAAAACACGTCTTAGGGTTGTATACATATGTATTATGTGTCATGACCACGGAGTATCGTAGTGTAGAGCAGGGTTTCCCAAACTGTGGATCGTAACCCATTGGTGGGTTGCAAACGAATTTAAGTGGGCCTTGTTTGTAAAACGACGAACTAATTGTCCGTTCTGTGTTTTATTTTACATATTGGTAATGGTTCAATTTCCTAAAACTGGGTCCTGGGTTTAGGAACTTAATTTAAATAGGTCGTAGTCCAGACAACTTTGGAAGCCACTGGTGTAGAGTATTTTCATATAAGGCTTTGACTCGTGAAAAGATTTTTTTGGTCCTATAGAACCGATTATAGCATCTAAAAATCTTTATTAAAAAAATAATATGTTTTCTTGAATGGCAAAAAATACCTAGTTTATATTGAGTTAAAAATCTTGTGTTTACATAATAACAGCAATGCACTTTGTGGTGATTTTTAAAAACTCAAAAGATCGCTTCACAAAAACTTACGAACATAGAGAAATTATGCCCAAACACATCCAATTATAGATACAAATTGTAATTACAAAATCGCAACACAAAACCTCTAAACCTAATTACCATTTATCAATTCCAATTGTGGAGCGCATCGTATCGCACGTTTCACAATGCATTGCGTATTATGTACCATAGAAGGTCGCTCATTGTCGTATTGTGTGCGCAATGTATGGTATTCAGTGAGGACTTTGCGGCATTTCAAATTATCGGCTTGATGTATGGTTGGCTGTGTGGGACCTATTCATTCAGATATTATGAATGTTTGTGTGTTTGTGATATTGGGAGATTCTCTTCTACTAGTATTTGTGTCTTTTAATTAACGAAAGGTTACGGGTCACGCCTTACAAGGTAGAAATGTATGCATTAAATCGTCTGTCTATTTGTTTTGGAAAATAGAAGTAGAAAGTACTTATATCAAATAGCAACTTGTTTGTTATTCTTGAAAATTTTAGTGAGAGGTGCACATTAGTACATTTACTTTGTCCATGTAATGAGTCCCTTGTCCTAAATAGGATAACATAACATAACATCACGCCTTTTATCCCCGAAGGGGTAGGCAGTGCACATAACTGCACTTAATGCCACACTGTACAATGTAACACCCACTTTTCACTATTTATGTTATGAGTCCCATGTAATAGGGGGTGAGCCTATCGCCATATACCGGGCACAATTTCAGACTCAGTGCTACTCCTGAGATTTTTTTTAAAACCCTGTAATTATTTGCCCGACCCGGGAATCGAACCCGAGACCTCTTGCCCGGCATCAGTCGCACTTGCGACAACTCGGCCAATGAGGCAGAAAAGTAGATAAGCAGTAAGTGTTTAGAAACCTTTGTAGAATATACCTGATCATTCCTTCCTAGTATATTGGTCTATAACTTCTTAGGGGAACCGTTCACTGTTGACGTTTTAGCATAAATTTGCATCGAACCCGTAGTGCTCAGTAAATATTTTGTGATTAAATTGTACTAGTCAGCGAGGATTAATATGCAACACCTGGATGTTGCACCTGCGTCCTGCACCTCTATCTAATGGTTTAGGATAAACTGGACGCCGTTTATAAGTTGACTAAACTGTAATTTTAAGATCAAGTCTGGTGCTCTTTACAAGGGTAGGTAAAAGAATAGCTGCAGGCGAATTTATTTCAATAATAAGAATTTCAGTACCATGAATAGAATATTTAGAATATTTTCCCAACATTTATTCACCCCTCTTCTCTATCTATTCACCTCTCGAATTCTATTCACCCCGTTTTACCGTAGCTATATTATTGTCATTGTCATATAGCCCTAGACGGACATATTATAGTGACCAGATTGGCGATATATTAAAGAAGGGCCAAATTAAAAGTGCCCTTAACCGATAAGCATGCATGAAAAGATTTATGACTATTGATGAAGCGAAAGAGGTATGTAGGAATCGTAGTAATTAGCGTTCCATAGTCTCTGCCTACCCCCATGGGAGATAGGCGTGAAGTTATGTATGTATGTATCTATATAGTATTTATTATACACAAACATTTCAAATATACGTCTACTATAAGAAAATGAGATGCTTTCCCCATGAAAATTAAAGTTATAGTGACATTCTCACACTCACAGACTAAAATAAGCATTCATATCTATTTACACCAACCAACTAAGGGCTTATACTAAAACCTCAAAGTGACGTTACTACACGAAACCAGAGCTAATACATTTGAATATATAATGACGTCATATCTGAGGTCATTGACTTGCCCATGAGAACTTGAAAGGGTTACCACAGTGACGTCTAGGCTGTAGACATGTTTGAAGTTAGAGATATGGTAATGAAGGGATGTGGTTAGGTTTGGTATCTATTTAATATGATATTATACCTGTTATGCCTGATACACAGAAGGGACTTCTGCGTATACCCCTATTAAGGTCATCGCAAACCTAACAAGCACGACTCCGGCCCGGTTCCAACCTAGCAACTAACTTGTCATTTAAATATGAACTTTAAATCGTATTTCGTATGACATATACCTCTATATTTCATAACGTCATTATAAAAAGCCGTAAGCGTGACGCCCGCGCGGCGGTTGCGCGCTTACAACCTTTTTGTAATGTTTCCAAAGTAAAAAATGCCGTGGCGAAGCCGTGCTTGAGGCGAGCCGTGCCGGAGCCGTGCCGGAGTCGTGCCGGTGCCGTGCCGGAGTCATGGTTTTTAGGTTTGTGATAACCCTTACAGTCACAAGAGACCGTGACCGGGATTAGGTCTGTTTTATCACTATCATCACCATACCAGCCATTAGGCATCGGCAGCTGAGCATAGTCATCGCGCAATGACTTCTAGATAGGCCAGTTGTAAGCGACCTGTATTTATTCTTATACTAGTGACCCGCCCCGGCTTCGCACGGCTGCAGTTAGAAACCTCTAAATTTATCAGTGTTTCTCTAATATATTGTACATGTATTATACACATAAACCTTACTGAAGAATTACTCTATCTATTAAAAAAACCGCATCAAAATCCGTTGTGTAGTTTTAAAGATCAAAGAATACATAGGGACAGACAAACGGCGGATAGCAACTTTGTTGTATACTATGTCGTGATAGTGATTAGAAGCACGAGGTTTCGCCGACTGGCGACTGGTGACTTGAAGATCGGAGTTATGTCTGCATTTACTGTGGACATCTTGTAGCCGATATTATGATGATGATGTTAACTTACTCCATAATTCATTGTGAGCATAACATTAAATGTGATCAACGTTACCCAACCGAAAAAACACATGTTTAGTTTCTTGATCAAAGTAAAAAAAACAGTTTCAAAGCACTCAGCTCATGAAACCCTCTTTCTAACGGCGGCGATAATCATCTAATACACTTTCCGCCACGCCATAATCCTAATAAGCCCGCTAATCGTATGGCCCATCAATCATTCCTGCTGTGGCCACAAAAAATCCTACAGCGAGATGGGTCGCCAGACCATTGATACTGAACATCGTAAATCATACTAATATTCATGTATTATTGTGTATATTTTTTGCGCGGCGGGATATTTTTTTTATTAGGTATTTTTGAAATCTGGGTTTTTTCATTGTGATTTTTATTTGGGTTAGGGCTTTTGTTGTCGTATGGGGATTTTTAGATGTTGATACCATAATGCTTTACTTTGATTTGTGGATATATGATTCTCATAATATCCCTTGTGTTTATGGTGGGCGCCGATAGCTAACTTTGTAAGTTACCATAAAAAACTAGAAGACACTAAATTCACTATAGAGATAGTAGCTATATAAACTAATATTTGTAGCAAATATCTATAAACCAAGCAACTAAAAAGTCATCCTTGTAATTGGCCCATACCAGTAATATTTCATGTCAAATCAAATGGACAGCTTGATTTGATATTAAATACTTATCAGTCTCAATCATAGACACAACACCAACTATCCAATTTGCACCACTATAAACAATATTACCACGACGACTGCCCACATAAAATAAATCCTAATCTCCTTCAGCACTATACATCTTCAATTTGAAAACTTGTTGACTTTACGGAATCGGTTTTGCAGGAGAATGTGAAATTGTAACGTGGAGCACACTAATGCATATTCGTGTGAACATTTAAAGTTAAGGATGTCTGTGTGAGGCAGATTACGAGAAATCTTTAGCACATTTTGAGATTGAACGAGCACTTTCTGTCAGCGTGATTTCGTGAACGTACTTGGATATATGTGTATGTGTTTGTACGTGTGTGTCATGTGGTTTTAATTTCAATGTAATTTGTAGTTTATTGGATTTAAGTTGTGTTTTAATACGCATTTATTACTAATAGATTACATTTAAAACTATACAACTTAACTAAATAAAACTAAGAATAACTGTTTACAAAGAGCGTCAAAAAATTCGCCCGCATCGATGTCTTCTGGGTACTTCTTGTTGGCAGCATTGCCACGGGCCACGTGTGTATGGCAAAGCGTAACCTCTGACCGAGGAACAGACCAGCCCTTTAGTCACGAGATACGTCGACAAGGCGTTTTGAAATATTTTTAAAGTATGGATACTCAAACTTAATTACATATTATACGTCTGTCGTTTGAGGCTTTCTGCAGCAGCTGTTGTCGAATATTTTTGGATGGATAGTGTTATGTTAACTTTTGTCTTCTTATATTGTATCACTAATTAATTTAGTTTGTATGATTATTGAGAACGAGAAAAAAAAATACTTTTGAGGGAAACGGAAATTACATTGAATCGTGTACCTATCAAATCCTGTAATCACGAAAATATTCAAAAGAGATATAACAAATATTCAGTACAGTAAACAAAAACAATGTACTTAACACACATGAAAACTTCAATAAATAATTTAAGGCAGTATACCTTATCATAGAAAGTCTAATCAAATCAGTCTAACGAGCAACAAGGCTTAGTCATAAACATATAAATTTATTTTTGTTGCCCAACCACTGATATTAAACAGTGCATGAATTGTTTGTGAACCTTGATCACTAGCCTCAATAAGAGCCAGTTAGCGGCGGTACCACGCCACCCAAATAACGATTCAAAACCTACTTATTATTAAAAACCATTCGGTGTAAAAACAAACATCAACAAAACTCGATTTTATACCTTAATTCTCGAAGAATAAAGTTCAAGATGATTCGTCAATAAAATACTTTTTCATACACTCATGTTCGAGTGACCAAATATTTTTTCTTTTCAGCTTTTTGTTCGGGAAAAATGGAACGTGTTTTTCATTCGACGTTTCGGTTTTATTTAGTGGAAGTAAGTGTTAAAAGATTTTTTTATAATGTCTACGAGTAATTTAATTGGCTCGTTGGTTGAGTGATTGGGAGATCGGCTGTTGAGCACGAGATGTAAGATTTGATTTGATACTCTTGATTGCACGGTTGGCGAGGTGGCCGGGCATATGGCTGCCGCACAACGTATCGCGAATTCGATTCCCGCACGGAACAAGTCTTTGTGTGATCCACAGATTGTTGTTCCGGGTCTGGGTGTCATGTGTACATATGTGAACTTGTATGTTTCAAACGCACCCACGACTCGGGAGGAAATCCTAGTATGGGGCAATGTTTCTTTTTTTAACTTATTCGTTTCGAAGTTCTTGAAATTGGACATGTTGTTAAATGTTCTCTATTAGAACGATTGCGCTTCAATGATTTTGCTGATGAAAAAGATGAGGTGAGAGAGTATAAGCGTGATGTTTTATTACATAATTCAGAAGGTGGAAAAGGCTATTCAAATGAGATTAAACTGATCTGAAACACGTGCAAACTATAAAATGTCAGGATACTATCTCACTAGAAGAAGTCTGTGTTACTTATAACTTCGAACGTTTTGAACTAATGTCTCATTGACACGACTGCACGGTTGGCGCGGTGGCAGGGCAACTGGCTGCCGAGCAACGTGTCGCGGGTTCGTTTCTTGCACGGAACGACTCTTTGTGATCCACAGATTGTTGTTTCTGGTTTGGGTGTCATGTAAGTGAACTTGTATGTTATGTACGCACCCACGACACAGGAGAAAATCCTAGGGTGAGCCAACATAAAAAAAAACAGTAAATGTATTAACGTAGATGTAGAACAACAAATACACAAATACAGGTGTGTGTTGTGAGTTGAAAGATGTATTAAAATAATAATATCGGATTTATTCAACGTCTATTTTGCCTGACAACTAGTTTGTCATAAAACCTTATTCTTAGCACTTAATTAGTACTCTACTTACGTAAAAAAATAACCCTAAAAATTATCTCCAACTAACTGCTATCCGATGTTCACAGGAAACTAATTCCGGTATTAATCTCCCGATAATCAAACAAAATTTCACATATCATTGGGTCAGTCTACATTTATATATAAGGTCGTTAGTTGGACGCGTCGGCCCGTAATAATTGAATTACAGTCACGGTTATGCAACTAAGTTGGTGCCAAGCGAATATAGACTGTATGTGTTTAGCAAATTGTATTATTTCGCGTGTCAAGCTTTAGATACGTGTTTCTCGGGTGGCAATGGACGTCTCCTTTATATTTTCATCCGCTTCCTTGATGGCGGAAAAATCTTGCTCTTTTGTTTTTATTTTTATGTAAAGATAGTACTCGAGTTCGTGGCTAAGTGGCAGAGGAACATCAATTGTTCTTTCGATTCAGTTCAGTGTAAGGATCCGCTGATTGGTTGAGAGTAGGGCGCCGTTTTGTAATCGTGTCGATGATGTAGCGTAGGTATCTGTGTTGGGTGCTCAATCGAAATGGAATAGGCACTACACCATAACATTTTTAATTTTTTTTCTTTTTTTTTAATTGGGGGATAATAAGTACCTTATAATAAATCCAGACAAAAATCAGTTCCTATTCCAAATTTCATCTCGATTCTTCAGCCGTTTTACATGATTGAGTAACAAACAAACACAAAAACACGTAAACAGACTGACTTTTGCATTAATCTATAATATATTAAGATTGAAGTAGTTTCGTGTTCCAAAAATCATAATAATATAACTACCAGTTCAAAATGTATGCAAAATGGCAAAACGTTTATTACTTTATTCATAATACTAGAATCTCATAGAAAAAAATATTATAGATTTCAAATTGTAAATACTAGCCAGTTAGAATCTTTTCTACAGTTTGCAAAATCATCTCAAATGACGTGTGGGAGAGAATGGACGACTCGACTGGAGTGATACCACGGCCTCAGAAGACCGACGTGAAACAACGCCTGCGTTGTGTTTCATCGTGTGAGTGAGGTATCCGCCCCTCCTTCCACAATCCTTGAATCCCCAACAATCCTAATCCAAAAAGGCCGGTAACGCATTTTTAACGTCTCTGGTGTTCCAGGTGTCCATGGGCGGCGCCGATTGCTTACCATGTGATGTGATCCGTCTGCTCGTTTACCAGCATATCCTATAAAGAAAAAAAAATCTCAATGCAAATACAATGCGCAAAGTTACCATTTTATCAACATCTGATGTCTGCCTGTAACGATGCAACTAGATCAAACAAAATATCTGAAGAGATGAGCTATGAGATATTTTACGAGATAACTCTGTTGTTTGTCGAGTGAGTTGACTTGATCACTCGTTTGTGAAGGGGGAAGGGGGACACTTGGTAGGGGGGATTGTCTTCCATCTTGTGTCACGTGTTTTGTGTGAATATTCGACATGTGATTAGTAAGTTTGGGAGATTCTTTCATTGATTGGGTTTTAATTGTTAAAACTAGTTTTAAAAGTATGTTTTAAACTATTTTATTGATCTAAGGACTCGAAGACGAGAATATTGCCTCGTTGATCATAGTTTTAAGTACGACTGCTAAAGACATTTTAGACACTTCTTTACTAAGAAGAAATTCTAAAGTAGAGGGTATTTACCTTCTACTTTAGAATTTCTTACTAGGTTATTAGGTGATTATTAAACTGCCTCGTTGGCCGAGTGGTTGCAAGTGCAACTGCCGGGCAAGGGGTCTTGGGTTCGATGCCTGGTTCGGGCAATAATACTTTGCCCCTGTCGGGCAATAAAACTGCGTTTTTTTTAAATTCTCTGTAGTAGCACGGAGTCTCGAATTGTGCCCGGTAGGTATATGGCAATAGGCTCACCTCCTATTACATGGGATTTATAACATAAATAGTGAAAACTTGGTGTTACATTGTACAGGCCACTGTGGCTAATGTGGCACTGTGGCCTTTTGTACCCGAAGGGATAGCCCTTCGGGTACAAAAGGCGTGATGACGATGTTATGTAATTAGGTGGTGTATATGGCAATATATCATGTCGGGGTAACAACTTTAGCGTCTGTTGTTATATGTACCTAACAATATTCTAATTTATGAAATATATCAAATCAAATCAAATCAAATCAAATGTCTTTATTTGCTGAACAGAGGTGTAGTACATAATTAGTGACTAAGGTGTTATTTATTTTGTTACATATTGTATCTCTTTGTTCTACCCGTTGGGCATGCAAATGTTGGGTATGTCTCAGCCATTGTACGTATTAATTAACTTCACAATCAGTCAATATATGTAGGTACGAGTCAAAAATATGTTTTCACATTCATAAAGCAATCAAATAATTAGTCATACAAATTATACATCAATAATCGACAAAAACTATACTGCTGAAGGTTGAGGTTTGGAAATAAAGTATAAGACGACTGTGACTTTTTGTCCCTACAGTGTTATCCCCTATTACATGGAAACATGCAACTCATTACACAATTTAATTAAGTACCTAGACCTCAGCCTTTATCTCCCTCCTTATATACTGATCACGAAAAGGTAAAACAGTGTAAAGGATCTATCAAACACGAATTGAAAGGCCGTTTATACAGCGTGTTACGGTATCCGAGCTACAATTTCCTACATTACGTACAACTTTGGATATCGTATGTATATCTTGAAACCAATATGGCATAACTCAATACTCGTAAAAGGGTAGGATATCACTCTCGTCTTCGATAAGCACCATTTATTTTAACCGTACACTTACGTACATTTTCTTGTTTATTGGTATACCCTTACTATCCTTACTGATATTACAAATGCGACATTGTGTTTGTTTGTGTTCCTTTTATATTGTATCGGAGCGTTTCCGTTGTATGATTTTTGTGTGTTGAGAAAGTCAGGATGCTATAGAGTGATATAGGGTTTCTTCTGAAAAATATTCCGTTAAAATATTACTATAAAAAAATACTTATTAGTCAAATACCCAAAAGAAGGTACCTACAATGTTAGGTAAGCACATAAACTCATGCCTTATGGTGCATTTACATTCACATTATTACTCGCTAGTTGTTCGCAAGCCGTTTGCGATATGCTCGCATGCCGTTCGCAAGATGTTTGCGCGCCGTCCGTGCGCATTCCGAATGAGACAAATTAGCACAAACAAATCATACGCAGCTATTGTTAGACTTCTCTTATAGGATAATGTAAGTTTTAAATGGTCTTAACGGCTACAAATCTTTGTTAATCTTACTGGCTATTCGCCAATCGTTGTAATGTATGGTGACTTGCTGAGCTATGGACCGTACGAAACGATTTATAGAGGGACTAGTGACCTTATGGGGCCTAGGAAATAGGTAGGTCTAATTCTGTACTGACTTAATTGATGTAGCTACGTACTAAGTTTTTTACGATGGTATTTTGCTCTATTATGTGGGTTGACCTTATAATAGGAACTTACAGTTTGTAATGTTATCTTTCTTCATTTTACGCTGACGTTTACCTATACACGAAACAGGAGAAAATCCTAAAAATGGCCACAAGGGGTAACATAGTGGTCAAACGTCGGTTTATCAAATATAAAAAAGGAAATATCCTTGTGAACCTACCTAGGAGTTTCTCAAAGGGGAAAGGGAAAGGGGAATACCCCTTTATCGTGTCCCAATACTGTGTTCAAATAAGTAGATAATTTCATATGAATCAATTAGGTCAAAATAAGCGTTAGCGATAAAAAAAAAATGGTTTTATTTAATTACATTACACTGTTGAAAACGGTTGTATTTATGTAGTCTACCTACTAGGTTTGTTAAGATAGGTAATTCTATAAAAGAAGAAAAAAAATATTTCACTTGTACGAAATGAAATGCTAATATTATAATAGCGCGCGCTATCTTACCTGGTACATACCTTTTTTTTTTTTTTTTTTTTTTGAGGGGGGAAAATCATCCAATGACTTCTCCCGCCCGGGTGAGGCGGGAGGGAGTGTCAGACTCTTACTGACTAAAAACCACCCCGTTCCTACTCCTGCACTTCGAGCCGGAGCCCCGGCAACCCGTTAAGTCTTCCGCGGCTCCGTATCGGCGTCAGCCCTGTTAGGCCCCATCTGTGGTGGTCTGATGGCTCCTTGAGGCGCGCGCGGAACGCGACGCGCCGTACGCTCGGGCCTGGTTCTGGTCGGGCGGCGAGTCACCCGTGCTCGCCGTCCGCAGGCCCGTGCTTACGGTGGCCGGAGATCGTCTCGCGATCCCCGACGCCCGGAGTGTCTCTCGCGACGGCCGGGTCGTGAGGAGGTTCGTTCCCTCACGCGCTCCGCCTCCTCCTTAGCTAGCATGACTGCTTCGCAGAAGGAGGAGACGGCATCCCAGTGCCCCTTGCTCCGTACCATGGTCTGAACCAGAGCCGGACGCGAGAGGTCGCCGTCGCCGATCACATTCCTGAGGACACGGCGGTGCTCAGTCCACGCAGGACACACCGCCACCGTATGCTCCACCGTGTCCTCCGGGCGATCCTCGCAGTGATGACACCCGGGCGTTTCCTCCCGCCCAATCCGAAACAGGAACCTACCGAAACTTCCGTGTCCGGTAAGCACCTGCGTCAGGCGGTAGGTGAGGACGCCGTAGCGTCTCTCAAGCCACTCCTCAAAGAGGGGACTTACCGCTGCAATGACAGCGAGCCCACCCTGGTACATACCTACAGAGTGAAAATACTCAATTCGTACATTGACCCTGTAAGATAAAACCGTTTTGGTGTGGTATAGGCGCATTAATTATTGTGTTATGTCACTTGTTTTCCGATAATCCCACTTGCTTTCGTTTATCACTTGTATTTTATTGAAACTTAATTATTTTTTCCAAACTTGCTACAATTTTTCTAACTTATTTGTTTAAAAAAGGGTTTTTTTTTCATTAATTTATTATATTAAAACTGCAATGAGTTTTTTATATTTAATTCTTATTAACTAACGTACACTAATTGACTTGTTTCATAGAACTACCTCTAGTAATAAAATCAACAAAACTTCACATTACCTAGTCAATACGATACCTGTTGAAGGCAACTTTGTGTGAGTAAAGTTTCAATATTTCACGAGCCGCCATCATTGTTCTACCCCAGACGTAGAACCCTGTTCAATATAAATAAATAATACGTAGCTTTCGATCGAATAAACAGTGCTTACCTACTCTAAAAGATTATCATCGGTACACATTGATACATTGAACCGAACTTCTAATTGAGTACAACGCCATCTAGTATTTATTAGATTAATATTGTAAACTCATGCAGTTTTACCGACAGCGCCGCTCTGCGCATGCGTAGATGTGTTCGAGGCCACGGTCACAACTACAATCACTGGTTGATTACGCACACATTGGCGGCCCGGTTCGCTCCGTTGTCAAACGTGTCTGACATTTTGTAGTAAATAATGCTGTAATAGAAGTGATTATATCGTGTTTGTGATAGTGAAAAGAAATAAATGTAAGTATTACGTTTTATTATAACTAATTTACATCGATTTTAATGAATATTCAGTCTATTTAACACAGAATGTTGCAGTACAATAACTTTACAGTTTTGGCTGCAGTGCGCATGTCAGGTTAATTATTCAATGGTGTTATCACTTAATAACTGGAGTGGACTTTATCATAAACACATAATAATGATAAATGTTATCTATTTTTATTCCAAATTTTGTAACTATGCTGAATAAGAGACACAATTTCGATGAATATTATAACATCCGATATGGTCTAGTGGCTAGGATACCTGGCTCTCACCCAGGAGGCTCGGGTTCGATTCCCGGTATCGGAATAACTTTTTGTAACATTTTTTTCTTTTTTTTTTCAGATCCAAAATGAACGTCAAGGCGGCTTTGGCCATTACTATGGTCTTTGTGGGATGTTGTTCCAACGTAGTGTTTTTAGAAATGGTTGTAAAAGAAGACCCGGGCGCGGGTAATTTAGCAACATTCCTACAATTTTTATTTATCGCTACAATGGGATTTATAACAGTTGGAAAATTCGGTACAGCGAAAAGAAACATTCCATTCAAACAATATTTATTACTAGTTGGATTTTTCTGGACGAGTAGCGTTGCGAACAATTATGCATTCGACTTCAACATATCGATGCCTTTGCACATGATATTCAGAGCTGGATCGTTGATGGCGAACATGGCTATGGGTGTATGGATCTTAAAGAAGAGCTACCCACCTTTGAAGTACCTGGCCATCTTCATGATATCAGCTGGTATAGCTTTATGTACTATAGTATCCAGCGGCGATGTGAAAGCACCTAGAGAAACTCACGAAGATGCAGCTGAGGAAGAGAGACTGAAGTTCATCGACTGGCTCTGGTGGTGTCTAGGAATAACCATTCTAACCTTTGCCCTATTCGTATCAGCTCGTATGGGAATCTTCCAAGAATCACTATACTCAAAGTACGGAAAGCATCCATGGGAAGCATTGTACTACACGCACTTACTACCACTAGTATTCTGGTTGCCAACAGCCTCAAATCTTATTGGACACGTCAAAATCGCCACAGAAACGCCTATAGTAGAATTCCTTGGCTTTGAATTTCCAAGACAAGTTTTGTGGTTGATACTCTATGTCTTAACTCAGGGATTATGCATCAGCGCTGTTTACGTATTAACAACTGAATGTGCGTCTTTGATCGTGACCTTGACAGTGACATTAAGGAAGTTTGTGTCGCTTCTCTTCTCCATCGTTTACTTCAGAAACCCATTCACTCTTGGACATTGGATTGGTACTCTCCTAGTCTTTATTGGTACCATGATCTTCACTGAGCTCCTACAGAAGACGGTAGCATTGTTCGTACCATCGAAAGTGGAGAAGAAGAAGAAGAAATAATACGCAATGTGTTTTAGATAATCAGACTGTATGGAATAGAGTGATTGATTTCTTGGTGAGAATAGTCCCTGCAAGAGCTGGTCCCTTCTAGATTAATAATAATAGTGGTTTCTTCTATTATAATAGTGCTTAATCAAACTTTTTACCATAGACATGTCTCTCAGCTAACCTTGCTAAGTATCAAACACAGTGCTACTCAAAAATGCAAATTCTAGTGATAAAAACAAGTTCGAGATGTGCTCGCCGTTATTCTACAGTTATAAAAATAGCAACTCTATAGTGATATGATTGTAATCAATTGTCATGGACGCTTAAATTCAATTGTTTGAAGTGCTATCGTAAGGTTGCCGGTAGTTATTCAGTTAGATGTTACATACTAAATTCATAAGATAAAAATAGACTATATTCAGGACTTATTTAACCCTTTAGAACAAAAATTGCTGTAGATATACTTAAACAATTTCATCGTAAAATAATATTTCAAGTTATTTATCGAATTTATATTGACGTCTAAGTAAAAATAATAACTTTGTTATTACTTAGTTTCTGAAGGCTCAAACAGATAACAGTTTTGTAATTTGATATATTTTCATGTAATGTAAAGTTTGTGAAAGCGAATAATTATTATTCATAATATGTGATCAGTAAGTGTAGAGGTAGTGTATTCATAATATGTGTTATAATATTGTTGAAAATTTAATGAATTAATTCTGGACTGAAAGTCTCTATTTCTTTAATACATTTTCAACGTTATCCTTCTGTAATAAGGTTGAAAATCAATAATTTAATTTAACGACGATTGTCACTGATAATGTTGGGAATATTGGTTCAGTTATATATAATTCGTTGCGTACACAAATATTGTTACAACAAATCAATTGTATCATCACAAGTAGTACAAATCTATTTAATACTTTCAAAATGGTGACTTGAATTTATTGTTATTTTACCGTGAGCTACTTACTCATAACGAGTCCTTCCTATCAATGATAATATTACAAGTCATCCAATGAGAATATAAATATGTATAATCACTATATGAAGCAGTTTAGTGCTCTGTCATTCCACGTCTAACAGACCGGTAACTAAGATGATTATATCATGTCTCGTCATCATTTAGCGTCATTGTACATTATGCAAAACAGTTTCGATATTTTTGATGAATTTCTAAATTAGTCTAAATGACTGCCTCGTTGACCGAGTGGTCGCAAGTGCGACTGCCGGGCAAGGGGTCTCGGGTTTCATTCCCGGGTCGGGCAAAGTATTACTGGGTTTTAAAACAAACTCAGTAGTAGCATGGAGTCTGGAATTGAGTCCCGGTATATTATGGCAATAGGCTCACCCCCTATTACATGGGACTCATAACATTAATAGTGAAACGTGGGTGTTACATTGTACAGTGGCATAATGTGCACCTCTGCCTACCCCTTCGAGGATAAAAGGCGGGATTTTATCCATCCATAACATCACGCCTTTTATCCCCGAAGGGGTAGGCAGAGGTGCACATTCTACCACAGTACAATGTAACACCCACTTTTCACTAGTTGTTATGAGTCCCATGTAATAGGGTGTGAGCCTATTGCCATATACCGGGCACATTTCCAGACTCCGTGCTACTACTGAGAATTTTAAAAAACCCAGTAATACTTTGCCCGACCCGGGAATCGAACCCGAGACCCCTTGGCCGGCAGTCGCACTTGCGACTACTCGGCCAACGAGGCAGGATTTTATGTTATGTCTATTAATATAGAAGTACAGTAACGCTGTTGTTTTTTAGGTACTTTTCGTTAATTAATTTCAATATGCCTTACCTTTCATGGGATTTGAATACTGTATCTGTATATTCGATACATTTGAAGGCATCCTAGTTTCCATTTTGGTTTATTTTTTTAATTTCCGACTTTCTATAAGTGACGTGGATTACTTTACCTGGATAAAAATTATAAAAAATAAAAGGTATAGAGGTATATAGAAAATAAACGGCTTGTAGTGAATTTTTAAACATTCGGTAATATTATACAAAGACAATATAGCTAACGATTTCTTTACAAAAATATTGAATCATTCAACTTAATGGTTTCTTTAAATATTTTTTGTTCGTACTCAACGCATGCGCAAGGCCGTCTCTAACCGTTCACCAGATTTATGTTGTTCCGAGTTATTTATATGACGGATTGTTTATTTTTACATATTTATTATGTCTTATGGTATGTTTATCTGCATATAATTGTGAGACAAAGTAGTAATTACACTTATTTTATGCTATTTAATGATTGTTACATATTTAGTTCCTGATTAATGCTTTGACTGCAATAGAAAACTGTTGAAGGCAAATCCTCTGCTAATGTCTGTCACCGGTGACCCCCATGGCGTTTAATGTGTTAAGACAATATTAGTGCCATATAAATCACCGAGGCGTTCATATAACATGTAAAAATTTCAAGTTGCTAAGTATAATATAATAGATTTTCAATTGTATATCATAAGGAATAAGGTTGAGTATCTATTAAACTAATAAATACTATCGAAGTCTTACCGGCTTTTAAGATTTTCGACCTTATTCTCAAATGGGTAAAGTTGAAAATCTATTGAAGTAATTTGATATTTTAGGGTTAGTTGATTATCTGGTTACGATGTTGAGGGATAGGTACTTGCATTACATATTCAGAGTTGATGAGTTGTAAAATATTTATTTTTTGGTTGCAACATTAGCTTATGAGAAATTGCTATTAAAAGTGATACGTTTGTTTATTTATTATTATGTAAAAGTATTGTAAACATAGAACGTAAAGAGTATATTAAGTTGATAAAGTAAAATCAGTTATGAAAGTGTTAATTTAATCCATTTTATTGAGATACAATATTCATTTAAATGGTCAGAGACACCATAATAATATGTCCATTCATAAACATAAAACTACTTTTTAAATTATTGTGAAAACACAAATTGACATCTGTCATTCTGACATGTGTCAAAGTGACATTTGTAGAATAATAAAATAGTAATAATTTAGAGGTATTATGGTTGGAATTTGTTGCCTTTCTTATGGACGTATTGAGCGTGGATAATTTTTATGTATTAACAATTTAATTGGATTTTGTATATGAAAAAGCAGCCTATATGCCTCGGGTGTGATGTTAAGTATAGATCAATTTATAATGTGATTAAATATAAGTTCTAATTGTTATGAAATAAATTAACAGGTTTTTATAAAGTATGCATGTTTTTTACTTATCCTAGAACCTTTTTTGAGAACGTAGTTCACAGTTTATAGTATTATTATCTAGCCTTGCAAATAAGTTATTTATTTTATAGACCCTTTCTATAGATGTTGAGTAAACAAATAGTAAGGTGTAGTAAAAAATACAAAAAATACATAATAGTATTAGTAAGTATCCCATATCGATTACAATTTTATTCTTAATATTATTTCATCATTCTTAGTTTAGTTTGGCTAGCGATTTTGAATTGTCTTGATACATAATTATTTAACAAATACTTCAAAATAGTTACGAATCATTATATACTTAGTGTATATCAATAAGATATTTAAAAGTTTCTTAACATAAGTAATAAATAATCGAGTCCGTCTATTACATGCACCTCTGTCTCGAATCGTAAGCTGCATTCATCAAGGACATCTCTACTTACAACACCCTTGGAAGTAATGACAAAACATGAACGTAACTAGTCTTCAACCCTTCGGCCAATGAACTCTCAACTAATAACGTCCTATTTAGGTACTTAGGTCTTATCTAGATTATGAATACGCGTAATTTATGTCGTGTCATAGATACGAGAGCTATAAATATCTGCATGTAATAGCTGCTGATCATAAAAATCTAGGCGGTGTGTTCACGATTACAGATTTTCGTAACTGATTAAATTGGCTATTGGATTTCATCACACATTTTCTTTTATTTTTCTATTTAATCATAGTGACTGCCTCGTTGGCTGAGGGGTCGTAACTGCGACTACGGTCGACTGCGACGGCAAGGGGTCTCGGGTTCGATTCCCGGGTCGGGCAAAGTACTACTGGGTATTTTATAAATTCTCAGTAGTACAACGGAGTCTGGAATTGTGCCCGGTATATGGCAATAGGCTCACCCCCTGTTACAGTAGACTCATAACATAATTAGTGAAAAGTGGGTGTTACATTGTACAGTGGAATAATGTACACCTCTGCCTACCCCTTCGGGGATAAAAGGCGTGATGTTATGTTATGTTCTGTCATAGTGAGTTGTGAACTCTTACGGGTTGGTTGAGTGATTGTGATTGTGTTGATGGAACACTGGGACATAGTACAGTGGTCCGAAGATCAATCTACTCAAATCTGTCAAATTCCTTCATTGGATTTTCGACTTTGTGTCAATTGTAATAAAGTTGAAGATGCAATAGAGAAATTTGATCGAAAAGGATAGGTTGGCCTGACGGCCACCGTACCTATAATGCCAATCTTTATAAAAAACTGGAATGCATTTTAATTAAACTTTACACAATAGAAACGATTTTGAGTTCATTCTTTATTGTAGATTATTTCAAGTACCTTATTCATGTATTTTTATCAACGATAATATCTGAGCAGAAAACGCTAAGTCATCATTACTATTGCCATTTGCTATGTCCTTTATATGACCTCGCTTCTATAACATAAACTCGTGTGCTAATATTATGACTGATACTATGAGAGGTTGACTGGGAGAATAGCCATATGGCATTAAGTACATCTTATGAACCCTATTTTTTGTGCAATAAAGTGTTATTAATAAAAAAATAAAAAAAAATAAATGTCGTGTATGTCTCTAAAGCATTGGTGTCGGTTTTTTTCTTAGACAGATATTTTTTCATCAGGAAGCCTTACTATACTACAGTATGTACTGCGGTATATTTCTAAGAATATACACTTAGACTGTGATAAATTGGGAATTAGGTACATGAAAGATTCCCAATACAGGATCGAATGTTATTCTCTAATGAACACGTCTCTTCGTAGTTAGTTCTACAATACAACAATCTAGTTTACCTCATAAGTGATTTATATAGACAAATAAATATATTTTCTTGCTTCTTTCTAATTGTCGCAGTGTCCCGGAGATTAAGGCACCCGCTTGTCAAGCAAGAGGATGCGGATTCGAAATCTGGCAAGTACCAATGTGACTATTTCATGTTGTCTGTACTTTTCGTTTTTCTTGGATGCCACTGGAACCCTTCTTTCTTTCTTCCTGAACTTTCCTGGCTAAGTTTGAGTCAGCACTGAGCCTGAACTCGGCTAAATATCAGTCTGACCTTTATTATCCAAAAAAGGGTAATGCGATGTTCTTGGTCAAAATTTTCTTGAAAAACTTTTAGATGAACAATTGGAAATATAATGCCAAGAAGTGCCAAATTTCTTCCTTCTTAAGTTTGCATGGGATCTGTAATCCATTCTTCGAGAAACCTTTTCTATACAGTGGTGTACTCCAAGCTGATATTTATAACCTTCCCTCTATGTGTATCACTATAGTTAGTTTAAGAACCATTGATGTTTAGTTGAGCATGTATGTGTCTGTATACTCTATGTACTTAGTTGTGATTAGCCCTTAAAACTAAGGATTTTACTGCAAAAATGTCCAGCTGACCACTCACGATGAGTCGCCGCCGCTGTTGCCAACTAATCTTGCCCTAATTGGAAACCGATTAGGGGATTAAGTCTTACACACAACAGTGACAGTTTCCGTGCCGAGTAATCTAGATAACTGCCACGATAGTTGGTATCAATCTGAATTGGGAAAAGCTGGGAAATGGGTAGCGCAACCAGGAGTTATCGGCGGCTAAATGGAAATAACGCTTACGGTTCTCCGTGCAACCAATACTGCCTTAGTTATGTTTTAAGCCCCATGTAATTGAGGGCGAGTCTATTGTTCAAGGAAATGCGCTTAATTATGTGCAAAGCCCTTTGAAATACATGCATGATGTATTTCGCATTGACCAATTATCTTTGTCTCAAGAAATCAACGCACAATCCTCTATAATAGATTTGTGCTCAACAACTAACGTGAGTAATCCTATTTAATTTTAAAATTAATACAACGTATTTTTCCAGAATGAGATTACGTACGTAACATCGTTTAGTTTTTTCACGGTTACCGCCAGCAATCCCATCTGGGGTCTTACCGAAATTATTTGGAGACGTAAACCGCATCTCAAATGCCAGGCCCTGACTCCCAAAAAATTCTGACTAAATAAAAGCAAAGAATGTCGCCCACGTTATCCGTTAGCCACGATTGGGTGCGAAATTAGCGAGCACTAGAGCAAAAGCTTGGCTAGCGAATTTCCTACATCCTATACGCTCCACCAACTTAGAAACCTCACCACTACAACAAAAACTCGAGCCAAAATGAATCTTATCTCGCTGCCTTAAAGGTCAAACCCCCTCCAGGGATGCTAAAGTTAATTTTGCAGTCGCTAAAGCGGACGGCGGCGGAATTTCAACAAGTTGGACGATTGCTTTGAAATACATGATTATGAATGCGCTCGTTTGAGTCTTTATGGTTGGAGAGATAAGGTCGGATTTGGAGCTACGGGAGGATAGAATAAAACGGTTGTTTGGAAGGCAGTGGCCCCAGTAGCAGTGCAGACATTCTTGACGAATGCTGCCAAAAACCGGGCAGTTTTCACCTCGTTCGGGGTACAGTTTATTGTTTTATTTGCGCTTTAGTTTTCTACTGGATTTCGGGTGGTTTAGTTTCGGGACATTTTGAAGAATGATGAGGACATGTTTTTTAAATCTAGGTATTTTATTTGTGTGAATTTTTTTTTCTGATTTTTTGGTGTCGTATTTTTTTTTTGCTTTGTTTTTTGCTCAGATCTCAACGGTCTGTTCTTCAATTCTTAAAATGTGTTATTTTAATTTTTTGTAACGTTTATTTGTATCTTAGTAATAAATATTAAAAAAATCCTTAACCCAACTGGCTTTAACCGTCCATCAATCCTACGAATCTCCAAACAACCCAAATTCTTCAGTAACTCAATAAATACCCCATCCCTATTTCATCCATCATTAAACTAATGTCGCATACAGTGGACTGATAGTCCCGCAGTAAGATTTAGACATCAATAAATTTAGTCAGCCGGCTGCGGGACAATTTATGTACCTATGTCTACAGGAGAATTCCACACCTTCCTGTAGACCAACGCTGGTATGCTTGCACACTGCATGTATTGCAATTTGGACTGAAGTACTTACTTCCCTAGCCTAGATCTCAGGTAGTTTACAGTACAAGTTTGTAAGGAACTTAATTGTTTCTGTGGGTTCTCAGAAGTGGACGCCATTATTTTTAGAAATATGTTAACTATGTATGTGTTAACATATGTTGTTGTGTTTGGAAGATGTTGTAATTTTAGTTTATGTTCCATGCATGTATGTACTGTTGTTTCGATCTTGGATGTGTATTATTTAGATTTGAGTCGAAACCTCTTAAATTATCACTATACAATTTGAAGAAATGCTACATTTCTGTAATGTGATTGGATATTAATTGTGATAATCGCGCTGGAAGTCTCCGTGCTTCTTAAAAAGATTAAGCACCTTCTAGTTGGCTTAAGAACGAAATTTAAGGTAATATAATTATTAATTCTAATGTCACTTTAGAACTACCGAACTAATGTTTGTACACGTTTTGATTTAATAGAATACTAGAGTTGAACTGAACAAAACTGCTGCTTAAATATTGTAATTTAAAAAGATTATCCTGTTGTCACAACGAATACTCATAGTACTCAATAGCAAATGAGTCACTTCCTTCAGTTAAATATTGCAATTGCAATTTATATTGCTGTTTGTAGCTTATTGTGTCTGTATTCACTTTAATCACTTGTATTTTGTCGTTTAACCGACTGCACGTCAAACTACACCGATCGGACAAGATGCTTTAATCGATTGTCAACCTAATTAACTTGCAATAAAGTTGGAAATCTATTAAAGAGCGTGTCGTTGGGCAAGTGGTCGTAAGTGCGACTGCTGCCAAAGTGACTTCGGGTTCGATTCCAGGGTCGGATAAAGTGTATCCGTAGATTTGTTTGTTGTTTATTGAATGCAAATGTAACTATAGCGATTGTCGATGTTTTGCTTTGTGTGTTAGATTTAAGTTGATGTATAACCTAACTTTAAGTTCCCTTGAGATAATTGTTTGAAACGACTTGAGTGTTAGAAACAATTCGATTCTCAGTTCGGAACACTCTTATTCACTCGATCATCGTTACTAATATTATAAATGCGAGTTACATCGTGTTCGATGGTATGGTTTTTGTGCCTAGATTTTTATTGATCTAGTTTTGCGGGCAAAATCTTCTAGTTATTTACAATATTAGTACGACTGATGAGCAGTGGAATAAAGACAACTTACATACGTCGAATAGTTGTGTTAAATGGAATGTGTGTCGTAGTTCCATATATAGTAACGCATGCTATTAAAATGAAAATAACTTAATTGTAAATATGTTGTTTCAGATGGCGAGCCTATCAAATTGCCTGAGAACCTGGAGAGCCTGCCTCGAGCAGAACATTTTGCTGCCCAGCGACATCGATGGAACACCAATGAGGTAAGTAGTCTAATGCTGACAAGAGAACTGATAACCAGAATGTTTTGTATATATTATGTTCCTGTTCTTATGTATTGTATAGATTTATTCGACTCCTATATGGAGTAAGGAGCCAATGTTCAGTATTTTGCGAGCATAGATAGAAATGGGGGACGTTGTAAAGAACAGTGTTAATTAATTTTATGAAAAATAAATATATTATTCCTGATTACTGGCTCCATTCAAAGGTTGTCTGTAAGAGATCGCATTCTACGACAAGACCGCCCATTGTACATATGTTTTATTTTTCCCTTTACGTTTTAATGGTGTTATACAATAAAGTGTAAAACAAATATTAATTAGTACTGATACGAATATACATTTATGTATTTTGTGTTAAAATAAATCATTGTGCCCTAAATATAATGCAAAGAAAACCTTCTATATTAAGTGATAACTTGGCATGAATTTTAGGTCCAAATTCTGTTATAATCCTATTATATAAAACACTATCAAGTAACAAAAAATCATCTACGAACTAATTAAAAGAATATTAGAAGGTGTACAACCTTGACGTTATGAAATCAGAACAAATCGGTCCTCTATATCTTATCAGTAAGTTTAACTGCGGCTATTAAAATCTTATCAATTCAAGTCCATTGTACTTACTACCTACTTACAATATATAGTTCATATTATGAATTATGTATGGATAAGAAATCATTTTATGCCATTTTGTGCTCTATATAGAGGTAGAAGTGGTTGAGATTAATTTTGATTAATTGTTAGTTTTGAGTAATAATTTGTGATTACTTGAAGACTAGTATGTGTTTAATAAAAAGCTGTCGGTATCATTCAACCATCTCTTATTATTTTTATAAAATTTGTATGATGTACAGTCAGACTTAGGCTAGTCGTCATAGGTACTTAGTAATCAACAGCCTATAAATGCCCACTGCTGAGCAAAGCCTCTTCTCACACGGAGAAGGTTTGAGCATTAATGACTACGCTTGCTCAATGCGGGTTGGCGATTTCAAATTTACAATTAGAATTACAAGTCGAGGTTTCCTCACGATGTTTTCCTTCACTGTTTGTCAGTGGTGTCTAAATAACCTTAGAAAGTCGAAAAAAGTCACATAGGTACTTGCTGTTGGTAGGATTTGAACCCACACCCTCTACATTAGAAGCTCCTTAGAACCATCACGACCTCCTACCTCGTAGGTTAGGTTAGGTTAGTAATAAATCTAAAATTATCTATTAATCGTAATCAGTTGTTGTAATTTTGTGTAAACTTATACAACCTTAAACTGTCAAACACCATGCGGTCACCGGTGACAGCAACCTATTGTTCTATAATTGTGCCTATATTGACGGTACTCGACGAGTTAAGGGCTAATTTTTCCAACCCGAAATATATTTAAAATAAAATGAGGAATTACTTTGAATATCTGTCAATTCTTCCATGCGAAATCCAGACAAATGTCAATTTTATTCCACAAAAATAACTGATGATTGAAGAATCGCCCCTAAATCGGTTAAAGATTAACAGTCAAAGGTCATAGTAGCCTCAAACATGACTGTCGCTTATTACATTTTCGGTCCAAAAAGTCTCAACAAGACACTAAAATTATAGTTACCAAGTGTGAGAGAATAAGAAGGAAATTCGCCCTGAAGCCTAATATAGGCGTCAGATAGTCGGCTATCGCCATTACAATTATTTACAATACGTGTTTTTGACACGAGTGACGTCACACATTCATGTGGGAAGTAATTGAGTACGAAAATAGATGAGCGAAAGTATTTTATGCAGCTTGTACTTATAGATTTAGAACTTAGGCATTCTATTTTGGTATCATTTAAAATAGAAATAGATCCGATTTAAACTTTATTATATCGAATAGTTTCTCTCTATGAAGTTCTGTGTGTGTATACAAAGTGGGTACAAATCTAGTTGTTGGAGTTATTGGCGTAGAAGTTCTTATAAGTGGATAACTTTTTAATAATGTGGTTTTAATAGGTTACTTATAGGTATAGGCAGGCGTGATCTATCATCGCTAACTAATAGGCGTGGTAGTCGATAAGCATCTCCGTATAAATATAAACTAATATTTAAAACAAACCCTTAGAAGATAGACATAATAACAACAGAAAGTTTCAGAAGCACTATCACATATCATAAATATTTAACACAATTAAATAGACCACCTAAATCCACTATCTATATATTATCAAACGCTTTCTATAAAGGAAAGCACCGCCAACATATTAACATTAATTATGCATAATGTCACAATAATGTTGACACGGTATCGCCGTATATCGCAGTATACATACCGCGCGATACACACACATACCGCGTATACCGTATACGGTATACGCGCGGTATAAATCGCGCTAATTCATGTATTATGCAAACAGACAGAACGTCTCATATCTCGGTGTGGCAATGTTTTAGTCTACTTAACTTGCGTAGATTAACTTTTGGCCCCTACTATGAGTTTATGTTTTGATTTCCGAGAAAATACTTTATTGTATCACTGTATGCAATTGTTAAAGTCTTTTGGCGTTGTGGGCCGATTAATTTAGAGGCAGACCTTTAATAAAATTCGTGTTCAATAGTAAAATTTGTAATCGACTTGTTCTTGAAAGTGAACCGCCTATAGTGTCACGAAGGTTCTTAAGTCCTCGAGCGTCCTCCCATTCCTTTCGTTTCCAGTCCTTCCGTCCAAAATGAAACCATAGACAGTCCATGGCAAGCAAAATCAATATCAATATTCTAGTAACAATACTAATAGTGAGTCCCATCCCATCTACTATAGATAGTGGGACGCCACAGTCTTATACGAAATGAAAATATAAAACTTATTGTTACTAATACTAACTGAGTCCAAAACAAATCCCATGTTTTGATACTTAAGAGGATTACGATATTGAAAAATGAACTTGAGATAAGCTCAACTTAAAAGTAAACTTTATTTTATTTTATATTGACTAATTAACCATTGAGCTCCTAAACCCGGTGTGTAGCAATTAACAATTGGCTTATTATAATTCTTAATATAATTAAGCAATAATTGAGTATTTTTATTACTCAAAAGTCTGATCCTTTATGAACTTATAATGCGATGATTTTTTATTTTTTAATTGCGAATAGATCGGCGTTTAAGCACTGTTGTTTTTTAAAACAGCAGCTAGAAAGCTAAGCCAGATAATAAAATGATCTTTGTTCAGCATTTTTATAATTAAATACAAACAGTTAGGTACTTTGTTTGTTGTAGTCGTTAGCATTAAGTTGCAATTTTTTAATACGTTTGTTATTTAAGTCTAACACTTTTTTATTTTATAGAGAGGTTTTTAGTTAGTTCATTATATATTTACACAAATAATATATCTTTATGATTATCATCGCCATAGAGAGGAATAATTATGATTTTCTGAGTACAAATGTTTAAGTAATTTTAGCCAGGAACGGAAATTAAACGAAAACACATTCTATGTAGTACTCAATTAAGACCATTATAATAATCTTACATAAATACGCAAGTATGTATTAACAAAAAATATTTGTCTAACAATAACAATAACTATTCTTCCTATCCCTGGCGTTTCGTGATCTCCTGGTAGGTGCATAGACTAAATTAGTACGGCTAATGAAATGCGTTAGGTGTAAATTACACAGTCGAGCGTGTCACCGTTATTATGTTAATACTCCTAATCGACTATAGTGCCCTGGTACTGATCCTAGCCTAGTAGCAATAGGTGTTTAAAATATGACATTATTGTAATAAATATTTATTTTATTTTTATTTATTTATAAACTATATACATACTACTATTATAACAGGAACTAATACCTAATGCAATAGTGTATGCCAATATTAATAGAATTAAATTACAAAGTCTAATTTTACAATTTGGTACTACAACATTTATAACTATGGTAACAAACATATTCCTTAAGCTAAGTCACAGATGGGTACAGGTACAATAACAGGCTCTTCTGAATTTGTTCAGTGCACAATAAAATAAGTCAATGTATTCCGACATCACATTGAGCGTCCGCAGCGCCCGCGTCAGGGGCGCGCGCTATAGGAGGTTGGTCCGTGCGCGTGGTATCGCCAGCAGCGCTGGCTTGCGCCGGCGCGCCGCGTATGCATCCGGTACACATAACTGTATCAGCTCCAAAACCCTCGGGTTATATATTTTGCCGCGAAGTACTTTAAATAAGTAAGTAGCGACAGCTACTTCCCTCCTCACCTCAATTTTAAAATATCCCACCATGCCCAATACAAAAAGAGTCGGATACAAAAGCGGGTAACCCGGATAGACACCATACATTTTTAAGTACAAAAGTCTAACAAATTTGTTTTGTATACGCTCTATCATCAGTTTGTACTTGACTTCATGCGGTGACCAGACAACGGCATTACACTCCAAACGACTTTTTACAAGGGCTTCATACAGTGCTTTCAATGCATTAAAGTTAGTAAATTGGTTACCTAAACGTAATACCATTCCTAAATTTCGGTAAGCGTTTTTGCAAATATTCACAATATGAGTCCTAAAATTCAATAGAATATTTTATTCTTCATTCGCCATGGCTAAGAATTTTTGATAACTGAAAGTCTGACTGCCTGGTTGGCCGAGTGGTTCCAAGTACGACAGCCAGGCAAGGGGTCTCGGGTTCGAATTTCTGGTCGTCAAAGCATTACTGGGTTTCAAAAAAATCTCAGTAGTAGCACGGAGTCTGGATTAATGCCCAGTATTAAACGCAATAGGCGTGCGCCTATCTTACATAGGACTCGTAACATAAGTAGTGAAAAGAGGGTGTGTTACATTGTACAGTGGCATTAAGTGCCGTAAATGTGCTTCTCTGCGTACCCCTTCGGGAATAAAAGGCGTGATGCTATGTTTATGAAAGTCTCAGTAATATTTTATCCCACCCAAGAAATGAATCCAAGATCTCTAGCTCAGCAGTCGGTATAAACACTTTAATAACCTGAAATATCAATATTTCTACCTCAGTCAAATTACACAGAAACAAGAACTAATTCTTTATGACCATAATTTTACTAAACACGTTTCTATATTCAAGCTTTAACAACAAAACATGATTAGTCATAAGCAGTTTGTGTTGTTCATGGGCATTTATGAATATTCATGAGAAAGGAGCTACATGTTACGAAATCAGTTTCTTTAGGCTACTAAAAATGTGTGGGATAGTTTGACCTTGACATTACCGTATGAATCTATCAAAGCTTGCGATGAAGTGTGTCATGGTTTGTTCGTTTAAGAAGAAAACAATTCAAACGACATGTAAACAGTTAATACGTTTCCTTTTATTTTGTTTTTATATTTAATTAGCAGCCCGTCCTGGTTTCGCACGGGGTATACAATTATTTATTTTTGGAAATTTGGATTGTTGTAGTGACATAACTAAAATTAAATAGTTGGACATATTATTATACTACCACGGAGTTTTTTGTAGACATTATGATGTTCTTCAATATTGTTGTACATTATTTTGTTCTATTTCGACGTAAGACATTTTATGATTAAGTAAAATCGCGGGTTACTCACATGAATATACTGAGAAAAGCTCTACTAGTGAGCTGCGCGACGTCGCCGCGACCGCGCACGCTGCTCATGAGGAAGAACCCCTCTGTGGTTCGAAACTAGTAGAGCTTTTCTCAGTATATTCACGTGAGTAACCCGCGATTTTACTTAATTTAGTATGTCTCACGATAGTTATTATAAAGACATTTTAAGACTGATTTTTCTACACCTTCGGTTACATTGTTCAAATTTTACCAAGGAACCCTAATTTTTTTCAAAATGAAATGTAGCCTATTGTCAAATTGGAAGAATGTAGCATTCTATTGGTAAAAGATTTTTTAAATCGGCCCAGTACTTTTTGAGCCAATTCATTACAAACATACAAAAATAGGTACAAATCTTTCCTTTTTATACCTCTAATATTAGTATAGATTGGTCGACGTTTGAGTAGGTACTATCTCGCCTGGTGGTAAACTATGATGCTATCTACGATGGAGCACGTCGACCCATAAGCAACCTATTCACTCGGGCCTTGTAGACACCCAGGTACCCTCTAGGAAACTAAGCAAGCCAGGTACCTTTTAGGAAATACAGACTCTGGCAAAGAAATCCATTCCTTAGTAATATGCATAAGGAAGCTTGATGCGAAGCGCTTAGTGCGTGTGGGGGGGACATCTACCATGAATCGGTGATGCTTCGCCAATAGTTTTGTGGTACGATGATGGAAAGGACTATTAATTAATTATTTATGTTTATTTATCTCTAAAGAGCTTATAAATGCCACTTGTAAGCTATGTAGAGGTATAATATTATAACCTACATGCAATTGATATTCACAGGAGAATAGTCATTAAGAAAAGAGCGAGACAATCAAATATTTTCATAAACACAAGCTAATAATACCCTTGAAAATGTATTGCAAATTTTCCATAGATAGTGCCTCTTACAATCAGGCGGATACCAAATTGCATGAGTTACCGTCCATCTTAATAATGTTACCATAATCTAAAACAAACACCATAAACACTACACCATACACAAATCCCTAAAATGCTCATCCACCATAACATACGAGAATTTAAAACAAAATTCATTAAATAAGTCCCTCAATTTAATAGTCTATGGTGCCTATGACGTAATCAGTTTTAACTTTCTCTCATGGGATAGTTGGATATTAACCTAGTGGCATAAATATCCCTTTATTAAACACCCTAATGATAGTACAGGGTGTGGCTTTTATTTAGGGTATTATAAAGGAGTTCAAATTGTTGTTAGTTTATGACTGTCATCACTTTTAGTCTTTTTAAAGAATATAGTTAATAGTTTTGTCGTTAGACTTGTATATTTAGATGCGGTAAGCTCCAAAATGACTGTGCCGATTTTGGTGGTCAAACAATAAGTATATTCTGAAAAACGGTAGCGTTAGTTAAAAAAAATCATAAACTGCGATATTTTACAACCTCCAGTAAGATACTCACCATTAGATAAAAAAAACTCGTTGACCGAGTGGTCGCAAGTGGGGCTACCGGGCAAGGGGTCTCAGGTTCGATTCCCAGGTCAGGCAAAGTATTACTGGGGTTTTTAAAGAAAAATATTAGTTGTAACACGGAGTCTGGTATTATGCCCGATATATGGTAACATAAAAAGTGAAAAGTGAGTGTTACATTGTACACTGGCATTAAGCGCCATAATGTGCACCTCTGCCTACCCCTTCGGGGGTAAGCGTGATGTTATGTTATATTAAGACTTACCTACTCATATATCATCATTTTTGTTGTTACCGCTAAACAGCGGTAACAACAAAAATGATCTTTCAAAGACCAATTTCATAAAAACAAGTCAACCCTATAAAACCTAACAGGTCTATTTCACCCCAAAAGTCTCAAGGAAGCCTAAAAAGAACCAACATAAACTTTATAAACGTCTCCAACATAAACTAAGGAATAAAATCTCTGTAATACAGTATTTTCTGAGCTAACCCTTGGCATCTAAATCGGTAAGTTTGTCGTACGTTTTCTAACGGTCATTTTCTCACTGGTCACTTGGACCTGTGGCGACGTTTCTTTTCAATATTATTCTAGTGGACGTTAAAGGGTTTGAATTTGTGGGGGCTTTGTGGTAGCGATATATTTTTTGATTTATTGGTTAGGTGTGAGTGCGATAAAAATGTGTCTATTTATGTTAAGAAGTGTTAGAGCTTGTTTGTGACGTCATTAGGATTATGGTGAGGTGTGAGATGTAGAATGGAAAGAAGAGGGATTACGTAAAAGTTATGATGAATAGTAGGTTTATACGTTTTGTATTAGTCAGAATACTCAAAAAACATGCACTTTTTTGAGTATTTTCTCTAATCAGTAATAGCATGGACTCGTACCAGAGTCCAGTTAAGAATACCTTATTCTTAACATTTGTTATATGAAAAATTGTTTATTTCATTTTAACATCTGTTTTTACCTACTCTTAAAAGAACAACAGCCATTACATTATGCGTAGTTTAAGAAAAAAAACCCATTGTCTAAACACATCTTGATCACAACACTGTCAAACAAATTGTAAACTTTAATGTTTAACCCAACTCGTACGATAAGAAGTTTAGACTTAAGGGCTTAAGTTGAACGCTGTCACTGGCACCCCACATTACTTTCACCCCACCTCCGCTCCGCTAACAGTAGCACCCCACCCTCTAGGTTACGTATGGAAATTTAACGATCCGCCGAACAGGTGACTCGGATTATGAGTGAAAAATGCCTGTAGGTACTGTTACGTTGTTTTCCTTATGTGTTTAAGAAAAAATGGAAGTAAGGATTGATAATCAGTCGAAGAGCGTGTAGTCTGAATAAATATTTTAAGAATTATGTCTTATGGACTAACAAGAGTGGTTTCTTAAATTATAAATACAACAATTTATCTTTTGAAAACACATGAGTTTTTTGAGTTTGTTCATTCAGCCAGACATTATAACAGGAATCCGATCAGTGTTTGTCTGTTCGACAATAGTTTAGTTATAAATTATTTAGGTCGTAATTCAGGTTCTTCTAAACATCTAACTAATAACTTCAGAGATAAAAAGCTACTTCAACAACATTTAAATAAGAACTAAATTAGAATAAGTTTATAACAGACATATATTAACAGATAAATGACACTCATAAATGCCGGAATAGGTATAAAGCATTACCCTCGATTTGGCATCCCGCTTGTGTAAACAATATTTATGTATTGTATAACAATGTTTTCAAACTGCGTGGCTAATGCACTCGCCTGCCGCTGGCGGCAGTCGCTGTCCCAGTAAGAAGTGTAGTGAATCACTTGGTTGAATAAAAAATGTTACGTTTGTTTATATGAGATGTTTTGGATTGTGTCAGTTTTAGTAGTAAAAGTTACTTACAAAACACATAACATGTGTTTTGTCACGAGTATGTAACTTGTGTTTTGTCACACCTTTTATCCCCGAAGGGGTAGGCAGAGGTGCACACTATGCCTCTGTACAATGTAACACCCACTTTTCACTATTTATGTTATGAGTCCCATGTAATAGGGGGTGAGCCTATTGCCATTTACCACAATTCCAGACTCCGTGCTACTACTGAGATTTTTTTTAAAAACCCAGTAGTACTTTGCTCGACCCGGGAATCGAACCCGAGACCCCTTGCCCGGCAGTCGCACTTGCGACCACTCGGCTAACGAGGCAGTCGTGTAATACTCGTGACAAATAACATAATATTTCTGTAAGTTGGCAAACGGGTCGCAGAGGCTGGGTGCTACAGCACAGGGAATCCTAGTGTAGGATCTGGGGACCCACCATTGGATAATCTTACAGTAATAAATATTTTTTTCACTTTAGTTTTTTATTTAAATAAACAAGCTAACCAATCATTAAGCTCATAGCTATTTAATGATTGGTTAAACTGTCCTTAGTAACGGTTTTGTCCCGAAAACAATAGGGATGATGACAAGATATGAAAATTAAATATCTAATTAGTCAGTCAATTTTGTCGTATAAGAAAACAATACTTAGATAAAACGAATCAAAGTTTAGGAGTGGGAGGTAGCTACGTCATTTTAGAGTATAAATCGTACTTAAAAATGACGTCATGCGATATTATTATGTAATTTCAAATTAATAAAATTATGTTATTTCAAATCAATACATCTTCGAAACTATTTGTTTCCGTAAGAAAATGAAAAATACGTGTCAAATGATTTTAAATAATCTACCAGACACACATTACAATAAAAATTAATCGTCTACCCTATTGATAAAGATTGGGTTAAGTAACCATTAATAAACGTTGAGTACGGTGATGAAACATTGAAACTCCCCATAGGAAACGTATTTCAATTGATTTTTCATAAATCACTAAGTTAATGTCTTAATTACGTTTTCTTACAACCGACCAGGTATAAAATAAAACCATTTTTTTACGAAATCTCCGGTAACATTATGTTCGACAAAAAGTTATAGTACCTTATTTATTTTTGTTAGGCCCGTTTCCAAAGTTGTATATTATTAGCAGCGATTCAATAAAGCAGTAAAATTCTTAACAGATAATCAGGTCTAAGTATAGAGATTTAGTTCTTTATGTACGCAGACATCACGCAACGTTAAAACACGTATTTCATGAAGCCAATATTGTAACAGACGATATTTTTAAGGTATAAAACTTTTCGGTGAATATTGTTTGCTGTATTTTTTTAATCTGTGCTTTCCCGCTTAAAGTGATGTCATATTGTATGACGTTTCGTAGTAATTTATTTCACTATTTGATTATTTTTGTTTGTGATAAATTGTCCTGCTATTTTAGATTAAATCTAAAGGATTTTCTCGATTAAAGATAATTTATAATATTTTTTAATTGAATGAAAATGTATATAATATTTTTTAGAAACGACATGCATGCAGTTTTGTTTGATAATTTGAACATTGTGGATATACTGTTTTTTCATCAATATAATCTTTATTGACTTTACCAAGGAATAAAAACACGTAGAAATTACTCGAAATTGACACCAGCTCTATACATAAATAATTCAATCGGCCAGTAAGTAGGGCAGAGGTTATGGAAGTGTGTGTAAGTCACAAGTGAGGGTTTACTAACTACTGCATAAGTAATGTTCTACTTACTGTTAGTTATCTTAATGTCCCTTTTCCTTTGCCACAGTTTTTACCAGCTGTTTTTACCCCTACCTGTCAGTTAAATAGACTTTTTATGACACTTAATTCTGTTAACTGTCTATGTTTTATGTTAATCTTTATTTTTTATTTGTTTAAAGGCGGTAAGAAATTGTGTATGTCCTGTGCGATCTTTTTGCTGACAGTATGTTCTGTGTTTGGTTTTATTAATTGTGTAATATGTGATAGTAGTTTTTTTAATGTGTTTAGATTTTTTAGTTAAGTTCTCATGGTTTATGTATACTGCAGTAAAGTTTTTATGTCGTTATAGACGACGTACGTGGGTGATTCTCCAAAAAAAAAACCAAAAAATTAACGGCGTCATTATCCTTAAGCCACAGTTAACAATTCTGCTGATTATAATACAAAGTTTAGTTTCAAAAAATTGAGCCATGTCACTGCTCTGTTAAGAGTCTGACACTCCCTCCCGCCTCACCCAGGCGGGAGCAGCCATTTGATGATTTTCCCCGCTTCAAAAAAAAAATGTCTCTGCTCTCACCCAATGCAATAAAATACAGATGCTAATAAGTTACCGCGATGCTTAACAACGCGGGAGGATAATGATTTGTTAAATAAAAGTTAAAGTTTTTTGAAGAAACACCCACGTACTGTTTAAACCAATTAATAACAAATAAGAACAAACTGGCAATAGGCTCACCCCCTATTACATGGGACTCATAACATAAATAGTGAAAAGTGGGTGTTACTTCTGTGTGCACCTCTGCCTACCCCTTCGGGGATAAAAGGCGTGATGTTATATATATATAAGAACAAACATGAAATCGAAGCTTGAAATTCTAATAAGGAACGAATAGAGGTGTAAAACTGTACATATTATCTATAACTTATTTGATATTATTATGAGTTTGTCATAATTACACGACGCATTCTAGCGATCACTAAGTTTCTATGCAGTATCTAGAAAATACACTTGTAAAAAATTCTCATGACAGATATAACATTAACATAACATCACGCCTTTTATCCCCGAAGGGGTAGGCAGAGGTGCACATTATGGCACTTAATGCCACTGTACAATGTAACACCCACTTTTCACTATTTATGTTAAGAGTCCCATGTAATAGGGGGTGAGCCTATTGCCATATACCGGGCACATTTCCAGACTCCGTGCTACTACTGAGGTTTTTACAAACCCAGTAATACTTTGCCCGACCCGGGAATCGAACCCGAGACCCCTTGCCCGGCAGTCGCACTTGCGACCGAGTGGTCGCAAGTGCGACTGCCGGGCAAGGCAAGGACAATGAGGCAGTCATGACAGATATATTGCAGTAATAAATTAGTTTTGTCGTGTTTTACATCACAATACACGTTTATATTCTTATTACTACATGATCTAAATATATAATAAAATCGCAGACAAATGCTGTCTGTAGCACGATCTTTAAAATAGAAATATAAATAAAATAACAAAATAATGTAGGAATATCGATTCTGAACTCAAAAACTTAATTAAAATTTTCTTGTTAGCTCGTCAGTTCTAAGAATAAATAGTAACAAAGAACTCAACTGTACAAAATTCAAAGTAATAATAATAATAATAATGTTCCTTTCAATTTCAAAAAGTCCTTCTATAACGGTCACTGATTTTCTATTGGACAAATAACTAATAGTTTCCTCTTTCGACCCCTCAAACAGTCCCGAATGTAATGCCAAATGAACCACGCGTAATGTGTGTACAGATTAATATTTTTCCTGTTTCTGGCATTAGGGGAATTTGTTTTCTAAGTGTAGATGGATAAGGTTTGTTTTATATTGTAGTTAAAGTCGTTGGAGGTAATTGTTATATTTTATTTAAGATAGAGACGTGTTTCCTTGTCAATATGTCTTGTTTTGATGTGATTGTAGTGTCCAGTCAAAGACAAAATAGAAGCATTTATTTCATTTGTCTATTTGTAAAGCAAAGAAGTATTATATACACCACTTTCTTCTCTTTTTGTGTTTAGGTCCGTCTGAGGCAATAAATCTAGCAAAACATAGGTGCACCACCAATTTCCTCATTCATAATTAGTCAGGTTAGTAATTTCATATGACTGGAATGAGGTCAATCGCATCAGTACCTTGGGGCATTCGATTTCGCAATTCTCAGCATTTGTCTTTGAAATAGAACCTGATATTTGACAACATACCCGTCTTCGTGATGTTTACATAATGACTAAAACACCTGAAACAACGTCGACTAAGAACCGAACCTTTGATGACTACAAACACATAACAACTCTATGTTCTTCTACCACTTAATAACTCCCACGATTACGTTACGTCCCTTATTATTTGTTACATTTGGCCTATTATTGGCCTGAGTTCATTATATCCGAAGGTCTAACAAGGGCCAGGCCTTCCAATAAGGTAGGTATTGGATCCTTTCAGAGATTTGTTCATTTATTATTATTGTATGATAATATATCGTTTTCTTTTGTACATAGATTAATTGGAAAGATGTGCTCGTTTTTGTAGGTCTTTTCTTATCAGATAGTGGTGTTTTTGAAGTTATCGTATATTTATCGGACTGCCTCGTTGGCTGAGTGGTCGCAAGTGGGACTGTCGGGCAAAGGAACTCGGGTTCGATTCCTGGGTCGGGTAAAGTAATACAGGGTTTAATTCGTCGAGCACCGTCATTATAGACACAATTAAAGAACAATAGGTTGCGGTCACCGGTGACCGCTTGGTGTTTGACAGTTTAAAAAAAACAGTAGTAATATGAAGACTAGAATTGTGGCCGGTATGTGGCAATAGGCCGTATCTTATCTTACATGGGACTCATATAAATAGTGAAAAGTGGGTATTGCATTGTACAGTGGATATATATATATACATATTGCATTGTACACCCTATCTTACATGGGACTCATATAAATAGTGAAAAGTGGGTATTGCATTGTACAGTGGATATATATATATACATATTGCATTGTTACACCCTATCTTACATGGGACTCATATAAATAGTGAAAAGTGGGTATTGCATTGTACAGTGGCATTAAGTGCTGTAATGTGCACCTCTGCCTTCCCCTTCGGGACTAAAAGGCTCATGTTATGGTATATTTATCGGTGTCATATTTTTAATGTGAGTTATAAATTTTTTAGTTGTGACCTATTTGTATAACTGTTTATATTATAGTTATAAACTGCCTCGTCTTCCGCCACTAATGTTCGAGTCCCGAGCAAGAGGTCTCAGGTTCAATTCTTGATTCAGACAAAACATTCCCTTTTTTACCAAAAGTGCCTTTTTAGCTTTCTGCAAAAGAAATAATACAAATATGTACTACATGCCATTTCTCATAACATAAGGTATAACAAAATATACGTCATATATTTTCCTACATATACATATATAAAGGGTAAATGTCCTACTTTTTTCTAATGAATAGCCTAAACTTTATGTCGCAAGACGCAAACATCTGATAATGTCAATTACCCTGAAGAGCTGGTTTCAAGCCGAAAAATGTGTTCGAAACGTCAATTTTCAGGATTTCAGTAATGCGAGTTTCTAGTTCAGTGTTATCGGTTATACGTATGTATGTGGGACGTTGTTTGTTAAATAGAGGATTAGGTATGTTATTAACCGACTTCAAAAAAGAAGATGGAAATAAGCTCACCTCCTATTACATGGGACTCATAACATAAATAGTGAAAAGTGGGTGTTACATTGTACAGTGGCATTAAGTGCCGTAATGTGCACCTCTGCCCCTTCGGGGATAAGAGGCGTGAGTGATGTTGTGTGTATAAAAAAGCATTTTATTTAATTAAATCGAAAAAAAGTTCGTGATACGTAATTTCTAATAATTATATTTTGTCCTTCGGGCCGAATTGAACAAAAGTAAAGCTACATATACATTTCCCTACATCGCTGAATATAACAAAACGAATTTAAAAAAGAAAGCTTTAAAAGATGGCGCCGCGACCTTCAAGTCGTTTCCTTATTAATAAAATTCTAAACAGTCCCTTCAATAGGTGTCATTCCATTCAATGGAGTCACGCAAAAAGAATTGGAACAACTTTTTTAGTTAAACGACTTTCAAACATAATATTATGTTTAGAACGATGGTGTGACACTTTCGATGGAGTTCCGTGTTTTGTTGAAAGGGGTTCCATATTGTTTGTAGGAACATTTTGTGGCCTACGTTTGGCAGTATTGTAGTTGACCTACCTCTAGTTATAAGTGTGAAAAAAAGCTTTTTTTAAAGCCCCGTATTCAGATTTTAATTTCATCTCATTGTGCTTAAAAATGTAATTTAGTATAAATAAAAGTCTGCCTCATAAGACTGCCTCATTGGCCGAGTGGTCGCAAGTGCAACTGCCGGGCAAGGGGTCGGTCGGACTCATAACATAAATAGTGAAAAGTGGGTGTTACATTGTACAGTGGTATTAAGTGCCATAATGTGCACCTCTGCCTACCCCTTCGGGGATAAAAGGCGTGATGTTATGTTGTTGTATGTATAAATAAAAGTGTTGAAAGCCAGATTGTCTATATTATTTGAACCGGTTTATAGCGCATCCTTTTTATTTCACATGCAACGCTACAATACAGTCCAAACAAAGAAAGATTTACAGAGCCCACTAGACCTTATATTACCGAGCAATCATACAACACCAGTTTACGTAATCGTTCGCAAATTCGCATATCGAAAACGGGATAACACCACGTTAGCGTGTCTCGTATCAATTAATCGTATTTTGGAGCGCGCCAAAACAAATCCGCCATGTTTGCCCCCCCCACCCCCGCGCCCTCCAAATCCCCGGCACTATATTAATGGCCGCTGTCACGCCAACCGGTTAGAACCGGATTGATGTGCGATGTCATTGTTTGGTTTCGGTCATAGTTCGCGAGACACAATAGGTCGAGTTTGCGTTGTCAGTCAAAATATTTGACCAAAGTTTTTGTTAAAATGTTTAGTTTAGCATTTTTAGCGATTGTAGGCGAGTTTTCCTAAAAGGGAGAATGAAATGTTATTATCAGTTTCGTAGCAGTTTCTTGCTTCAGGACTTTAAACACTATTTGTAAACATGAAAGCTTTGGAACAAAAGATAAACGAAGAATAGTTGTCTAGGGGCTAGGCATTTCATGAATCACTAAAAATTCTCAGATATACCTATAAATAGTTTTTCCGTCTCATTCAATCAAAGATCTTCCTTGTTGCTGCCCCAATTTTTGAACAATAAACATGAAATCAAAAGGAGATAAGAATAAATGACTTGTACCAAAATAATAACCAAAGGAAACAAGACTTTATTGCCTTCAATCAATATCCGAAATGGAAAATTTTCGCTGAACACAATATCCACTTTTTTACATGAGATTAGAATCAGGTTTAATCCTCAAAAAGATCGCTTTGAACTCAAAATAGTCTTGTTAATGTTTGAAGTTGAACCTACATGCCGTGATACCCTATTTGCGAAACTTTTACAATATCTGAGAAAACAGGAGCTATTTATTTTTAGGTACTTTCTTTTTACGCCAGTGTTGCATGAAGTATAATTTCTGTTCATTACTTTTATATGAAATGTGGGGTTTGCGGATTTAGCTGAACTAAGTAGTACTTGCATTTGGTCTGGTATGTTGTTTCTTATAGTAATTTATTATTAGTACCTATTACGGTTGTGTTAGGGTGTAGATTTGATTGATAATACGATTTTCTTAAACTTGGGACGATTGGTGATATCGATGATCGATTGTCGTTATGTGACATAACAATATTACTTTAGGAAATAATAGCGGCTTTTTTTAGGTAGATTTTGTTCTGGTATCATACATACAACATGCATGTGTATGGTTGCGTCTCGCTTTTATTGGAGAGGGCAGAGAAAATTAAAAACCAAATATAATACATACATACATACATAACATCACGCCTTTTATCCCCGAAGGGGTAGGCAGAGGTGCACACAGAAGTAACACCCACTTTTCACTATTTATGTTATGAGTCCCATGTAATAGGGGGTGAGCCTATTGCCATATACCGGGCACATTTCCAGACTCCGTGCTACTACTGAGAATTTTTAAAAACCCAGTAATACTTTGCCCGACCCGGGAATCGAACCCGAGACCCCTTGCCCGGCAGTCGCACTCGCGACCACTCGGCCAACGAGGCAGTCAAATATAATCTTTGATAGAAGTATCGATGTCTCTTAATGTTTATTTACTTAACCCGTCGTGCGCCTAAACTTGAATCCACGCGAGACAACAATGTATTTTTTATTTATTCCTTATCACATTGGCTGCCGTGTCGGACAATGTTGTCCGACGCTAGCGGAGGATTAGCCTTTAACAGTTTTTGTCGGCAGTTAAAGGCTTATTCAAGTGATTAATTTATTCGATAGTAATATAGATACTTGATCTGATAAAGACCAAGTTAAAAATTAATCCAATATTCTAAGATTTATAAGAAAATCAAGCTGATAAGTGATGTAAACAATTCGAAATCAGTAAAGGAATAAATAAAAGTAAAGAGATACTTTTACCCATTTTATACATCTAAACACACCGTTAGCAACGTTACGAATTCTGTTTGCAACCACTACATTCTCCATTGACATTTCCGAGATGTTTCACCAAAGCTATTCCGGCTATGACATCGTTTTTCGCAAAGAAAATGCCTTGTCGCTTCGTTTATCTGTATTGTTCGTCTACCTTTATAGATCAATGTTCCATTGTCCTACTTCGACGGCATAGGGGCCCGTTTTGTGTACCCAGAAGTATTTCTGGATAGCCGAATTGAATATTAAGTGAATTTGAATCAATTGTGCATGTTAAAATACGTTTTTTGTCGGCGTTTCCCGTTATCGCATCCATTTTGATTTTTATTTTTACGTGAAATTGAAAAAGAATTCTAAGAGAAACGTGTTTAATTGCTTATAGCGTTACTTCAATTTTGTTGTTTAAAAGCTGTCATACAAATTCCAGACTTATGTAGACATAGCAAAGAGCTGAGTGAAAAAAAGTTTTTCAACAAATGTGTAACAAATTATTTCTTTTATTTTGTAATCAGTAGCTAAAGATGTTCTGTTGAGTGTTTGCCAGAAACAGATTTACGTTATTACATGTTTTGCGAATGGAAATGAAATGCAAAATATGTGTGGTCATAGTACTGAAGTTGAAGAAAAATAGGTCGTATGTAGGCCTGTGTTCTGTATTGGCATTGTACATTTTTGGCATGCGCTGATGGTTATCCGATTAACAGTGCATAAAATGGGAACGATCTAGATTTCGAAGCACTTGTATTCTGTAATGAAGGATTTGCTATTTCTCCTATAGAAATCTCAAAGGATTATCATAATTCTATTTCATAAAATGCCTCGTTGGCCGAGTGGTCGTGCGTGCGATTGCTGGGCAAGGGGTCTCGGGTTCGATTTCGCGGGTCGGGCAAAGTATTACTGGGTTTTTAAAAGATTCTCAGTAGTAGCACGGAGTCTGGAAATGTACCCGGTATATGGCAATAGGCTCACCCCCTAATACATGGAACTCATAACATAAATAGTGAAAAGTGGGTGTTACTTCTGTGTGCACCTCTGCCTACCCCTTCGGGGATAAAAGGCGTGATGTTATGTTATGTCTATTTCATAAAAATAAAATCAATACTTCTCATGTTTACGAGTACCTAAGTAAAAGATCTCCGATAGCCCTTTGTTCGAAAATAAGCCTTAAATTGGTCTCCTATCAATAAGGCAGCACTTAACCTTGCTAATATTGAATCAACCTTCTTTCTTAAGGAAACAGCCAGAGGGCCAAAAGGGAAAATGAAAAAACACTACTATTTTTTTTCTACACGGCTCATTAGGCACGATGGCTCCAGAACCTTTTTGTCAAAGGACAGTGGCGAACAAAGGAAACACCACCTTAGTGCCACGGAAATAAGGTGGGTATTTTGTTTGTTAGTGTCCACTAACCCTGTGTTCGCGAATTGGAGCGAGAATTTTCGTTGGTAAAGCGTAATAGTGTTTTGTTTGTCGTATCGCGTTTAAAAAGTGTAGAAATGTAGGCTTTTGCCTTGTGAGGTGTGAGATCCGGACGTGAATTGGTCAGGTTACAATGAAAGAAATGTGAATAGAGTCACACGATTCTATTTCAGTTGTGAATGTATGGGTACGATCGTAGGGTTGTTACGTTACTATTTATAAGTAAAGGTACAGGGGTAAACTAAGCTGTATCCTTTGCGGAGTCGTTGAGACTGTTATGGACATGGAGTTTAGTTACAATCTTGAATTGACCAATGTTTTATTGATGTCTTATAAAATCTGCGTTTCTGTTTTTATTACGGTTAAAAGATAGTCCGTAACGACAGTTAATAGTAAGTTTATAGTAATAAATGGTACTTAATCACAGTGTTAATAAAATTGTATATCCCAAAGTCTAAGTCAAAGCCAAAATCATTTGTTTCAATTATCCCAGGGAGCTTTAGAACGTCAAAATAAAATATTGAAATTTAAAAAGAAATATCAGTCTGTCGGTCAGTCCTCTAGTGAAGCTATTTGTAGATTCCTATGGAGAAGAATGAACAAGAAACTCCATAGGTGTTTTTTTTCAATAAGGTTCACACGACAATTCTTTATTACATTGTTACCCAAAAAAATTAAATTTATTATTCTGTTATAACAAAACGACGTTAAATACGTGGTCATACGTTGTTTATATTCAAACATGGCCGCCTAATAAACACGGCAACGAGACTGTTACAATAAACACGAAAGTACTACAAACCGAAAAATGCAATGCAATTTATATTGCAACACAAATATACAAGCACAGAACATTTCATAGCACTTTTTCTTCCAAAAACATAACCAACTTGCATAATAATTTCTTCAGTCACAGAACGTGAAACGAAGTTACGACCATATTTTCGACCAGCTGTTTAACAGTCTAAACAGGCGAAACCTGCCATTAAACAAGCTCAGTTATAATCCAAACTTAATCTAAATATTCGCAAAAAATAAACTTTTCACATTACAAAAGATAAGATAAAAGATTAAAGCAATAAAGGCAACGTAGGCGGAAACTGAATAAAGCAAAAAGAAAACGTTGCAGAGTGCAAAGTTTGCATTGAAAGTTCGCACCGGACTTAGCAAAACTAACATAATAATAGGTGTTAATTACGTGTCATTTCAATGAAGGTAATTGCTATCGTTATCCTTTAGGATATCAAGGGTGTATTTTGTTGGTAGTGTGTATTAGATGTAGTTGTGTCGATTACTATCGTTTTCCTATAGAAATGTGACGGCCTCCTTTATATAATTAAGACTGTTTGCTGTAATCTCCTAAATTAAAGTTCAGGTATATCAGGGGGCGATGCTGCACGGTCTCATTCAAAATGGTTGGTTCTTTAGTCAGTTCCTATGATACCCGCGACAAGATCAGAGGAAGTGAAAAATGCATTCTATGCTGACGTCATCAACATTTTCAACAGTTATGCAATTTTAAAAAGTACATTTATACTTGACTGAACTAAAAGGTTTTGTTGTAAAAGTATTTAGGAGACTGGCAACATGTTATGATACGGACAAACTTGAGCACAAGTTCGAACAAGTAAAGTGCTCTCTAAGAGTGCATTTTAGTAGCAATGCTGTCTGGATTATTCGTGATTTTGGGTTGAATAAAATAACTTGGAAAAGTAAAACTTTGTCGAAAGAGTATGAAATAAAAGATTTTCTACCTTGGAATCATGTTCTTGAAATTAGTCTTTACAATTACATTTGAGAAGATATTATTAAACAAGATATTATTAAACAAAAAAAAACAACAATCAAAATAAAACGCCAATAACAATTTCGATACCACACTCAGAGAGCAATAGAAATAAAGCTAACGACACGTAATAGAGCAGCACCAAGCCGCCCAATTAGGAAGGTTCAGCATGTAGGTCATCAGATTAGCATCGCCTGGCCAGATGTATGAGCGTGTTAATGTCCAGAGCACAGGCAATTCTGAACTTAGTCTTATTGGCTAAATGGTGCTTTTTGTCTTAACTGCTGTCTTTGTGTACTGGTTTATTGTTTAAGTTTGTATTTGTAGTTAACGTATGGGTTGTGTCTTAGGAAGTGCACGTGTCTAGATTTTTTCTTTAGTTTTAAATACTATTGGGTCTACCACAGAAGTTTTACATTAGTCATGAAACGATGAATGCCTATTTGGAAATGAGTGTTTACAAGTGCGTCTACCGAGAAAGGGGTCTTATTGGGGTATTTTAGTTTTTCGATAACACTGTCCAATCCGGCAATCATACAATTGTTTGCTTCCGAACACTCATCCAATGAGGCAGTCGAAGTTCTATATAAGATTCTATCACTAAAGTGCTATATGATATCCGTGTCAAATGTAACAACTTATTAAGATTAGGCATAAGATAGGGTTTAGTTAAATAGCTTGTTTATTTCTTGTTTCTGTTTAATGAATTTGTCATTTGCATGAAGATTACGATCTTAGACTTTCTTTGTGTTTGTGTTGCAAGCCTTTTCATTGCCGCTTATAAAATAAGGTTATGAATGTTTGTGGAGAGCTGTTTCACTCGTAGCCTATTTAGTCTTTAGTTTGATCCGCAGGAAATGGAATCATGATCGACGTTTGTCAATAGAGTCATCTCGTGTTACATAATATCAAATTATAACTTGCGAAAACTGTGTTACATTTAATTATGTGCATTTCTTACTTTAGAGTGCATGGATAACATAACATAACATTACGCCTTTTATCCCCGAACGGGTAGGTAGAGGTGCACACAGAAGTAACACCCACTTTTCACTATTTATGTTATGAGTCCCATGTAATAGGGGGTGAGTCTATTCAGGCCTAATGTCATATACCGGGTACATTTCCAGACTCCGTGTTACTACTGAGATTTGATTTGCATGAATAACTAAACATTTATGACTCCTTAAAAGTCCCCAATCCAGTATGAAATACTAATTTATTATTGCATAGTAACGTAACTGTGAGCGAACTATGCTTGAACCGGCTGGTCGCCTTCCAGTACAAATTCTTCGAATCGAATTGTTTGGAACAAGCGAATCTAGTCCGACTTCCCTTCAACTAGCTCCGGAATTTATATTGGAAAGTGATAAAAGGTAGATATTTATTAATTTCGATATTTACTAAAGAGATCTTGTTGGATTGTGAAGTGACTAGTAAAGATTTCGTCTTTAAGAAAAAGTATATTGTTTATTGAAGAAAAATGTCCTGTATTTTCCATGGTACCTATTATTTATTGAGAAATTATTTAAAATAAAATAACATTTCGTCTGGAATAGGACCCATCACTTGGTAGTCGAACTTGCAACTGCAAGACTAAAGAAGCAGTCACAAGAAATCAGAAAAATAAACACCGAAACCTTTAAGAACTCTCGTTCTCTTTGATCTAGATTACGCCCAATAGCAATACACATTCATTTCAATCAGACCCTACAGCTGCAAAAAAGGCGCAATTTCAAATTCGCCTTTTTGCAGCTTCAATGGCGGACCACTCAAAAGGCACGGGGAATCGCCATAACGCCGATATTCCATAAAAGCGTGCCCTTCCAGCGAATATAAATAAAGGGCGAAGGGCCGTGACCCTTGAGGTGAGGTCATATGGCGATATTGGACACATTCCGGGGTAAAATGGGACACTTATTAAGCTCAGATCTCTGGTCTCTGTACTCACTCGGTATTCAACGCTCTATTGTTTTTTTGCGGGTAAAATTGTTACTATAGTTTTTCTTTTTTGATGATGAAATTGCGTGGCTATTGTCATTCTTTGGAGTTTTGTTAGCTGTTGTTTTTTGTGGTGTTTGAAATGAAAAAATAAATTTATTCATAAATATTTATGCACACAGACACAGTACACAGGAGAACACATTTACAAATAAATTGGAGGTATATAGGTACTACATATTCCCATAGGAATCCCTTCCTGCTGTCCTTCGACAGGAAAAATAGTAAAAAGTAAGATTCTGTGTGTGACATAGTATAAACGAATAAAACAAAAATTACCAAAAACTGAAGGCTTGATACTGTGAGATAATATTTATTGTTGAAGGTTTTATTGACTGAAAATTGCTTGGAAAGTTATGATTTTTCATTCAGTTTCTTAAAGGAAATTTCCCCAATTTACCTTTCACAACGATTTATATAACATATATCTCACCATAAATATGTATCAAAACCGTTTACACACGCACACAAAGATCCCTCCGACACAAAATAAAGCGAGGAACATGAATTTCCATTCATTCGTACAGGGACAGTTTAGAAGCGGTCATATTTTAACCCGTTCTTACATGCTTCCTTTGCGAAAATATGCATAAATTAACCATATTTAACTCTACTAATTAATACAAGAGTTATTTCTAGATTTTACTAAATAATTTACATCATATTTATCGCCTAAACACACGCGATCTAGAAATCGGCGGAATAGTTTGCGAAGAGTGAAATTGTGGGCTAAAGTTGCGTTTTTGACTGGAATGAGGTTTTTAGTAATAGTGTTGTAAATTGTAGTTTGTTTGTAGTACATAAATTATGTAATAGACTATAAATTTCTTGTTTTTAAAGTTGACTTACGTATTACTTAAATGAATGCTCGTAAGTTAATTTGAATATTTTACGAAAGTAATAGCTAGTGTTTAAAATGAAACTCAGTTATAATTTGTATTATACCAGAGGCCCAATTATTAATAGGGGTTCAACCAATCTCAATTTCCTAATTCCCAAAAGGTCGATAACACACTTGTAACGCCTCTGGTGTTCCGGGTGTCCATGGGTGATGCCGATAGCTCGTTTACCGGCTTATTACATAAAAAAATATTCATCAGTCTTGAACATTGACAAAACAGAAAACCAACTCAGACATACATCATTCTTTTCACACATCATAAAAAAGCGAAAAAAAATCCCGCAAAAATTTAACATAGCATCTAAATCAAGAACATTGATCGCAGCCCGTCCGCTACAGGTAGCTAAGCCTTTTTTCATGAAGCACACCTGTTTGTGGGTATAAATAAATAACGAACGGTACAATGGCGTTTGTACCGCGATTTAGGAAACGGTCGTTTTATTTTGTTTTCAATACTTTTGGCTGGATTTGCGAGTTTCTGTATCGATGTTTACTGTATAAGAGCTTGATTTGAAACTTATGGTTTATGTGTTGCTCTGACGTGTGTATGAATGAATTTGCAAGAGAAAAGAGTTTGTGATAGAATGAGGTTTGATAGGAAACAATGGAAAAAGTAGACGTATTATATTCTCTAAGTTACTTGGGATAAAAGTAAGAAGAAAGAGATGATGAATAGCGATAGCTTTTAATAGTAATTTATTTCGTTAATGTTTTGTACCTAATTTATGGCAATAAGCCTATTCTTTATTAAATGGGTGAGTGTTATAATTGGTGAATCGCTTACCATCAGGTGATCTGTCTGCTCGTTTGCCTCCTATTCCATAAACAAGAAGGTTTCATATTGATACTTCTTTCTCCCCTTCGGGGAACAATTCGCCTTGTGTTTATATCATGTGATTTGTATAGGTTTTTTTTTATTAAGGGATGAATGTTGGCTTTGTTCGGTCGGTGAGAGGGTGCGGCTATATGTTAAGGGGTTACTTACATGTGTGTGAAAAAGTCAGCTGTTCGAAATTTTGGGTGAGTAGGTTAACTCTTTCTGTTGAAAGTAGCTGATGTTTTTTTATGTGGTGATTATTTGATGACTACGTAAAAGGCCGAGTGGTTGCAAATGTGACTGCTTGCCAAGGGGTATCGGGTTCGTTTCCCGGGTCGTGCAAAGTACTACTGTTTTTTTTAAATCTCAGTTTAGAATTGTGCCCGGTATATGGCAATAGGCTCACCCCCTATTTCATGGGACTCATAAAGTAAATAGTGAAAAATGGGTGTTACATTGTACAGTGGCAGTGCCATAATGTGCACCTCTGCCTAACCCTGCGGGGATAAAAGGCGTGATGTTATGTAATATTTGATGAAAGTTTTATGGGCTTTTGTCGTGTGAAGAGAGCTCTATGTTGCGTGCTAGATATAAATACTAGCTTCTGTATTTTAAAAATACTTGTTTTTCATCGCCCATTTTATCAATTAATAAAAAATTAACAAGCCAAACTACTTAATTCAAATAAGAATTCGAAAGTTTCAAATTAAAGTTCGCGTTCCTTAATCTAAAACTTAACAATTCATAGCTTTCGCATAGTTGGTTCGACAAAATCCAAGGCTTTACCGAAAATTCCGGGCCTTAAACATTTTCCGAATAAAATATGTAATTTATAGCCATTCCACACAAAATGAATGATAATAAACGCTCCCATTTCCTACCAACGGGGTACTATTAATTTTTTACTCAAAATCGCATGTCCGCGGACTAAACAGGCTTCACGAAATGCGAATTTTGAAATAATAGTGTTTAATACCGCTATTATAATAACAAGGCCTCGTATCGAGGTATGTTTGAGTTTCAACGTGTTCCATGCTAAGCCCAGTTCAGAGGGAAGTTGTCGAGACTTGCAGCTAGTAAGTAGTCTTTGTTTATTGTAGAAGAAGCTCATTTATAATCTCGCTGTGTGCATTTCATTTTCTAAAATATTTAATTTTGAAAGCGTAATGTGTTTTGTATAAACAACAGTTTATATTAATTTCATCTTCAGCATTAAACGAAATCTTTAACCACCCTTCCTAAATGACGCGAAAATGTTTATTCACTCGTCGAGTACCGGTTTTGTAGACACAATTATAGAACAATAGGTTGCGGTCACCGGTGACTGCTTGGTGTTTGACAGTTTAAACCTCATTTATTTTAATACTCGTACCTACCTCAATTTCTACGGATCACCGCACTCCTTTAGAAGTTGCGCGAAAACCCATGCAGCCGCTCCATTAAAATCTCATTTAGCATAATCATGGTAACCTAAATATTAATTTGAATATTGTTTTAGTAAATATGGGATTCCGTAATTATCTATTTTGCATGAAATGGCAATAATAGTAAGACAGAAAATTGTTAAAAAATATTTAAAGTTACTGGTGCTTTAAAATGGAATTAGTACTTGCTTCCAGTGTTACTGTTCGTGTCTGAACCCAGCTTTATTGACCTAACTCATTATTAATATACGGAAATTTGCATTTAATGAGGCAAGCCGAAATGTTCCCGTCGCTGTTTCTCGTTTTATATTATGGCTCGCCTAAACCCGGCTCTGTTGCGCGACTCTAATTGTGTTTTATTTTCCTATTTAATTTGTTTTATTTAGAGCTGCACTTATTCCTATAGTTCGGCTGTCCGGACTACAGGAATAAACACTACTTTAAATGTTTTACTACTAAATGTATATAGTATTTCGTGATTTTTGGGATATCAGTGTTGAAGATATGCTTAAATAGATTTGTTTTATTTACTAAACAACGATGATTGGGTAAAACACGTAGCTATCGAGTGAATATTATCAATGTCCTAAAGCATTATCTCTAACATATTTTCATTTGTATAAAACATAGAATGAAAACATTACTCTTTTTGTGTATTTCATTTCCTTTGCCAATATTTTACTTAAACACGACAAAGCACAAAATGGCTACCTAATTTAATTTAGCGACTGGCTATCGTTCGTTAAATACTTACATTAACTGTCTGTTTGCCAGATGACTCCGAACTTCTGGAAATGTTTTTGTCACTGAACACTGAACAGTGCTGAGCTAATATTTTAGCAGCCTCAATGATCCGTCCTAGATAGGGGTCTGTTTTGACAAACGGACAAATGTATTTTAATTGAAATATTTATTAGGTTGTAGTGCTTTTTGTAAATTGAGTGAACTTAAGTATTGATTAGGTTTAATTTCGTAGACGGCACGGTTAGCGCGGTGGTTGGGCCACTGGCTGCCGCGCAACGTGTGGCGGGTTCGATTCCCGCATGGAACAACTCTTTGTATGATCCACAAATTGATATTTCGGATCTGGGTGTCATGTGTATGTAAACTTAAATGTTTGTAAACGCACCCACGACACAGAGGAAATCACAGTGTGGGGCAACGTTTTAAAAAAAATGAATATAGTTAGGTAGAGGTTGATAATAGATACTGTTTGAGATTTTGAACTATTATTGAAGATTTTTTTAAGTAACAAGGACAGGAGACTTATAACATTACTGGTGAAATCTGGGTGTAATGTTTTATATGAGTTCGGATGTGCAGATACGTATGTGTATCGTATCCAATGTAACTTTTTACGAAACGTCGCCGTCGGTCGGTAAAAAAGTTTGATTAAAATTGAGTTGCACGTCAGCTCAGTATTCGGAGTGTTACTCAAAAGAAGTTTAACCTAATTAAATGAAGGGTTAATTACTTTCAGGTTAATGCAGGGTTGATGAGTTTCCAAACACACCTTTGTTTAATTAAGAGGTAGCAGTACCTACCTTAAAAAAAACTGCGTTTAAATAACTGACTTAAAACCACAAAGACAAAACATAACTATTATTAGTCATAATTACGTATATAGTTTTTTTTTAAGGGGGGAAAATCATCGAATGTCTGCTCCCGCCTGGGTGAGGCGGGAGGGAGTGTCAGACTCTTACTGACTAAAAACCACCCCGTTCCTTCTCCTGCACGTCGAGTCGGAGCCCCGGTTACCCGTTAGGTTCTCCGCGACACGTATATAGGTTTCCCATCTAATGATAGGTAAGAAATCGGTATCATAACAAAACATAACTTAGGTAATGGTCACAGGTACAATTTGTTATAAAATAGTACATAGCTTTATCTATTAAGGTGTTAATAGATATTTTGGTTTGAATATTAGAACATAATAATATTTTGCCACCAAAATCAAACCTTATTCTGATTAAATAGAACTGACTTTACACTGCCCCAAAACAAAACGTGCATTTCTGTTCAACCCAATTTATGTCCTTTTTGTACTAGTAATTATATGAGAGTTTTTCTAATTAAATAAAGGGCCTAACTTTTGTTTTATGTTCACTGTCCGAAATAATGTTTTATTTCGTAATTATTAAGGTTGTTTTTGTATTGTTCGAGTAATTAATTTGCTGGTAAAACAAAGTTATAATTACAATTTATGAGAACATTAATTTTTCATTTTTGTGTTTGTTGATGTGGATAGTATGAATATTAAGTTTTGTTTAAGATGTTATCAAGTCATGAATAAATGTAAAAACAACCTTACATTATTTTCCTTTTCAAGGGAATTAATAGTGACTTGGTCGATAAATAATATATAATATATAATTACGAATAGCAATAAAATTAATTGGTTAAGTCTTCGACAAAAAAGTACGATTAAACAGTTAAAGTAATAAGATGTGAATTTTTATATGTAGTAATAAACTCCCTATTAAGGCTCTAATAACTATTACTAACTAAAGTAGATGTTACTAATATAAATAATAAAACAACCTCAAAAACAGCCATCTTCCCAAAAACTACACTTACAACCCTAATTAAGACCAGCCTATCAACAATATCATATCCTTCTCCTCAGCTCCTCAAGGTCCATGTGATCTCGTCATCACTAGCGAAGGGTACTCGAAACCCTCACTAGCCCTTGATCACGTGCGAACAAAGGCTTTGCCGCCCCTATCTCTTACATATTACCGCCTTAACTGACGAAACTGACTCAAGGGTACTTGTTTTTTATTTTGGCTACTTCCTTGACGCCTTTTGATAATGATATTGTTGGTGTTTTTTATTGAGATCTAGTGATAATTCAGGATTAAAGACATTGTGCTTTTTTAATGATTAGGTGGGGATTTAACTCGTCGAGTACCGGTTTTGTAGACACAATTATAGAACAATAGGTTGCGGTCACCGGTGACCGCTTGGTGTTTGACAGTTTAAAGTTGACTTCTATATTTGTGATAGTTATTTAAAGTGATTGATTGGAGTAAAATACTAATGTAAGTCATGGTAACGTCATTGATGTGTGAACTATTTTGTGACCTCGATTTGAACATTTTTGAATATGTACTTTAGCATCATTTTTTTAAATACAAATTAAAGTAATCGTGTAAAATATTATTAGATTAATATTGATATAATATAGAGGTACATTTTGAAATAACACTGGAACGGTAGCATAAACATCTATGTTGTAGCTCGGCTCCCAGGTGGCGCACAACGCTAATAAAATATTAACATACAGCCTGGTTAAACTCATAATTGTATTCATATACTGTCACAAGAATACAAATCCAAATAAGTATTATAACGTATCACAGCTGAATAATACAGATAATACAGCAAAATATATTTTTATACGCGTATATTTGTAAAGCGCTACGAATTTTGCTACGAAAGTGCTACGAGGCCGCTACGAGAGTGCTACGTCGTTCTAAATCAACTAACTACGTGTTAATGCTACAGGGTTATTTTTTAAAGGGGGGAAAATCATCGAATGACTGCTCCCGCCTGGGTGAGGCGGAAGGGAGTGTCAGACTCTTACTGACTAAAAACCACCCCGTTCCTTCTCCTGCACGTCGAGCCGGAGCCCCGGTTACCCGTTAGGTTCTCCGCATTATATCTACGCTAACTTATAGTTATAGTAACCAATAACAATGGATTTATTTTAATGATCTCATGTTCAGCAGTCATGTTAGACTTTTATTTCATATTTTAGCTGTATTATTGTAATAATATGAGACCGATATTGAGATCTTTCTTTTTCTATGTTACTTAACCAGGCAATTACGTGTTCTTTTTATTCATGTAGGTTTTTCTAGCAACCTAATCTACTGATAAAATATTTTTATATGAATAGATCGTTTTATAGATTATTAGTTTTTTCTGTATATTCAAAATTGTTTCTATTTTTATGACATACATTATCAATATAGATCGCCAATGAAGCATTTAATTATACAGATTCCGAACATGAAAAAATATAACTTAAAAAAACATATTATTAAACTACTTCATGCAATCGATACATCATTTTCAAAAACTCTACACAGACTTATACAAAAATACTAATCTTTACACCTTCTTTATCTTCTTACAAAGTTGCCAAGCACAGAAGAGGTTAATACGAGACAACATCTTTACAATATAGTTACTGCATTTAATTAAAAGCACGAACAAACAGACAAACAAACTTGTTACCAACTGACAATAATATAAGATCAACTGTATATATCTCTTATCACCAGCTTACAATGTTTCGACAAGTTCTCGACTCAGGATTCGAACAGACTTCGGAACAGTTAACGGGCTTTCAAAAGGACAATGTTGACGATATCTTTGCGATACTGTTTGTTAGTTTGTGGGTAGCGTTGTTATATTTTAAATATGAATGTTTTGGGAAAGTCAACCTTAATGTGTGTAGAGTAAGGATAGTTTTATGTACCTCTACACCTGTATGAGGTTAATGACTTACTGGCAGTGTATAAGATTGTAAGTCTTGGAGTTTTTCATTCAAAGAATTTAGAGAAGAATTGTGATTACTAATTGAATCCATATCACATACATTTGTACCCAGTGAAACTTTCACATAACATTACGCCTTTTATCCCCGAAGGGGTAGGCAGAGGTGCACATTACGGCACTTAATGCCACTGTATAATGTAACACCTACTTTTCACTATTTATGTTATGAGTCCCATGTAATAGGGTGAAACTTTCACTGATTGATTAAGTCTGGCTAGCCAGGCAAAAAGTAAGTTTCCAAGTAACTAATCAATTTTTTAACCCATTTCTACGAGCTCATTTCCTAATTTTTTTACTACTTTGTTCCTATATAATATTTTACAATAGAACTTATAATGTATTCTTTATAAAGAATCGCAAAGAAGTAGTATCTACGGTTAGATATCATACATCTGAAATGTTTAATGGTGCTGAAGACATTGATGGGAGGTAGGCGCGAATTAATGTACTGCAACGAGATCTAAATTTAGTATTACATCCGAGTATGAATGTATAAATGTTTTTAATGTAATCTTTTATAATCTTAACTTAGAATAAAATATTAACCATCGAGATATATATCAGAAAAAGATAAAAATGCGTGTACTATAGGTGTCATCGATTAATCTTCTAGAAAAGTCAAACAAATGAATAATTAATTCTGGCTTCAAGTCTACTTACTAGAAGCGCTGATACAATCAGACTTTAAACTTCAACTAAAAACAAAACGCAGTACATCGATAAATAACTTAACAAACATCTAGAAAATTCTATCGACAACTCCCTACTCCCTACACTATACTCCAATTCCCCTAATGCTTCGTCGCCTGCCATTCGCGGCAACTAAACAACTAAATCTTGTAAATATTGATTAAAATCCTCATTTATTTACTCCCTTCCAACTGGGAGTTACAAAAAACTTTTGGCAATCGAAACTGGATGTCGGGAAGCAGGGACGCATTGAGTTTATTTATGCACAAATTGACCGAAATTTCTGGTCAAAGTTGCGTGCTGTAATAAAATAATCCCGCGGTTTTTCCCACTGGGATTCAATATTCACGTTAAATGAACCGGGAATGTTCGGACCTGTACATAAGAATGACGGGTGAATTGCAATGGGTCATTCTAAGGCTATTTTTCTTAGAAAAACGGCAGTGTCGTACAATACTAAATTTTGTTTTCTTGGTACGAAGGGTGATTGTAGTTTGAACTGAATATTGATTGGCTGTTCAATGATGTACTCGGGTTTATTGTACGGACTTTTTTTTGAGATTTGTACGCAGAATCGAACTTTGTTTGTACCCACGGAGTTATATTGTTGGATTTATGTAATTCTAATAAGTTTTTATGTACTTTGAAAATGTCTCAGTAAATTCAATGATTATTATGAACTAGTTTCTGCCCACAACGCAATTCAATTTTGTACGCACAATCTCGTTGTTTCCCGTTCCCATAAATTTTTCAGGATTTTTTTCTATTATAAGATCCTTCTCCTGACAATAACAAACACAACAAAAATAAAAATCCGCCAAATCGGTCCAGCCGTTCTTAACTTATGGCGTGACAACGGAAAACGGGTTTAATTTTTATATATATAGATAGAAGACCTTTAAAAGATATTACATATCCTTCAATTAATACGATGAATTCTGTTTGCTTTGAAAAATAAATTTTCTTTTTAAAGTTACAATTATTTTTTGTCCCGTAGATAACAATTTTACACACAAGCATCAAAAATTGGAACCTCATAAATATTTAGCCTTTATTCGAGAAAAAAATCATACGGCTTTAAACAAGTAAAGCTACTAACCGAGTAAATGATTTACGTGAGTTTGTACTGTTCTACAACAGCTGTTACTTGTGGCTTCAATGTGTTTCATATTGTACACACTTTGTGATTTAGGACCTTATTTTTCTTGTTCATTTGTTTTTCGGAACGTCTCCAGAATTTTGATCCAAAAAGGTCTCTTGCTACATAATTATTAGGTAAGCGGTCGTTGGAAGTCACAGTGTTTATGAATGAAATAAGTAACTAATTTCAGGAATCAATTAGCTGCCGAACAGGAACTTCAAATTGTATGCTCTGTGTAGTATAATCACAACACGTGTTCCGAAAGGACAGGCAGAGGTACTCATAGTCATACTATACCCAATTTCCGCTTTTCGTAATCCTTCAACACAAAACAACATAACCAACCAACACTAGTACCAAACAAACCCATTGAATAATTAAACGAACTTAATTGAAGTTTTCGCTCATCTTCCCCACATATATATAATACATACAGAGTGGAATTTTGTAATGCCACCTGAAAGGGAAGTACTCTGAATACTGTAGATAGAAAATTTTACTCAAAGAAAACATTCCTTTATTTTAAAAAAAAGAGAAAATAGTATTTGAAGATTTTTGCTTGTCGCACACGGTATTTTTATAGTAAAAGTAGCAATCTTGCTGGTAAATATTATATCTTTGAGCCGTTAGGGGTTGAGACGTTAGGTCCGTGGGGTCCGAGTGCACAAATTTAATTTTAAAAATATTTCAAAACGCCTGGTCGACGCATCTCGTGACCAGAGGGCTCGTCTGTTTCTCGGTCAGGGGTTAAGCTTTGCCATACAACATGGCAATGCACGATGCGGACGAATTTTTTGATGCTCTTGTAAATAGTAATTTTTAGTTTTTATTCTATTTAATTTTTTCCACTAGTTTTAGTGTCTCTTAAGTAATAGTTATTATTTATTTTATTTGCGTTTATATTATTAGTACAATAACGTCAATATCATACATACAAACTTACATTGACACTTATAGACATCTTTAAGACCACAACCACTTAAAGTTCGTTACAAACTAAAAGCTACAGATATACAACACTAACATATACTATGTAGATAGTACACACAATGACACATCAAGCTAGACTAAACCACTTAACCATGGTCTCGCTTTGTGTGGTTTATTCATACATTCAACGGTCAGGTTATACTGGATATTCATAGCACCATGTTGGTAATGTGAGCGAGTGTGAATATCTCACCGTAATCCATTTTAACTGCACGGCAAAGGGATTTGCTTAAAGCCGTTGTTCCAGTGTCAGCGACGCGATCGTTATACCACATTTATCTTATTCAAGATGTTTTAAAGTTGTGAATTTTAAATTGTTTTTGTGTATCAGGTTTTGAATGATGTAGTTGTGAAATTGTGTCTATGTTTACTGGGATTTAGGTTAGTTTTTACTCTGTTGTTTTTTATTTACAATCTATATAAATATCTTAAGCACTTGGTTCATCATCATCATTATGATCAACAGGCTATAGGTGGCCACTGCTGAACAAAGGCATCTTCTCGCATTGAGAAGATGATCTTCTTGCTCAAGGCGTGTCGACAATTTCATAATTATAATTAGAAATCATAAGCCCAGATTTCCTCACGATGTTTTCCTTCACTGTTTGTCAGTAGTGTCTAAACTGTCAACACCAAGCGGTCACCGGTGACCGCAACCTATTGTTCTATAATTGTGTCTACAAAACCGGTACTCGACGAGTTAAATAGTCTTAGTAAGTACATATAACTCGGGAAAAGTCACATTAGTACTTGCCGTTGGTAGGTTTCGAACCCGCAACCTATACAATGTGTATACATATGTAACCCGTAACCTATAAGTGAAGGAGTATGTGGTAGTCAAAGACAAAGATTATTTGCAAAAAAACATGTCAAAGCCTTAAGCCATGCGTCAGAGAACATAATTATTGTTAAAATCCACATAGAGTTGTGCTTACTGCTAAGGAGTGAAATTCTTCACCAGAGTCTGTATTTCCTGAAGGGTACAACTTGGGTGCCTTCAAGGCCCGATTGAATAGGTTGCTTATGGGACGAAGTGCTCCATCGTAAACCGTATCATGGCTTACTACCAGGCGAGATAGCGGTCAAACGTCGGCCCTTCAAATATATAAAAAAGTTTTCTTAAATAACTTGCCTATCAATTAACCCAGTACCGTCATTATAGACACAATTAAAGAACAATAGGTTGCGGTCACCGGTGTCCTCGTGGTGTTTGACAGTTTAATTCTTCTGTCTAAAACCTCAGAATCCCAACCTATAAAAACATTTTTAAAAACTATCTTCAAAAAATCTTTAGCATAGCATCGAGTACGATGTAAGAATAACCTCTGAATATATGAATAGCTCAATGTTAAACCAATTTATTCCTGTCTGCTACGATTTGATACTTTGGATAATCTTTTGTATGACCCAATTTACTCAAGATTTTGCCCCAGTACTTAGATATTGTAACTTAATTTAGTTGAAGTGCCACCACGTGGAACCATTTCCGTCGAGGAGTTTTAGAAATTCCTTGTTGAAAATTATACTTTAATAATAATAATAATAATAATCATCATCATCATGTGTCTCCATTACATTTAGATTAAAGTTGTCTAAAGGGCCTCTGCGCAGTTGGCTTCGGCCCCTCGTACGCCTCCCAAACGACCGGGACCCTGTGGTCCCGTGAATGGTAAAGACATACATAATAATAATAATATTTATTCAGAAAGGTGGTTACAGTTTACTGTTTCACAATTATGACTTATACTTATAACAGTTATTCTACAACTGACAGAACGAGCATCCGCGACCGAACTAGGCCTGAGCCTGTATCTCGGCACGCGGCGCCCAATTCCCGCCTTAATAAATAGCCAAAAAAAAAAGTACTTACAATAACAAACGTTTAAGAGTATCACAAAGACCAGTTAAAAATAAAATTACATACCGCATTAAAAAGAAAGAGAAGGAAAAGTAAGGTATAACTATCACCAATATATAGGAATTTGTCTATTTTGTGTGTGTGTGTGTGTGTGTGTGTGTGTGTGTGTGTGTGTGTGTGCGTGTGTGTGTGTGTATGTGTGTATGTGTTGTGGTGTATGCTTGATAATTCGTGGTATAAATCAATATGAGAAGTCGCAATCATCCTGACAATATACAGTAGATTTACATCATTACTTGGATGAGTTTTTCAGTATCATCGTAGGATAAAGTCAGTAAAAATGCCTTCACCGCTCTTTTACAGTGAAATTTATTTAGACTGAAAATGTTTATGGCTGTGTTAATTTTATTATACACAAGAGGTGCCAGAAAAACGTAAAATTTTCTAATGAAAGCTGTTTTAGTGTGATGAGCGCGGATTGCTACGTCATATTTCCTGCGTTTATTTTTTAGTTTGGAATCATAGGTAAGTTCACCATGCTTCCGCATGACAATATTAAGTATAAACAGTTGTCTCACTGTTAGCACCTCGCAGGACTTGTATAAAAGATTCGTTGGAGATCGCATTGTTCGAAACGTACTAACCTTTAGAACTGCACGTTGAGCAGTCTCAAGACTTTTCAGTGTGGTTTTGGCAGCTCCACCCCAGGCAATAATACCATAGTTAATAATAGATTGGCACAGGGAAGAGTAAACCTGTTTTATTATCTGGCCACCGGCGACTTGCCTTAATGTCTTAAAAACATACAAAAGTTTTCTCACACGACCTGATAAGGCATTTATATGTTCTTTGTATGCCAGATTGTGATCTATGATAAGGCCCAAATACTTAACATGCGTTACACACTCTAATGGTACACAGTTACATCCAGCCAGGCCAGAACAGTTGTGTGGGATGAGACATTGATTAGTGATATGCGCTTTAGGTGGACCACGCATAAAAAACGTCAAATACTTGGTCTTATCACTGTTCAGTGTAAGTAAGTTAACATTCAGCCAGTGCTTCACCAGGTCAAGCCCAGCTTGGGCATCCTTGAATACCTCATCCCAAGTTTCGGCTTTAAATATGAGGGCAGTGTCATCCGCGTAGGAGACTATTTGGCCGTGGTGTATAGATAGGTTGGTAAGATCGTTTATATAAACGAGAAAGAGAGTGGGGCCTAGGATACTACCCTGTGGCACCCCAAATGTAACAGGTAGGTACGAGCTGGTGCGATTCCCTATTTTGACGCACTGGAATCGCTCGGATAGATAGCTCTGAAAGAGTTTCAACTGTGTCCCTCTTACACCGAATCTCTCAAGTTTTTGTAGAAGGATGGGTATCGCGATTGAGTCAAAAGCCTTAGCCAGATCCAGAAAGATGGCCAGACACTTTTTTCCAGAATCCATGTTAGTAGCCAGGCAATCAGTCAATTTATGGATAGCGTCATCAGTACTTCTATTTCTACGAAAACCAAACTGGGCGTCAGAGAGCAGCTTCTTGCTCTCAAGGTAACGCGTAAATCTCTTGTTTAAAAGATTCTCGAAAACCTTGGACAGGGAGGGCAGGATGGATATTGGTCGGTAATTATCAGCACGATCCCAGTCACCTCCCTTGTGAATGGGGCTAACAACCGATAATTTCAAACTCTTCGGGAAAACACCGTATTCTAAGCATTGATTGAAAATGTGCGCAATGGGAGGAGCTAGTATCTTTTTGTGTCTTTTCAATAGGTCGGATGAGATATTATCGCAGCCTGTAGTACTATTAGATTTTAAAGACGTAATTGTGTGGGTCACTTCACTTTCAGTGGTTCCGTCGCAAACAAAGGATTGCCAACGGTGGTCCTGGGCAAAAGATCTATTTGTTGACGCGCAAGAGTGGAGGTTTTGCGCACTTTTATCGGCCAGAGATTTGCCAACATTAACAAAGTGTTCATTTATAGCATCAAGGGCATCCTCTGTGGAGTTACTAAGATTTAATAGTTCCTCTGGATTTGTTTTTTGTTTAACAGTGTTGGTAATTGATTTAATAGTTTTCCAGAGCTGTTTAATGTTATTCCCTGCCTTGACTAATTCACCTTCTTCATATGCAATTTTAACTTTCTTTAGAATTTTGGTACAGAAGTTACGGTATCTGAGGTAAGTAGTTTTAAGGATAATATTGTCTGGGGTTGTACGGCATTTTTTGTGTAAGAGGTCCCTGTTTCTGGTGCATCTGAGGAGGCCTGGCGTCATCCAAGGCTTAATTATTGTCTTGCGCTTTGAGACAGAATAGGATTTGGTGTTTTTATTTACAGCTCGTTGGATATTAGTAATTAGGTAATCTGTAGAGAAATTGGGGTTTTTTGATTCGTATATGGGGTACATGTCTATGTTGTTAATTTCTTCGTATAAGTTTTTATTGTCCACTCTAGTTAATGTGATTTGGTTATATTTTCGTATATGGTAATTAGTTTTAGGTTGCCTTTTTAATTGAATCAGTACAGGAAAGTGATCCGTTAAAGATGACTGTGGCACAAGAGTAATTGCGGTAAAACGGGTCTTAAGCAATACGTGATCCAGGCAGGAGGAGCTAGAAGGACGGGTTATTTCAGAATGCGCTGGTAACAGTCCATGCGATGCAGCGGTGGTCAAGTATTTCTCACCTGAAGTATCCAGTTTAGTGCAGTTAATGGGTATATTCATATCTCCTATTAATATTAAATTGTTGAACGAATTCAGTTTTGACAGTACGTTATCTAATGAATTTATGAAGTTGTCAATATTTTTTATAGAAGGAGATCGGTATATAGAAACAATTGCTGTGTGTCTGTCGATTGTTGTCATAAGACAGTTACCATCCATAAATTCAGGTTCCTGAACATTCGCCGTTAGCGTGCTCTTGATGTATACCACTACCCCATCATTCTGTTTATGATGGGTTTTAGTGGTATAATATCGATAACCATCCAGTTGTGGGATTACAGAAACTCCTAGGAGCCAACATTCTGTTAGAACTAATATGTCACAATCTATGTTTAGTCTTTGTAGAAGCACCTCAAAACCCGCAAAATTACAGTTAATACTGCGTATGTTTTGTGTGATTATTAAAAGACCGTCGGATGTCGCTTGGGTTATGTGCGAGTGACATTCTTCAACGTCACATGTGACGGACTTGGATACAGAGACATTATCGATGTCATTAATAATTTGATTTAAGTTATCGAATTTTATTATGGGGGAAAGGAAAGTATTTCTAAATTCTCAGTCTCGTTATATGGTAAACAAGTACCAAATAGGTTTGGCGTGTAATACGTAAGTGTATACGAGCCATCTGCATTATTAAGTACTGCTGAATTAGCAATTTCAGCACAATCCACTTCTTGTAAGTTATGTAAATTATTATCCAATCTCAATATTTCATTCGTTAGTCTTAAGGTAGTGCACGGCAGCTGTGTGACATCAACCGCATTATGTGTTGAGATATTTGTGTGATTTAATGATGTATTAGGCATTAGGTTGGGTGAGTGTGTGTGTGCTTGTGTTAGGTTAGTTAGTTGTGTGTTAGGTGCATTTTGAATGGAACCGGTTAGGTATAAAGTGGTACCTGGATGTGTTAGGTCGAAGCAAAAACGATTACAGATGGTTAATTTTGAAACTTTAAATAATTTATAGAACTTATATATAAAATCAATAAAAATACTTATTAAAGGGTACATAGATTCCAGTATTAGAATATAACCGAATCCAGTGCTTTTAAGTCATGTCTTTTGCATCATGTTGTGGACCTGAGCCTCATTTCTAATAACGATCGCACGAGTGTTTTCGTCCTTTCTGACCAGGATCCGACCATATGAGGTCCAGCAAAACTTGTACTTCTTAGCTTTAACTAGGTCTCGAGCCAAGAAAAATAGACGGGCATTTTTAGGTGTTAATTGTTCTGATACGAACACTGGTACTTCCAATTCAGTCTTTATTCCAAGATGTTTCGCCTGTAGTTTATCAGCGCTTCGACTGTTAAACGACTTCACTTGTTTTAGTACATTAGACTTAATCATGGTGGAGCTCAACTCAACAATAATAGGGGTATTCTTAATATTTTCCTTCTTAGTAGGCAGTCGGTAAATATCTTTAAGGTCACGTACATCCATTTCAATGTTTAGGTGCTTACCCAAATTCTTGAACATATCCACCAAATCCGCGTTATTTTCGTGATGAGTTTTTGGGACATTCCTTATTTCAATGCAAGTTTTGCAATTTCTTATCCGTAGGTCCTCAATTGTGTCCTCCAGTATGCCAATGTACTCACGGTCCTGTCTCCTTTGTGCTTCAAGATATTCTATTTTCTTACGGAATTCGTCATTTTGCTGGGACAGGTTACTGATGGCAGTTTCAATGTTATTATTTGATATCTGAATATCTTTAATTATTTTCAATTCACTTTGTTGAGTAGAAATGAATGACGAGAACATTTCCTTCATTTCTTGTCTAAATTTAGCGAACTCCTCCGGTAAATCATCATCCCTTAACCTCTTATTACGCGTGGATATGAAATTTGGCGGAGTTGTATTCATCATTTCGTTAATGTTTGTATCGGAGACAGATTTGTCCATATTTAATTTTATATTATGGTCGCAAGTATCGTGTAGTATGTAGGAAAAAATGCCCAAAGAAAATCTTTATTATTACAAAAAGTGAAGACCTTACTGAGATACGAACTCGGATTACTTCGATTCGTTAACAGGCGGCTTAAAGCACTCGACTACCGTCACACTGATTTTGATGACAAAATAAACGATCATATGGTCTGTTTTGTTTTTGTTTCTACAAACACCCTCACTTTGTCACTTTATCGTCGTCTCGCCTGTTTGCACAAAGCAAACGTTCACATTCACTCACTTCACTTTGTTTTGTTATTTGATGTTTTTCATTAGAATTGTTTATTTTATTTAGTGTTGATAGTTTATCTCTCACTAATTCGATAAGGTTTGACACTTATGATGCAAAAAACACCGTATACTAGATGAAATTGCATTTAATTTTTGCTTTCTAACACGGAGATCTTTCGAAACACGTCCGTTCACTATCGCCTCGAGCGGGGGGGGAGGTTAAGGTTGTTTTGTGTTGCTTTGTGAGTATGTAGGGCAAAAAATTATTGTGGTTTCTGTAGTTATATATAAACAGAAGATAACATAGTGTACGATAATAGATTTAATTTATCAACGATGACTTTTAGATTTTTATTCCGTGAAAGTCACGAAAACGAAAACTTTATTAATATTCTCGGCGAACCATTTCAAAAAACGCCAACACAGCAATAATACGACGCCGTCCATTCTCACAATTGACTCTTCAGAGTGTATTATCACTACGAAAATATTTTAATAATACGCAGCATTGCGTATTACCTATTTTATTAAAAGAATAGCAACATTTCAGCGCAGTTGTGTCTACGAATAATATTTAAAATGATAAAACGCAGCATAATAATAATATATTCTGTACGAGTTGAACATCGTTTGTTTTGCGTTTCGTCGACTGGCATGTGAGATTCATGAATATAATTAAATAATACCGTTTTTATTGTGGCTCGCGTGACTACGTGTAACATTCTGGACCGATGGCCGGTTGTCTACTGAATCGGGGTGAAATGTCTGGATTTGTGATATTGCGATTTTGTTAGGGAATATTTTTTCATCAAGGAAGAATTTCATCAATTTTTTTGTATCTATGAAGACAGTGATTATGTGTGTTGTTTTAAGTATGTAGAAAGAAATGGAATAAAATATTACGATATTTTTTACTCAACATTGCTCAGCACGGTTGGCGCGGTGTCTGGGCAACCGGCTGCCGCGCAACATGTATCGGGTTCGATTCCCGCACGGAGCAACTCTTTGTGTGACTCAAATTGTTCTTCCGGGTTTGGGTGTCATGTGTCAGTTAACTTGTTTGTTTGTAAACGTACCTACGACACAGGAGAAAAGTCTAGTGCGGGGAAACTAATATTTACTTTTATTTTTATTAAAAAAAATCAATGTATCAGCGTCAGAGCATTGATTACATTATTTTAAACACTTTTAATTTCACGTGTAGGAGAGCCTTCTACGTGCTTCTCACGAATGGGCCCGCTCGAACGGAGTGATACCACGGCATCACAGAAAACGGACATGAAAGAACACTTGCGTTGTGTTTTGTCGTGTGAGTGAGGTTACCGAAGGCACTATTCCCCCTTCCCCAAACACCCCAATCTCTGAATCTCCAACGATACTTAAATTCCTAATCCCCAAAAGGCCAGTAACGCATTTGTAATGCCTCTAGTTTTCCGGGTGTTCATGGGTGACACCGATTGCTTACCATTAGGTGATCCGTCTGCTCGTTTACCCATTAAGATACTCGAACAAAGAATACGTGTAAAACAAGTTTACTTACCCAAAAGTTTTCCTTGTATTTTCACATAGCAAATTGATTTTTAGTAGGTATTTATAAAACAAAACATTCAAGGTCACACTATCACCACAACAATCAAAAGATAGCCATCAAAACTTTCTAACGCAATTTACAATATTACCTAAAAACCTAAGTAAGAAGCGTACTGCCGAAAAGACGACCACATACTTGAAAGTCATCTTTCCTCCGTCCGTAAGTTTACTTCGAAAAAGTTAATAAAATAATATGATGACGTACTTTATAACAATATGCCATTAAATTTACATTAATCACGGCACGGATTGGAAGTTTTTGGCTCAAGTGTGCCAACTTCGCTTTGTTCAGAACAATTTACTTGATGTACGGAGATAGAAGGAACTTAGTTGTATTTTGTTTTAATTATCTTTTGTTTTATGAGGTATTCGGGGGATTTTGTGCAGAAAAAACGTATATAGTGTGAATTGTCTGTGGTACTGTGCTGGTGGTGGAGTGGTTGTTAAAGAAACTGCTAATCGAAAAGCATGGGAAAAAATTCTTGAAATTGTATAATGAACTTACTTTTATATTACAAAAATCGTGTACATTAATGATTATGATGCCGGCTTACTCTTTGACGTGAAAACATAATACCGAATATAGGTAGTCGTCACGGAGAACCTAACGGGTTACCGAGGCTCCGGCTCGACGTGCAGGAGAAGCAATGGGGTGGTTTTTAGACAGGAAGAATCTGACACTCCCTCCCGCCTCACCCAGGCTGGAGCATTCATTCGATGATTTTCCCCCCTTATTATATTATATTAGAGACCAATCAAAAATACGCATTAAAATTATTTTTCTAGAGGTATATAAAGAGATATTTTTAAAACAAAAAATATTGTGAAAACTTGAATATACCGTGGTATACATAAACAGTTTTGATTTTATCGTCAAAGTAAAAATGATAAAATCTATAACATATTTGTGTTAGCTCGTTTCGTTAAAAATTGACAAATATTTTTACATGACACAAAATTGTTTTTGATCATAAGCAATCAAAATAAGAATTTATAGCCCTCCAAAATAGGATTCGATTTTTGATACTATTTTTATGGTTTTCATCAAATACAGACTTATAAAAAAAGTAAAACAAAAAAACTCAAAATGTTTAACACAAGCATTGTAACTGGCAAAAAAAAAATATTATGCTACGAATGCTTTATCACTTTAACCATTTTGTAATAAATTTCGCTCAATGAGAGTGAAAGTATTTCGAATTCCTCATTTATTCTTGAACAGGTGATCCTTTCAATACGTATTCATTTTGAATTGTAATAAATTAATGAAATTATTACACAGTAAAATAGAGATACGTATTTAAAAAAATGTTACAATATATTTCGGCTAGTTAGTTTTTCTTATTCTTTTACAATTTGAAATTAATTTTTATGTTTAATTAGCCGAACAATCTTGTGTGTGTTGTGCTTGTGAAATATGTGTACGTGTGCACGTGTGCAATATCGCTGTTTGAAACGAACACCCAGTTCCACAATTCAGTTGTAACTTTTCAAAAGCCTGTATAGTTTACAACGTGAAAACGACACTTCTGACATCGATAGTTTTGTATCTCTCTTCATGTTAGTGTCAAACCGTTGCTGCGTTGCACAGTTTGTCGTTTACGTCAGCAACATATCACGGTACCATTTCTTTCCCCCGAAAGGCGAGGAACAAAATTATATATTTTTTTATGTTTTGTTGTATCATTTATGTTCTCATATATACTCATGTAATATATATTGTCAGATATATACATTAAACAATAATAAATAAGACCAACGATTTCAAACTCAATACCCAATATTATTGAATTTATGTATTTATTTACAAATTTTTATATTTGGTGGGCCGACATTTGATCACTATCTCGCCTGGTGGTAAGCGATGATGCGGTTTACGATAAAGCACGTCGTCCCATAAGCAACCTTTTCAATCGGACCTTGAAGACACCCAGGTTATACTCATCAGGAAAATTCAGATTCTGGTAAATTACACTCCTTAGCAGCAAATTGCGATAGGTTCTTTTGTACTGAATTGTTCAATCCATGTATCGAACTCAAGACTCCTTATTCATTAACGCACTTGCAGTTTCTTATCTAATAAAGCAACAATGGAAAAACATCCAATCAATCATTTTTTTCCTATTTCCAATCTATCAACGATATTGATCAGACTTTGGCGTAACAATTTGATTATTACTGATTTTCGCATCGTCTAATGATACCTACTTGATTCTAATTAAGGACGTTTTGTAGATAAGGTTTAATATAGTGACAAACGGATGTATTATTACACAACATTGGTGACATATAATGTAACAGTGTGTGGCACTGATTAGGTAGACTTGATAAGATTACAAAAGAAAAAAATATTATGAAACAATGTTTAGTATTTTACATTTACATGTTAATGTATATTTTAATTATTTTACAGTTAATATTATTATGGCCTTTCAATGGTTATCCAAAGGAGTAGATAGAAAAATAAATACTTACTAATTATAATGCAGCGAGTCTCATAAAAAACTGCCTGCCTCGTCTACCTCGTTGGCCGAGTGTATGCAAGTGCGACTGCCGGGCAAGGGATCTCAGGTTCGATTTCCGGGTCGTGCAGAGTATTGCTGGGGTATTTTAAAAAAATTTCTCAGTGGTAGAACGGAGTCTGGAATTGTGCCCGGTATATGGCAATAGGCTCACCCCCATTACTTTTCTGTATTACATTATTCTGTATATGAAAGTGGTTACATTATACAGTGGCAATAAGCCTCTGCCTATCATTTCGGGGATAAAAAGCGTGATGATATGTTCTCATAAAAAGTCAGGAAGTAAATTGCCAAATTAAATCTACCAAGAACAATTCGTAACCAACGCTAAAACTTAACCCGGGACCAGTGATTTTGCTTAGCAGACATGCCTTGCTACTCTAAACGCACAGTCAACAAAAACAATTCCAAGAAATTCTTAAATCCTAACCTTAGTCTCCATGTTTAGGTACTTGTAAGATACTGTAGGAGCACGTGATTGATTGTGGTCATCCTTCTCACAGCCGAGTTATTGATGTATTCCGGTTATTGAGGATTACGGGTATACCCGGATTTCGTCTAAGTTCACCCGTTTTAGGTCAATTGATAACTTTAGTACTATACTAGGCTTTAGGCTATAGATTTAGGAAATTGCTGACTCAAGGCTACGAAGATTAAAATGGATTGGATTGGTTTCGGTTATAATGATGTTTTCTTATGCAGTGGAGTAGAATCTTTCTTTAATCTGTAGTCAGAAGAAGATAAAAAACTTTTTGGATTTTGGTTTAGTTAATTGTGTCTATTGAAGCATCTGTGAGTTTATAATATAATATATAATAATATAATAATTAATCCTTTATTGGTTTTATACAAAAAAATACAATACATATACCCACCAAACTGCTATGACAGTTTGTCGGCGGGAATAGCGCTCGATATTCATAACTACCTTACACTAACTATACTTACTACTATACCTACATACTAAACAAACAAAACCTCGGATCAAACTTGTCCTTAACAAAAACGGTGTTATCTTATACTAACAAACATAATTATGTGAAATAATTTATATAAACAGCTAACAAGCAGATTAACATTAACTAAAATTTTTGGCAAATTCGGTAAGTAACACAGTCTTTAGCTTATATTTTAGGGATTGTTTACTAATTGTATTGTTTATGTGCCTTAACAAATCAATATCGTTGTACAACGTCGGAACCATGTACCTGTTGGTTCTTTTTCCATAATAATTGTTTATCGTCGGCCGGACTAACTTATTTTCTCTCACACGTCTTGTGTTATATTTGTTTGCAACTTTTTCTTTTTTTTGTTCACTATAAAATTGCTCAAGAATCAACAAGTATCTGGCCCGGTCGTGTACAGGAAGTATTTTGCATGGAATGTATAGTCTCTCATAGTTTTCTTCACATTTACGTCTAACTTTAGGTGATACTAGAAACTTAAGGAAGCGGATTTGTAGGGATTTAATGCTGTCTAAATAAGTCTTAAAAGTGCGTCCATAGACACTTAGTCCGTAACCTATCAACGATTCGACTAGAGCAAAATAGTCTGTACGTAATGTTTGTATACTTAAAGGCGCTTGTAGTGCATAGAACTTACTCAAAACTGTTCTAAGCTTTGTGCACACAGTGTCAACATGCGTCCGCCAGTTAGCGTTACTGTCCAGCCACAGCCCCAGGTATTTAAATGTTTTAACATATTCTATATTTTGACAAACACAACTAATATTATTTGCATGCAAGCATTCATATGTATGACCCTGTATACCTATATCTAAACTATTAATTCTTTTTGCTACTAAATTGTGAGGTGAATGTATGTGTATTATTTTAGTTTTGTTTACATTCAGGATAATTCCATTATCATGCGCCCATTTGGTGATGTTAATGAAATCCTCCTGTATTACGGTTCTAGCTTCATGTATGTTTTTAGAGGAATATAGTAAGCACATATCATCAGCGTACATATAAACTTGACATTTTTTAACTACATTTGCAACGCTGTTCACGTGCATGATGTAGCCAACTGGCCCGAACACGGATCCGGTCGGCACGCCCAGAGCAACCCCAGCTTCTTGTCCTGTGGTACCCGCTATACTAGTCTGAATAGTTCTTTCGCTTAGGTATGTACGGAACCAAATATTAGTGGGCCCCCTGATTCCACAATCATCCATTGCCCGAAGCAGCACCTCATGGTCTAACGTATCGAACGCCTTTTTATAATCTATAAAAAGAGCTAGAATTTGGTGACCCTGGTCCAACCTGTCATTTATATATTCGGAGAACCCTGCCAATGCTGTTGCAGTACTGCGACCGCACCTGAAACCGTGCTGAGTATCTGAAATTAACGTGTGCTGTTCCAGGAACCCACTGACCTGACCTACGATAATTTTTTCTACTATTTTATTAATTACTGATAGGATAGCAATTGGTCTATAGTTGGAATAATCAGTATGGACTCCCTGTTTAAATATAGGTCTTATTAAGGCTTTCTTGAGTAGGCCAGGGTATTGTCCCCTGGTCAAACACATGTTGACAAAGTGTGCCAAAACAGGTGATAGTTGCTTTTTTATTGATTTAAGATCGATAGTTCTAATACAGTCTATGCCTGGCGCCTTCTCGTTGCTGAGGTTGTCAATGACTTTAGATACTGTGTCACTCCCCACTGGCATATAGCGGAATGTTACATTACTTGGTTTAACATAATGAGATCTATCTAGGAACTTTGTGTTACAACTATGCTTAATGTTAACAATTTCTTGAGTAAATGTATCTGCAAACTTATTACATACATTATACATTGTATCACTACTTCCTAAATACTTAGTAACTATACTATCAATATTAGTTTTTCTTTTTCCTAACCAACAATTAATTTTTTCCCATATTCTTTTAGGATTTCCATTGCACTTTTTAATTTCTTCCTGTTTGTGTTTATTTTTTTCCTTGAATATTGTTTTATTAACCCTATTTCTGTACCGCGTGTATTCTAATCTCTTCCTATTAAAGACTGGGGTGATAGGTTTGGGGTAGCTGTGAACCCGAGCAAGTGCCAGGCCATAGTAATTGCGAGCTCGCGCATCCTCAGTAAAATAGATGCTAGCACCCTTCCCCTGTTCTGTTTGACGGTGCGGTCATCCCATGCACCAGCGACGTCAAGAATCTTGGCCTTCACATTGATAATACCTTGAGCTGGCGCCCGCAGGTTACCAGTGTCTGTAAGAGGGTTACTGGGTCGTTGCGGGCTCTGTATCGCCTCAAAAACTTTCTTCCATCCTTCGTGAAGGCAACGCTTGTTCAGTCGTTAATTTTCCCTATTATTGATTATGGTGATGTCTGTTATTACGACCTGAATGCAGATCTCCTCAACAAACTAGACAGACTTCTGAATAACTGCATTCGATTCGTGTTCAATCTTCGTAAATATGATCATGTTTCTGCACAGCGCTTGCAATTAAAGTGGTTACCCATACGCCAACGTAGGGAGCAAAGGGCTTTAACTACTTTATTCTCTCTTCTTGAATCTCCTTTTTCTCCTAACTATCTATCCACCTATTTTCAATACACCAGTGCAAACCACAGTAAATATCTTCGTTCTTCCAACAATCGCCATCTACAGTGTGTTAGTCATCGCACTGATTTTCTTCATTCTTCTTTCTTCATACAATCTGTTATTCTGTGGAATGCACTACCCACGGATGTCAGGACGGCGTCCAGTCGCTTAGCTTTTAAGATTAAAGTTCGGGAGCATCTTCTTCAACAATTGGTAGATTCATCTCAAACCTAAACCTCTTTTAATTTTATATTTTGTATTATATTTTATAATGTACATATATATTTCTATATATATATTCATTATTTTTTTATTTATATATTTACTTTAATATTGTATACATAATTATTGTTATATGTAAGTATGTATAAGTTTTCAAATATACCTATATGTTTAGTGTTTATTGAATATTATGATTGTGAGATTTGTTATTTATTACACTGGTACATTGCCTATTTATAAAGGTTTAAATCACCTGCTACTTTCATCTCTGCACTGCTTAAAGGTTGACTGGGAGACAATGCCCAAGGCATTAAGTCCACCTGTACACACTTGTTGTATGAAGTTGAAATAAATAAAATAAATAAATTTCAATAAGGCTTCGACACCATCCACTATGTCCCGCTTCTTTACCCCAGTACTATCACCCATCAACAACACTACAGGCTGAGTTTGTTTGATACATTGTTGTTTTATTTTTTGTATCATCTGACCAAACTTTATATTATTGTAACAGTAATTTGTTATACTATAATTGAGGCAATTAGAAATGAGCGATCCAATACCTGCTCTTATTGAGTCAGTGAACACACTAGCATTGTTGGTAATAGCTGGTTGAGTGACCGTATGTGGTACAGGAATATAATGTTCCGGCTCAGGAGGCAGGGTGTGAGTACAACTACATGAAAGGTTATTTGCTAGAGACTCATATCTCTCAGCACTATAAGTTACTAGGTCGACTAGTTTACCTGCCTCAATCATGTGATTATTAATTTCAGATTGGGCGGATTCATATTTTTGGAACATCTGATTAAGGAACAATTCCCTTTGTAACAGTTCTTGTCTAAGAGTTTGGATGTCCAAGTCATATATAGTCCTACTTTCTTCCAATTGATTATGACAAGATTTTATTTCACTAACCAATTTAACTTTTTGTTTTCTTAAATTTAAGTTTAATTTTGATAGATTGTGCCTCTTTTGAATTTTTTTAATAGTTTTATTAAGTTTAATGTATTTTTTAATTTTGTTGCGGCTGTTTAGCATGGGGCCCGCGGTTGACACAGCGACAGTGTCATCGCCAGTCAAGTCTATTGTTATGGGCATGGCCGACTCACATGCGTCACCAGAACCACTCTTAATTAACTTCTCGTATAAGCTCTGAGTATTATCTGACATCACAGAGTGTTTAACTGCCTCTAATGTATGTACTGTTTTGTAGGCTTCTCTTAATTCATGCTCCAGTTGTGATATGCGTGTTAGAGCATGTTCATGAGTGTCAGTGCACTGCTGGAAGGTAGTAACCTTTTTGAGTAACATATTGTGTTGTTCAAGTAGGTCTGTGTGACACATATGAAGTTCAGCCAATTCGGTTTTTAGTTTAGTATTTTTGTTAATAATGTTTGTCACTTCCACTTCACTATCGTCCCGTTCCTGTAGCAGCTGATTACACAGGTGCTTGGATGACTCCAATTCCTTTAGCGCTGCTCTCAATTTGCCCTCCATTTCCTTCGATCTGGTCATCATACTGACAGGGATGATACTCTGAAATAAAAGAAAAAGAACAGCAAAAGACAGGGAAGGTGATTTGAAAAGAGGGTAATTGATGTAATAATCCGTAAGATGTTATAAGGACAAGAAAAAATAAAAAATTAAGAGAAAGATAATTTAAATAATTAAGTTTGGTATGATGATAAATTTTATCATTTAAGTATGTAGGTAGGAGGTAGGTGCCAAAGAAAGAACTATTAATTTAAATTTTCAGCTATTTAAGCTTGAATTCGATATCAAATTGGGCTTAATAACATTAATAACACGACTAGTTGGTCTAAATAATTACACTAAATTAGAAAACTTAGTCAAGTTTAGTAAAGTTTCTTTGTTTGTGTTGAAAGTTCTCGTTGTCGTGTTCAACAAATTATCACGCAAACTGAGGACATATATGTATTATTTTAAGGAAATATTTTCTTTTTATTATAGTATAATGATAGAATACAAGAATTATCACTTATACTCCCCTGGTTTTAAGATTTGATGTAAACTTTTTCTCCGTCCTTTGACCGTTGACAGCCCGCAGGAACTTTTTAATTTTGTGTATAAAGTTTTATCACTATCACCAGGAAAACACCGCTACTAGTAGTTATATTCGCAATTTAACAAAATTTGATGTATTTAAAACTATTTAGCACATAAAACGAAAGCAATGATACAGACGATTATGACTCTGAGGTTGACAGTGACTCCTCATATAAATCACTGGTTGAAAAGAAACAAGATTGTAACACAACATCCTGGTCAGTTTCTCCAGAAGCGTTAGCAGATATTCCATTTGGTGTCAGATACGAGCGTGGGAAGTTGATGTTGGGTGCCGCTCACATAATTGTCAATGACGAATATATCATAGTGGCACACCGCAAGTATCGATGTACGCCTGGATTGAAACAGTTGCTACTGAAAAAAAATGCAGATTTGAGTTTGGTTACAGAGAGTGATATGCAACATTATAAATCAATGCTACTTGATACAAATGCACATCGTCGAGATTATGATCCAAGTAAACCGATAAAAAGTAATAAAGGTCAAAAATATTTACAAATTATTAAACCGCTATTTTTACAATCTAAAGGGAAAGGATTACCCTTAACAAAAATGTGGAAGAAGAATGTAGATTTTATATGTATATTGGGATGATCCTAATGAATTAGTTGATCGACTAAAATTGTTAATTGCATCTCAAGATGCTGGTAACACAGGGGTAAACAACGAAATCATATCCATAATAGAGGAATTACGTGAAAGTAATATAATAAATACATAAAACAACTGTGTTTCATTTTACTGTCGACCTTTCAAAACAATACACCTTTAAAGATGAATGTAGATAAATTTGGTCATTTTATTCACAAAAGATTGCGTTTATCAGATTTATTTGAATTTAATGATAACGCGTTGTTAAAATCAGAAAGCGGGGATTTTGATTTGAAATCAACAAGACTCAAGGGGATCCGATCTCCTGTGGATGGAGACGACGCCGTAAACAAAGATTACGTAGATCGTTTAAATGCTAATACGATACATGAATTGAATAAACTAATTGGTGCATTACGTTCTCAGCTCATGCTAGATGCAGAAAAGACAGTTCAAGCTACTTTAAAAGCTAAAACATCTGAGGCTTTAATTCATTTGGAAGATAAGTTTTATACCAAAGTAGATGTTGACAAATTGCTATAAAAAATGGTAAACCATGTCAAAACAGCAAATTGTAAATGAAATACACAAAACTGCACGAAGAAATTTCCTTCGGCGTTCTGTTGTTTTAAAAAGTATCGACAATCTGTGGCAAGCTATATAACGGAGGCTATAATTACATTTTAATTGTAATCGATTGCTTCTCAAAATATGCTTGGACGCAGCCGTTGAAATCAAAAAATAAACTTGATGTGACTCATGCATTTGAACGAATATTACTTAAGAGTCATCGAAGGCCTGATAACTTACAAACTGATATGGGAACAGAGTTTTATAATAACACATTTCAAACGCTTATGAAAACATATAAGATTAACCATTACTCTTCGTTTTCTAGCAAAAAGGCATCAATTGTTGAGCGACTAATTAAAACTATAAAAAATAAATTGTACAAATATTTTAGCTTTAATGGAAACTATAAGCGGTTGGGTAAGCCATTAGAACTTACCCTGGAATCGTATAACAACACAAAACATCGAACTATTAAATTAAAACCAATCGATGTAAACAAGTCTAATGAGCGAGTAATAAAAGAAAATATTTTAAAAGCATATAAACATGTATCTGCTCCATGTAAACCTAAGTTTAAAATTGGTGATTATGTTCGTATCAGCAAATACAAACACAATTTTGAGAAAGGTTATACTCCTAACTGGTCAACAGAACTTTTTACTGTAAAGAAGATTAATAATACAATACCGGTGACATATCATATACAAGATCAACGTAAACAAGCTATATTAGGAACCTTTTATTAACAAGACAGTTGAAGGAATCTAATTTCACTCCTACAAACCCTACGTGACAAGTTTTAATAGAAACGATGAAATTCGCATACCCATCAACCAACAGGATCTATATGTACTACCATCTGCTAGCACTCTGTATTTGGAAGGAACTGTAATTGTTAGCAAAAAGGACTCGAAAGACAAGACTTCTAGCGTTCAATTTACGAATAATGCTCTCCTTTACTTATTTCAAGATATAAGGTACGAGTTGAATGGAGTAGAGATTGATAAAATAAAAAATGCTGGCATTACTACCACCATGAAGTCATTAATTTCGATGAATGAGAGTGAATCAAAAATATCCAATGCTTGGGGCTGGAACATTGAAGGTACAAAGAATATAAATGGAGGTAACTTTTCCGCATCTATACCTCTATGTAATATCATGGGTTTTGCTGAAGATTTTAAGAAAGTTGTGATAAACAGTAAACACGAACTAATATTGTTGCGAAGTAACACAAACCTAAATGCTGTAAAACTCAACATCGGGGAGATTATAGATGATGTCCAAATCAATAAAATTATATGGCGAGTACCACACGTTAAAGTATCTGACAAAGAAAAGATAAATTTATTAAAACTGTTAGAAAAAGATCGTCCGCTTCAAATGATATTCAGGAATTGGGATCTATACGAATACCCAGCATTACCTAAAACTACAAAATATACTTGGTCTATTAAAACTTCATCGCAAATAGAAAAACCAAGATATATAATTATTGGTTTACAAACAAATAGAAAAAACAATGCAAGTGCTGACATGTCACAGTTTGATCACTGTTATATTCGCGATGTTAAAGTGTATCTCAATTCAACTTACTTTCCGTATGAAAATCTAAACGCTAGTTTTGCAAATAACAAAATTGCACTAATATACGAGCAATACACACGATTTCAACAGTCGTATTATGGCAAGCGCTCGGAACCCTTACTAAGTGAGAAACAATTTAAGGACATAGCGCCGTTATTTGTGATTGATTGTTCTAGACAAACAGACAACCTCAAAACTGGACCTGTGGTTGATGTGAGAGTGGAAATTGAGAGTGAATTGGACATACCAGATCAAACCTGTGCATACTGTCTTATATTAAACGATTGTATAATTGAGTATAAACCTTTGAGTAATATTGTAAGGAAAATATCATGAATCCCAATACTATGATATTAGATGTACAAGGATTTAAGGATCTCTACAATAATTTTATAGTAAAGGAGTTAGCTTTTACCACGAGTGAATATACACAAACGTTTTTGATTAAACCACCGTACCAGTTCACATACTTAACAAGAGATGAAAAGAGACAAGTCGAGTGGTTGGAAAAAATAGGGGTCTACGTTGGAGCGAAGGCTATATTGACTATAGAGAATTCCAACGCATGATCGTACCATACCTAGAAAACAAGATTCTCTATGTAAAAGGTTCAGAAAAAGTGAAATGGATAAAAGACATGTGTGATAACTGTAATGTATATTCTATAGAGCTTCATGATGGAAATTGTCCTAAACTATATGTGTTAGCTGAAAAGTACTGTGATAGAATAAAATAACTTTTAACAAAAAAAAACCGACTTCAAAAGTAAATAAAAAATAAAAAAGTAAATAAAAAACCAAAAAGCAAAAAATAACTTACTAAATATGCAATTTATACATACATACATACATAACTTCACGCCTGTCTCCCATGGGGGTAGGCAGAGACTAAGGAACGCCAATTACTACGATTCTTACATACCTCTTTCGCTTCATTAACAGTCATCAATCTTTTCATGCATGCTCGTCGGTTAAGGGTACTTTTAATTTGGCCCTTCTTTAATATATCGCCAATCTGGTCACTATATGTCCGTCTAGGGCGCCCTCTACCGACGGCCCCATTCATATCCGCTCTGTACAATTCCTTCGTTACTCTACTTTCATCCATACTTTCTACATGTCCAAACCAGCGTAACATTCCCTTTTCAATCCTTGTCACTACATCATCTTTCAATCCACACCTTTCTCTAATAACACTATTTTTCACTCGATCACTCAATTTTAGTCCACACATACTTCTTAGGGCTCTCATTTCCACCGCATTAATCCTGCTTTCATGCTTCTTCTGCCACACCCATGATTCACTACCATACATAAGCGTTGGTGTCAATACACACTGCATTACAGCAAGTCGAGCTTTGCTGGATATTATTTTACTCGACATGACAGAGTGTAAAGCACCATTAACACTATTTCCCGCTTTCACTCTCCTTTCAATATCCCCGTCACACTTTCCATCTCTCGTAAATAGTGATCCCAGATACACAAATTCATTCACTTGTTCCAATTTTTCATCACCTATCATTACCTGACATTCTGTTATCACCTCATTTCTTTCTATCACCAACACTTTCGTCTTGTTCATATTTACTTTCATAATAATAATAATAATAAGCCCGCAGGGCACCTTGAGGCGAGGTGACGGGCATTAGCGATCCCGCGGGCTACCATCATCCCGAGTGCTCCAGGGAGAAGTCACCGTTCCTTCTTCTCCGGCTTGCCTTAATTGGCTGGCTGGAGTGAACGATGACAAGGAACAGGTCTCCCACCTCTGGCTTGCCTTCATTGGCTGTCCAGAGTGGAGTCGCTAGAGCAGTGATCCTGCTCGGAGGGTAAGAAACTATTCGTAAGTCGCGAGTGGGCCAGGAATGCAGGAGGCTTCGGCTGGAGCAGATGATCTGAGTAGAAAGCGGTGGTAGTTTCTTAACCCTTCAGCCACTCACATTCTCGTTGCCCCTATGTTGCTATATCTAGCAACCATTCCCGGGGCCCGGTTGGTGAGTTGGCGAGTCTCCGCCTGCCATTTTTACGTGTAAAAATTACATTGTTTCGGCAGGTGCCATAGTCATCCATAGTTCCCAATTTACAAATCCACAGCAACCCATCCATAGCCCTACCTTTTTTTTTCCATTATTCACAATAGTCCTACACTAACCGGGGACTGTCCTTGGGTGCATTTCCTTAGTGCATACAGGGATAGTCGCCGGTTTATGTCTCCATTACGTTTAGATTAATGTTGTCTAAAGGGCCTCTGCGCAGTTGGCTTCGGCCCCTCGTACGCCTCCCAAATGACCGGGACCCTGTGGTCCCGTGAATGGTAAAGACATACATAATAATAATAATATGCTTTATTGTACACCAAGCGAGTAATTATACAATATCAAGAAATTACAGAAAATAAAGAGGGTACAAGGGCGCCCTTATCGCTAAAAGCGATATCTACCAGGCAACCTTTGGGTGTATGGAGCATTGATTAACTCGTTGAGTACCGGTTTTGTAGACACAATTATAGAACAATAGGTTGCGGTCACCGGTGACCGCTTGGTGTTTGACAGTTTAATTTAAGAGGGTAGTCCGATGGCATACATAAATATTAACTACTATCATAACAAATATATATATATATATATATATACCTAATTACATACACATACATTCATACATACCGAACATAAATATACATAAAATAAATAAATTTTCATACCTTTCCTTTCAAATGCATCATTCATAGCAGTGATCATTTGTTGTAATTCTTGGGCCGACGAGGCAACAAGCACCTGGTCGTCGGCATACAACAATGTTTTAATCACTGTGTCATTCATCCTTAATCCAGACTCTCCTACTTTCAGGTCGTTCAAACAGCTGTCCATAAATAGGTTGAACAGCCAAGGAGTTGCTACACAGCCTTGCCTAACACCTCGATTAATGTTAAACCACTCTGTGTAGTCCCCATTTATTCTGACACAGGCACTCGAGTCCTTATATAAGGATTTAAGTGTCCGAATCAGGTGGCCATCCACCCCATACATGGACAGAGTTGACCACAATTCATCCCTCACCACTCTGTCATAAGCCTTTTCTAGGTCTATAAAGGCACAAAATACCTTTTGGTGCTTTGATAACACTTTCTCTGAAATGCACCGTAACGAAAAGACTTGATCCGTACACCCCATTCCCTTTCGAAATCCCGCTTGCACATCCCAGATTTTACGCTCAGTTACATCCATCACTCTTTCGATCAATACCTTGGCATACAACTTTCCTACTACGCTTAGGAGGCTTATACCGCGATAATTTATAATACTTTTAAATATGCAATTTATAATACTTTTAAATTACTACTTACTATGTAATTAATAAAAAAGCTATTATTTTCTTAACTAACTAGTCTAATTACTGCTTGGTTTGAAGTCGGTGCCAAGCGTGATGAATTAAACTAACTTATATAAATACAAAATAATTATACTTGGAATAATCAACATTAAATTCCAGCACAAGCTACGTAGATAAATCAATAAGTCGAAAATAACCAACAAACAAAACTCTAACTCTAACTGATAAAACTCTAAACCAGAACTAACTACTTCTACCCTATTTTACACTACAACAATATAATAGTGGTCTTGAAAAGGACCTTTTGAAATGAAAATAGTATGGAGAATATTCTTTTTATGAATTTCGAATTTCAATGATAATAATTGACAAAGAGATATCAGCCACTGTATAGGTACGAACAATACTTTTAAACCTTAAGTACGCATCAAATATTTAGAAAATGAATGCAACTGGCGATGAAATGTTAGTACAGTTACGATTCAGAAAATAACGTCATGCGACAACGCCATCTAGTGAACGTAGTATGCTACATGTTATGACATGTGATATTCCTTTTGCATGACAGATAATGATAATTACTATTTTGTTGGTCTGATACAAAGTACATAATACTGTGGGCACAGTGGCTTAAAAAAAAAAAAAATCGTTTATTAAACACAAAGATTTCCAAAAGATGTAACAGTAGTCTAATTATTATACAATTATGGTAAATTATAAATACTAAAAAAATATAAAAAACAACTTACATTGAAATAATCAAAGATAAATTTAGGATGAGTACAATTAGGTAGTTTTTTTTGAACTGTAGCGTCCCGCCTGAGGTAGGTTTCAGTAAAAACCTGTGTTTCAGGCCATCACTCCACTTAAGATGAGATTAAGATGTCAATGTGAGAACGTACAATCTACACAATTTATAAACGAAGTTATTTATATACCAAGCAGAAAAGAAAAATGTTTTTACGACTAAGTAACAATAAATGTATTTTTTTTTATATCTAGGTACATAAATAATATTAAAACAACGGCAATATCAAGTTTAATACATATACCTATTAGATCTATTTCATAGTTTCTAGTAGTTTTTCGGTGTCTGTGTAATTGAGTTTATCTAAATATTCTGACACTATTACTTTACACTTATTATAACTTAAGCTATAAATATTTACCGTTCTATTGATTCTGTTATACAAGTAAGGCCCTAGAAATAAATAGAAACGTTTAGCAAAAGCATGTTTAGTCTGGGCGTTATCACAAACCAAATCTTTTCTTCTTCTAACTGCAAGGAGAGGATTATAATCAAGTTCAGTGTGTTGCAGTAATACAATATTTAAAATAAATAGTTGTCGGACTGTTAGTACCTTACATGCCAGATAAAGCTCATGGGTGGGAAATCTAAACGGCCGAAAAGTAGCGACCTTTAATACTGCTCTTTGGGCTCGTTCAAGATGCAGTATCATTGATTTAGCGGCACCACCCCAAGCTGTAATGCAATACGTAATAATAGACTGACACAAAGCCAAATATACCTGTCTAATTAGTTTAAAGTCAGCTATGTTACGTAAAAATTTAAAAATGTAAATTAGTTTGCGAATCCTACCGCACAATAAGTCTATGTGTTTGCAGAAATTTAGGTTTGTGTCAATCGTGACGCCAAGATATTTGATATGATCCGTTTTTGTTAAGGTAGGGCAGGTACACGCACTGTCAGCATTTACATGTAAGTTGCAATTGCTGTGTGCGCGAATATGGAAATTAGTAGGAGGTGGATTAGTATTTCTTATAGTGAATAATAAGTACTTAGTCTTATCAGTATTTAAAGTTAAAAGATTTTTATGAAGCCAATTTGTTACAGTGCTAAAGCCATTTTGAGCTAGCTCGAAGACTTCAGACTTTGATTTAGCTGCGAACAGTAACGCCGTGTCATCTGCATATGACAATACAATACCCTTATTAAGTGATAAACAACACAAGTCATTTATATATATTAAGAAGAGTGTAGGGCCAAGGATACTTCCTTGTGGGATACCGTAGCAACTGCTTTTTTGTTCTGAGCTTTGATATTTATCGATTTTAACACACTGGTAGCGATCGTTAAGGTAATCACTAAAAAGTTGTAGTTGTGTTCCTCGAATGCCCCATCTTTCAAGCTTATTTAAGAGTAGGGGACACGATATTGTGTCAAAAGCTTTTGCTAGGTCTAAAAATATCCCTAAGGTATACAAGCCGTTATCCAGGTTCATACTAATAAAATTTGTTAGTTGGTGAACTGCTTGGTCAGTGGATTTTTTGGGTCGAAAGCCGTATTGTTGGTCCGAAAGCAATTTATTACTTTCGATATAATTAATTAGTCTATTGTTAATGATTTTCTCTAAGATTTTTGAAATTCCTGTTAGTACTGCAATTGGTCTATAGTTATTTATACAATTTCGCAATCCACTCTTAAATACAGGGGTGACCAAGGCCTGTTTCAGCAACTTGGGAAATATTCCTTTATCTAAACATAACTGGATAATGTGAGTTAAAGGAGGGGCAATGTAGTGTTTGAATCTTTTGAGCAGACTGTTGGGTATATTATCATAACCCACGGCACAAGATTCTTTTAGCCCTTCTATAATATTTGTTACCTCATCAACATCGGTATCCAATAACACAAAGGAGTTAAGCGTTCGAAGTGTCTGTTGTGTGTTTGATATGTGGGAGTATTGAGTGGTTAATCTGGCATTTTGTTGGATAGTTTTTTCTGCTAAATGTTTACCAATGTTGATGAAAAAGTCATTTGCTTTATTCACTGCGTCATATGGGTTTTGCTCAACAGATAAAAGGTCAAGAGGTGGTTCTTGGATTTTGGATCTAATTGCATTGGTTTTAATATATTTCCAAACGAGTTTGCTGTTTTTACCAGCTTTTTGCAGTTGAATCCTATCATATTGACGTTTAATCTTTTTTAACAAGTTATTACAAAAGTTCCTGTATCGTTTGTAAATCAGTGTCAGTTGATGGTTATCCGGTGCACATTTGGATTTATGATGAAGGTGATCCCTATGTCTAATACACCGAACAAGTCCGGGCGTGATCCAAGGCTTGATGTTGCAATACCTTCTTGGAATCACTTTGATTAGCGAATTTTTCTTAATTGCTGACTGTAATTGTTCGACATAATATTGCAAACAAGCATTTGGATCATACGAGTTATAAACTGGGTCAAGATTTATGCTGCGAATATCATTTTCAACGCTTGTCATGTTGAGTGTCATAGAGCTACGTGTGCAATTTAATCTAGGTGGAGAAATTTGTACTGTTAGTAAAATGGCTTGGTGATCGGTTAGTGATGAGTTAGTAACTAATGTCTTTGATTGCCGTTTTGATTTAATAAGAATATGGTCCAAACAGGAGCCACTTTGATGGGTAGGGTAACAATGAGCTGGTAAGAGTCCATGAAATGAGCAAATATCCAGGTACCGATATGCATGTGCATCCATGTCCTCTGCCACAATATTTATATTGATGTCACCTATTAGTATAATATTCTTAAACGACGATAGTTTTTCTAAGTTAATATTAAGTGAGTCTAAGAAACCGTCAATAGCTTGAGATGGAGGCCTATATATTGCTATTATCACTGTATCAGGGACAATTGTAACCAATAAGCAATTGCAATTTAGAAAGTTGGGTTCACTTACCAATGTTCTTAAATTACTTTTAATATATACTACAAAGCCATCGTTTTGGTTAAAGAAATTTCCAGTTTTGTGACGGTTAAAGCCGTCAATGAATGGTAAGTCGGTCGTTTGTTTGGACAACCAGCATTCCGTCAATACAATAAAGTCGCACGATATGTCGAGATTTTGTAAGAGAACTTCTAAACCTTTAAAATTTCGAGTTATGCTTCTTATATTTTGAGTAAGTAAATTCAAAGTATTATCTCCAGTATACACCATATTTTTACACTCCGCAATATTACAAATTTTAGCTTCAGACACGGAAAAACTGTCTAGATCACTAATTAGTTGACTGGCCATAATATATATATTAAATTAACCTACTTTTATGTGCTAAATTAAAAGATAGTTTCGGCGCTCTTAGGCGCCTTCATAGTCTATGGAGTTTATGTAATTATTTTCTGCGTTTTTACGTGCCGGGCAATTCACGTCGCCAGTAGGATGATCACTCTTCCTTTTAAAACGTCTGCACGTCGCACACTGGGGCTGAGAAAGTTTGTTAAGACACTCTTTAAATGAGTGCCCTGTTTCGCCGCAGTGGTTACAAGTTGGGCTGGTTTCTCTACAAAATTTGGCAGCGTGTCCGAATTGTTGGCAGTTAAAGCACCTGGTCACAATTGTAAAGTCCTTTACAGGACATGAAGTCCAATTTATAAAAATACGGCCTTGATTGATTAGAATCTTTCTAATGTCGGCAGGAACTTCCAGTATGTAGTTGCAAGTGGGGCGCTCCTTTTTGCCAGATTTATGGCTCAATTTTATTTGTGTTAAGAAACACTCACGTGTGGTATCCTGTAGTTTGTCTGAGAGGTTTTGCTCAAAGATGCACTCAAAAACTTCCTTCTCAGGGAGGGCTGCTGGGACACCAATGACGGCAATCCTGGGGCGGCGTTTGGATGGTTCTTGGATTGTTAAGCCTGATGATACAAGTTGTTCCGAGCTTTTCAGCTTGTCAATATCGGCTTTGTTCTCGGTCCTTATAATAACGCCGCCATTTTTTATTTTTCTTACAGCACGAACCTGAAGCTTCAACTCCTCGGGAGAGATGATTTTTTGTACCAATGACTTAGTATCATCACTCGTCTTAGTTTTATCACTGGGATAAATTGCGACAGATCTAAGGTTTGCTGGGCGAATGAAGTTATCAGCTCCTTTTTTTACCATATTGGCATACGAGGTAACGTCAGAACCAATTGGACTCATTTTGGCTTCGAGGACTGCTTTAAATTGATCAAGCGATTCTACCACATCCTGTTGGAGTTGAAAATTTTGCATAGAGGCATGTGCTTGTATATATTTTTGCTTCAGGGCTTGATAGTGGATGGCCATCTCAGAAGCTCCATTCGTTACTTTACGGCAGAAATTGGTAACTCGGATTTTCTGTTCCGAGTTCATTTTACCCTCCGTTACAGTAGTGCAGATTTCGCTTAGGAACGTTTCGATGGTTCCGAGCCATCTCTGAATTTCCGAGAAAGGGAGAGGATCACCTGGGTCCCTTTTCGGAGTTACAGCTGGCACAGAGTCCCTTGGTTGGCTATGCTGAGCAGGCGATGACATCGGTGGAGGACTACGCCGTACCAATTGGCTAGTACCAAAGGGGCTACCTCCTGTGTTAGACATACTGACACAGACACAAATTGTCAATAAACGAAACTATATACTTAGTTCATTTTTCATAAAAAGTCATTAGTCACACTCGATATTACTCAATATTACAGACTTAACAATAATCAAAGTCGCATAATTCGCGATTATTAATATTCTACGATGAGCACAATAAACACGTCTGCTTAGTATCGCGACTCGCGGAGAGGGACTTCAAACCAAGCTTGGCACCGACTTCAAACCAAGCAGTAGTTAGACTAGTTAGTTAAGAAAATAATAGTTTTTTTATTAATTACATAGTAAGTAGTAATTTAAAAGTATTATAAATTGCATATTTAGTAAGTTATTTTTTGCTTTTTGGTTTTTTATTTACTTTTTTATTTTTTATTTACTTTTGAAGTCGGTTTTTTTTTGTTTAAAGTTATTTTATCTAAATATTTGATGCGTACTTAAAGTATTGTTCGTACCTATACAGTGGCTGATATCTCTTTGTCAATTATTATCATTGAAATTCGAAATTCATAAAAAGAATATTCTCCATACTATTTTCATTTCAAAAGGTCCTTTTCAAGACCACTATTATATTGTTGTAGTGTAAAATAGGGTAGAAGTAGTTAGTTCTGGTTTAGAGTTTTATCAGTTAGAGTTAGAGTTTTGTTTGTTGGTTATTTTCGACTTATTGATTTATCTACGTAGCTTGTGCTGGAATTTAATGTTGATTATTCCAAGTATAATTATTTTGTATTTATATAAGTTAGTTTAATTCATCACGCTTGGCACCGACTTCAAACCAAGCAGTAGTTAGACTAGTTAGTTAAGAAAATAATAGCTTTTTTATTAATTACATAGTAAGTAGTAATTTAAAAGTATTATAAATTGCATATTTAGTAAGTTATTTTTTGCTTTTTGGTTTTTTATTTACTTTTTTATTTACTTTTGAAGTCGGTTTTTTTTTGTTAAAAGTTATTTTATTTCACAATTTTAAGTGATGGGTTGACCAAGCAAGGATGCTTCTCGAATGAGAAAACGTCGATTCCTTGAAACGAAAGATGATAGATGGAAACGATTAGACAAAATAAAAATACATGCTAATAAGAAGAAAGAAAATGAAACACTAAAGGAACGTAAAAAGAGATTGTCGGCTATGAGAGCTTATGTATCAAAAAGACTAACGAACGAAAGTCAAGAAGATCGTACTCACCGGCTCAGTTTGATCCATGAACGCTTATCGAACGAAACCGAAGAAGCCCGTGCTCACCGGTTCAGTTTGATCCATGAGCGCTTATCAAACGAGACCGAAGAAGCCCGTGCTCACCGGCTCAGTTTGATCCATGAGCACTTATCAAACGAGACCGAAGAAGCCCGTGCTCACCGACTCAATTTGATCCATGAGCGTGATAGATTTATACAAAAGAAATAACCATTCGTGTGTAATTACATAATAATTTTAAGTACTTAATAATTTTGGAAATACCTACCTACTGTACGATTATTGTAATTTTTGTAAACTACTACTTTTGCATCAATTTAGGTAATGAATAATGTAGGTACTTTCTGTGCTTATTTATGTTTCAATATTAGAATTAATTACGTTGTAATTTAATAACGTTATTAGTATATCATAACAATTTAAAATATTCTCTTTTTAAAATAAAAATCATGTAGGTAAGTGATTGACTAGTCTACCCACTAGTATAAAAGACATGTGTCGGTCGGGTGGGGGACATTCTATGTACCGCCGCCGACCTGAACGGAGCTCCGAGCCTAATCAAGTTAAGTAATTAAGTAATAATAATATATTATGTTCTAAAAATGTAATATGTTGTATGTTTAAATATGTGTTGGTGTTCACTTATTAAAAATGTGTTAAAATTAAGTGTTTATTTGTTATTTTGTAATAATGAGGTGTTTATTTAATTGAAATAACAGTTAGAATAAACTATTATGAAATGAAGTTTAGTATTTTAAATCTAAGTACCTATTTACAACTTTATTCCTTTTCTCATAATTACATCAATATAATAACATATGGATTTGATTTAATCCATTAGTAAATTTTGCAAATGGAATAATTATAAATTAAATTTAATATTGATTGATTCTAACGGTAAGTATTTTGAGTCCATGGGTATGTATGTGTATGGTGTACATATACTTATACATGGACAACTTATCAGATGCATAGAATTTGAATACCAATAAACGCCCTTAGTTATATATTTTTTTATTTCACTAAGAGATAAAATTCTAACATCAGAAGTGGGATACGAACCAAAGATTAATCGGTCATATTATGTTTTCAGAAAGTGTGCGCGAGATTTCATAATGGATTCTACAGTAATTGAAAACCTACTGAAGACAATTCAAGCAGCATTAACTGAGAAACGTCGAGGCGATGATGTTGTATTGCCGCCTTTTGACCCTGAGAAAAACGAAAATGGTGCTGATAGCTGGTGTCGTGCCATCAACTCTATTGCGGTGGACATGGGATGGAGTGATATAACAACAGTTGCTAAAGCAGGTAAAGCCTTAAAAGGTTCTGCTTTATTATGGTATGAAACGTGGGATCCTGAAGAAGGTAGGACATGGCAAATTTTTAAAACAACTTTGATTGATTTATACCCTGAAAAGCGTAATCTGTCTGAAAAATTATCTAGAGCGGTATTGTTGACGTCGGAAAATACAGATTCTTACTGTGAATATGCGAGAGAGAAACTAAGATTACTTAAACAAACAAAAATTGCATTTACAGAAATACAATTAGTAGAGCTTATATGTGGAGGTATACATGACACTACGGTAAAAATGGCAGCCCACAATAGTCGTGTCGACACTACTGCCGAATTAATATCATTATTTACAACGTATTCCAAGGTTCCCAAAAAGCGACCATTAGATCACAAAACTGACTCTTTAACCGCCTTTGGTAATTCTAGTATGCTGCATAAACGAACCAAAATAGAGGATAGACGCTGTTTTATATGTAACAAGGCGGGCCACTCTCGTGCTCAGTGTTTTTATAATTCAAATAATCCGTCAAAAAATTCTGCTTTATTGCCATCTCATTCCCCTGTACAATGTACGTACTGTAAAAAGTTAGGGCACACTGAAAATGTATGTTTCTTTAAACAACGAACCGGTAATTCTAAAAATATTACATCCACAAGCAATAACAAAGATGATGTAAATTGTTTTACAAAAACTAAAGGTCTAAAATTAACAGAAATTAGCATCAAAGATGTGACTCTTAATGCTCTTATTGATACTGGAGCGACATGCAGTATAATCAAAGACTCCATAGCTAAACGATTGGCCAGTAAAATAGACCCCTATTTCACTACACTTTCTGGTATTGGAAATGGTATCTTGCATATTTTTGGTAGAATTACTGTTCCTGTAAAATTTAACGAAATTTGTATTGAAATAGAATTTAACGTGGTTAGAGATAGTGAATTTAATTATGATTGTCTGATAGGTTGTAACATTGTAAAATATTCAGACGTCTCTGTTATCATGGATTCTATGGGTTGTAGGGTAATTCGTAGGCCCGTTCCATTATTGACTGACGTTGTTAACTGTACACATATCAATCATTTGGAACTGCTGGATGATTTAGTTAAACATTTACAAATTGACCTTCAGACTAAAATAAAAACAGTGTTTGCAAATTTTCCTTCTGTATTACCTTCTGAAAGCAATGTTGGGACAGTCAAAACTGGTTCGTTACATCTGCGCCTGAAAACGAATAGTGTTATAAATTACAGACCTTATAGATTGGCACCTATTGAAAGAGAAAAGGTCAATGAAATTTGCAAAGACCTTCTAAATAAAAATATAATCAGGGAAAGTGATTCTCCTTATGCTAGCCCTGTCTTACTTGTAAAAAAGAAAGACGGAACCGATCGTATGTGCGTTGATTTTAGAGCACTGAATAAAATTATCGAAAAAGAAAGATACCCCCTCCCTTTGATTGAGGACCAACTTGATAGATTGGGTAATTCGAAATATTATATATCAATTGATATGAAAAGTGGCTTCTATCAAATTCCTGTTTCCGAAGACTCTATCAAATATACCGCTTTTATCACGCCCGATAACCATTATGAGTTTACAAAAATGCCTTTCGGCATTTGTAATGGTCCGTCAGTCTTCCAAAAAGCTATTAGTAAAGCTGTCCGCCATTTAAATTTTCTATTAGTATACATAGATGACCTGTTAATTCCATTTAAAACTGAAACTGAGGGATTACAATATTTGGAACTAACTTTAAATGCTCTTAGTATAGCGGGATTTACTATAAACTTAAAGAAGTGTAAATTTTTTGTCAAAGAGATAGAGTATCTGGGTAGAAATGTCTCGGAAGAAGGAATAAGGCCAAGTCAAAGTAAAATTACCGCATTAACCAACTCGCCAACACCTACTTCTATCAAAGAGGTACGACAATTTATGGGACTAGCTAGCTATTTCCGTAGATTTATACCAGAATTTGCTTCAAAGACGGTCAGTATTACTAAATTAACCAGAATTTGCTTCAAAGACGGTCAGTATTACTAAATTAACGAAAAAGGATCAAAAATGGGAATGGGGCGATGAGCAAGAAAAAGCTAAAGAATACGTTATAAGACACTTAACATCGAAACCGCTTTTGACTGTGTTTGACCCGAAGTTGCCGACGGAGTTACATACGGACGCCAGTTCAATAGGTTATGGAGCTATTTTACTTCAAAAATTAAACCAACAGTGTAGAGTTGTGGCATATTTCAGCAAACGAACGACCCCGACTGAATCCAGATATTGTTCGTACGATTTAGAAACGTTGGCTATTTTTAATGCTCTTCGCCATTTTAGAGTATATCTGTTAGGAATAAGTTTTACCATAGTGACTGATTGCAATTCCATTAAGTCCACTATGACAAAAAAGGATTTATCTCCTCGTGTGGCTAGATGGTGGACTTTTATGCAGGACTTTCAATTCCAAATTTCATACAAAAAGGGAACATTTGTACAGCATGTCGATTATCTCAGCCGTAACCCACCACTTGAAAGACCTATAGTTCATATTATCGAAAACCTAAATCCTGATCACCCATCATGGTTAAAGATTGCACAACAGAATGATCATGAAACTCAAAACTTATTAAATTCAGTTAGAAATGGTGACGTTGACGTGAATCAATATGTAATTATTAACGAATTGCTGCATTATAAAACTGATCCTAACAGTATACCAAAATTATTTGTCCCGAAGGGGTATAGGCTGAGCATGCTACGACTCTATCATGACGAAAATTGCCACGTAGGTTATGATAAAACACTCCATAAACTTAGAGAACATTTCTGGTTTCCCAGCTTAGCAGCTTTTACTAAAAAGTACATTTCCCACTGCCTAATCTATACTTCTCGTAAGGGTCATTCGGGGCCCAAACAAGGGTTGCTCCACCCTTTAGTAAAAAGTATTCCCTTTCATACAATTCACCTTGATTGTACTGGGCCTTTTAGACAGTCCGCGGATGGTTATAGACACATCTTGTTAATTATCGATGGTTTTACAAAGTTTTGTATGCTAAAACCACTTAAGAATTTAGGAGGATCAGAATTAGTATTTGTTTTACGAGAGACTCTAACATTATTTGGTACTCCGTCTCTGATAATTACAGATAGAGGGACAAATTTTGCTTCAAATAATGTTCAGTCACTGTTTAGAGAGTTACAAATCCGACACCATATGATAGCCACTGGTACCCCTCGCGGAAATGGTCAGGTGGAGCGTTATGTAGCTACAGTAATAAATATGTTGACTACATCAACCAATAACACTGCAGAATGGCCAAACGTTCTTTGGAATGTACAACAATCCCTTAATACTACTGTTCAGAAAACGACAGGATTTTCACCTATTAGACTCCTAATAGGTAGAGAAGGAAACATACCTCCCATACAGGCTCGCTTAGATGATGTTGTAGATGAATCAAATCAGCCCCATATTGATGTAAACACTGATCGTGATCTAGCACGACAAAAACTAAATGAAAGTGCTATTAATTCTAAACACCGTTTTGACAATACCAGACGAGATAATAAGACTTATTCCGTTGGTGACACTGTTTATGTTAGTCAGGACCATAGACGTCATGACAAACTTGCTCCAAAATATAGAGGGCCTTACGAGATCATAGAAGCTCTAGAAAATGACAGATTTGCGCTTCGGGGTCAAAATAATATTAGGGTTATCACAGTGGCTAAGGACAAATTAAGAGCCTGGCCAGGTGAATGGTTGGAACAAAATATTTGTTTTGAGGAATCCGTGTGAATCCGTGTAAAGCGGATCCGTGATAGATTATTATTTTAAAATATAAATTGTCGTTATTGTTATGATATGATTAAAGAAATGATAACATTGATAAAATGAATTTCAGATTGAAAGAACATATTTATATTATAGGTATGATTTAATTTTGTTTTTGTTTTTCGATGAATTAATTGATTATGAATTGTAACCATGTAACATTGTAACTATGTCTATTATGATAAAATACAGTACATATTACCGCTGGTCGGCTTCTGGCCGGATATTAACCTGAATATCATATAGCGGCGGGTGATAGGGTTAATATATGACGGAAGTCGCTGGTCGATCTTTGCCCTGATACTTCACTGAAATTCACTGTGCAGCGAGTGATAGGTGCTTGTATGCCAAGGCCATAGATCAAAAAGTAATACTGCTGGTTAATTGCGAATTAATGCAGCAGGTGAAAAAAGGAAAAAAAATGTATGTAAAAAGAAAAAATAATAATAATGGAAATAAAACTAATGAAGGGTACTTCGAGAACGAAGTACTGGTCAGTCTGGCCGTGATAGATTATTCAAGTATTTTATCAAAATATACAAAAGAAATAACCATTCGTGTGTAATTACATAATAATTTTAAGTACTTAATAATTTTGGAAATACCTACCTACTGTACGATTATTGTAATTTTTGTAAACTACTACTTTTGCATCAATTTAGGTAATGAATAATGTAGGTACTTTCTGTGCTTATTTATGTTTCAATATTAGAATTAATTACGTTGTAATTTAATAACGTTATTAGTATATCATAACAATTTAAAATATTCTCTTTTTAAAATAAAAATCATGTAGGTAAGTGATTGACTAGTCTACCCACTAGTATAAAAGACATGTGTCGGTCGGGTGGGGCGACATTCTATGTACCGCCGCCGACCTGAACGGAGCTCCGAGCCTAATCAAGTTAAGTAATTAAGTAATAATAATATATTATGTTCTAAAAATGTAATATGTTGTATGTTTAAATATGTGTTGGTGTTCACTTATTAAAAATGTGTTAAAATTAAGTGTTTATTTGTTATTTTGTAATAATGAGGTGTTTATTTAATTGAAATAACAGTTAGAATAAACTATTATGAAATGAAGTTTAGTATTTTAAATCTAAGTACCTATTTACAACTTTATTCCTTTTCTCATAATTACATCAATATAATAACATATGGATTTGATTTAATCCATTAGTAAATTTTGCAAATGGAATAATTATAAATTAAATTTAATATTGATTGATTCTAACGGTAAGTATTTTGAGTCCATGGGTATGTATGTGTATGGTGTACATATACTTATACATGGACAACTTATCAGATGCATAGAATTTGAATACCAATAAACGCCCTTAGTTATATATTTTTTTATTTCACTAAGAGATAAAATTCTAACAAGCGCTTATCAAACGAGACTGATGAAACCCGTGCTCACCGACTCAGTTTGATCCATGAGCGCTTATCAAACGAGACTGAAGAAGCCCGTGCTCACCGACTCAGTTTGATCCATGAGCGTTTATCAAACGAGACCGATGAAGCCCGTGCTCACCGACTCCGTTTGATCCATGAGCGCTTATCAAACGAGACCGATGAAGCCCGTGCTCACCGACTCCGTTTGATTCAAGAGCGACGATCAAATAAATCTGCTACACAACAATCTCAACGATTAAGTTACTTACGTAACAGTTCCGCACTAAGGGTACTTAATGAACTTCCAGAAGAAAGGGCCAGTCGATTGACTGTTCTAAGACAAGTATCAAGTCGCTTGAGAAATACTCGTATATCCTTAGACGAACAGCTGCAGAAGGTATGGTTAATAATTATAATGCAGATTTGTTAGGGCTATAGGAAGGCAACATTGACGTGCAACCTTGTGGAAATGTTACTGCTGTTTCCTATTACGTTGCGAAATTTTATCAAACCCAAACACAAGGTAGCTACTGTTAACCGTTGAGGAGTTCCCTCGACTGGCTCTCGGCTCCATCATCAGATCCACCCCAGACCTTTATCAGATGGTAGTGGTTTTTAATACTTAATAAAAAAAATAACAAATGCACTAGTCGCCCCTATAATTTTTAAAAGATCCCCTCGGTTTCCTTGGTCTTCCATCATCAGATCCTGATTTCCTTATCATGGGACCATTCTGGGACTATCTCCAACAAAAAAAGAATTATCGAAATCGCTTTATAAATAACGGAGATATCGGCGAACAAACATAAAAAAAAAGCATATATACGGTCGAATTGAGAACCTCCTCCTTTTTTTTAAGTCGGTTAAAAACTAATTTAAATTGTAATCATCATAAAAAACATTGTGCTCTTAGAAATGTGTTATGTATAAAAAAGTTTTTAAAGCGGTAATTTTATAAGTTTGTAAGTTAGCTGTGTAGTAAGTTATAAGGTTTAAAAAAATAAAACAATTTTAATATAGAAAAGCAGGCTTTTATTTTTATCGAACCTCCATAATACTGCTATACAAATAAAAATATACAATATTAAAGTTTAAAATCATTACACAAACTAACTTAACGTAATATTTATTCTAACACAATAAGCACAAGGCTTTTAAAAATCACTATCGATTAACGATTTCGATATTTTCTTAACTAAAGACTCCGTTTCGTCCATAATAAAGTCAACCGCGTCTTTGATCACGTATTCAAATTCAAATTCAAAATTTTTATTTCAGATAAAACATCAATATTTATGTTAGTAGTAGTACAACTTAGCCTAATGTTAGTAAATTATAATAATTATATGTTCATTACTTTATTTGGATAAGTGAGTCTGGATACTTATCCATCTACGTAACAGGGGAGAGTCCCACCGGTCAATGAACACACTCAGGATGCCATTGGAGGAAGAACGCAGGCGCGCCAACATTGAGGCGCATCTCTTCCGCATGATCGCGGCGAACCCATCCACACATGCGTCCGCGAACATCCCTGACGCGCTACATCGCCACGGCAACCCCAAAAGCACCCTAAATGCGCCATTGTACTGCACGCGCAGATCGCTGTATGCCCGCTGGGTATACATGGTCCACAAGCTGCACGTGTAAAACGACTGGCAAAAGGCCTTAAAAAGCGTTATTTTTACGGATTCCGTACAGTGTGCAAACCTGCGGGCCAGCATGTTGCAGCGTACAGCCAGCGACCTGCGCTCCCTGTCTATATCTGCATTGTCTTTTAAGTCATCAGTGACCCAGTGACCCAAATACTTGAACTTCGAAACCCGACCTAATCGAGACCCAGAGAGTGAGAGTTCAGGCAGTTGTTTGTAGTTTAAAGTAGCTGATTTAAAAACCAACCATTCACTCTTATGGGTATTGTATTTAAGTCCGTGAGCAACCGCATAGCTTTCACAAATTTTAAGAAGTCTTCTCATTGCGCTGATAGATGGACACAGCAGCACCATATCATCAGCGTAACTGATGTTGTTCACGCAGACACCGTCAACGTGACATCCAATTTTAGTGCTACTGAGTCTACCCATCAGTTTGTTTATGTATAGGTTGAAAAGACGCGGAGAGGTCAGACCTCCCTGCCTTACACCACAGTCAAGCCCATACATGTCAGAATAATTACCAGCCCAATTAACAGTATTCTTTTGACTACTGTACCAATATCTAAACAATGATATCACATCAGACGGGACAGTAGTATCATGCGTGAGCTTGTGCCAGAGCAGATCATAATTGACCAGGTCGAAAGCCCTCGACAAATCCAAGAAACATGCTATAACAGGAGTCTTTCTGTCTATGTAATATTGGACAGTCTGCTTAAGGCATAAAATTGCACTGTCCGTTGACAAGTTAGGTCTAAAACCAAATTGACCATCCTCAAGAGCGATATGTTTAGCAAGAATTTTATCAAGCAGACTATCCAATACCTTAGCACAGATAGTGGCAAGCGATATCGGCCTATAGTTGGAAATATCTGAGGCGTCACCAGTCCTATTCTTTATTACTGGTACAACTATCGTTTTACTCAGTTCCATAGGTAAATAACTATGACTTATACATAAGTTAAAAATCAGAGCAAGTACTCGCGGTAAGTGTACCCCAGCGTATTTAAGATGTTCGACGCTGAGGCCGTCGTGACCGGGCGACTTTCCCCTCACCATGTTTTGTATAATTCTCGCAACTTCTTTAGCGGAAAACCTGACAGATGGCGCTCCGGTCACGGCCGCCCCTGCGCCACTATATGACGGTTCACTATAACCGCACAAACGCGGATTAACATTAAAATGTTTTTGAAAAGCATTAGCTATATCAGCGGGATCGCTCATGCCCGCGACGCTCACCGGTACCTCCGACCTATGTTTTAATTTATTCGTTAATTTCCAAAACCTTATTAAATTGTTTACTTTTATGACAAGATGCCAGCATATCCATTTTAATTTTTTCTTGATTATCTTGACAATATTTTAATTTATTTTTAAAAAGTTTTCGTGATGTACACATATTTTCATAAATAAATCCAGAAGTAGGTTTGTTGTACAACAACCACGTTTGATAACACAGTCGGGCATCGCGATGAGCCTCGCGCACATGCTTGTTCCGCCCCACCACATAGTTTCCCTTATGACGCTTTTTATTAGAGCCAGCGTGAGTGAGTTCGGCTCCGCCTTTTAAAATACAAATCAATTCATTATACAACCTATCTATTATCAACTGATGATCTGTGCTATGACACATATTATCAGCACAATTACAAAAATCTTGAGGAAAATCAATCTGCTTTAAGTTGCTATTACAGTAATCAAAATACTTATTTATCTGTTCTAAATCCCTCTCACCCCACATAACCTTGTTACGATAAATGATGGATTCAATAATTTTAGGTTTGATAAGATTAATATTACACTCTATTAACAACGGAATATGGTCTGAAACGTAAACGCCATATAAAATAGAAGCACTATTCACTAACTGTCTGGCGGCCTCCGTGACAACACAGTGATCTAGCCAGCGGAGGGAACCGTTTGAGGAGCCAGTAAAAGTATGCGAGTCTTGCGGCAAAAGTTCCATATCAATGCAAGACCATGATTGATCAGCACAAGTTAAAAATAACTCACGTGAGAATCGTGTTCCTGGGTGTGCGTTAAAGTCTCCCAACACAAAGACCGACTCCACTTCACTGCTCTCAATCACTGAGATTATCTCACTTAGACAACTCGTAAACTCGGTACGATTTTCGACACAGTCAGTGGGCATGTACACACTAAATATTAGCAAAGACCGCTCGCCCTGCGCTATCTTAATACACACGATACGATCACTAACACAATTTATAACCGATACCGACGCAAATAACGATTTCCTCCACAGCAGCGCCACACCTCCGTACGGTCTTCCAACCAGAACACCATCAGAAGTGTCCACCGCTGATTTCCCAGCGTACGCGAAGTCTCCATCAATGGTTGCTAGAAAGGGCACGTCGTGTGGCAACAGCCAAGTCTCCTGTAATGCCATCACGTCGGCTCGTGCACACAATTGACGTACGCAATCAGCTGATCGGAAAATACTTTTACAATTGAATGTACATATTTTAACGTTTGCCATACAATCCATTATATGTTTGTTATATTCTCAACACTGTGCTGCTTATTTACTTTTACTGTATTTTTCTTAAAGTAAATAAACTGTCTAAACCGTATGCCTTCAGGCCATATTTTGTCATCCAAAAACATATTCATTTTATGTTTTGAGACAAATAATTTAAATGCGTTATACGGTCTTTCAGATTTCATTTTAATTTTCTGAAGCTGTACCATTTCTTGCGTCTTATTTTGTATATAATCACAAATGTCTCTTTCAGTAGTCTCTTTGTCCACATTCGTGATAAACAGCGGAATTTTGGAATCAGCTGCTCTAAATTTAAAGTTATCGTTAGGGCTTTTTTTTTTTTTTTTTTAAGGGGGGAAAATCATCGAATGACTGCCCCCGCCTGGGTGAGGCGGGAGGGAGTGTCAGACTCTTACTGACTAAAAACCACCCCGTTCCTTCTCCTGCACGTCGAGCCGGAGCCCCGGTTACCCGTTAGGTTCTCCGCGACTCCGAATCGGCAACGGCCCTATTGGGCCCCATCTGTGGTGGTCTGATGGCTCTTTGAGGCGCGCGCGGAACGCGACGCGCCGTACGCTCGGGTCTGTTTCTGGTCGGACGGGGAGCCACCCATGCTCGCCGTCCGCAGGCCCACGCTTACGGTGGCCGGAGATCGTCCCGCGATCCCCGACGCCCGGTGTGTCCTTCGCGATGGCTGGGTTGCGAGGAGGCAGCGCTTCGCTGCCTCACGCGTCCCGCCTCCTCCTTAGCTAGCATGACTGCTTCGCAAAAGGAGGAGACGGCATCCCAATCCCCCTCGCTCCGCATCATGGCCTGCACTAGGCCCGGACGCGAGAGGTCGCCATCGCCGATCACTTCCCTGAAGACACGGCGGTGCTCAGCCCACGAAGGGCATTCTCCCACCGTGTGTTCCACCGTGTCCTCAGGGCGGTCCTCGCAGTGATGACACCCGGGCGTTTCCTCCCGCCCCATCAGACACAGGTACCTCCCGAAACTTCCATGTCCGGTGAGGACCTGCGTCAGGCGGTAGGTGAGGACGCCGTAGCGTCTCTCAAGCCACTCCTCAAAGAGGGGACTTACCGCTACGATGGCAGCGAGCCCAGCCCTCGGTTGCGACAGTCGTTGCTGCCACTCCGCCATGAGATCGCGCCGGAGCTCATCCCGCCACGCACTTATCTGGCGCGGCAGCGGAGTTTCGCCCCGGCGACGTGCCTCCGCGCGCATGCTGTACACGCGCGCGAGCACCTTCGCCTCCAGATCCCACGGCGGTAATCCGGCAAGGAGGTTCGCCGACTCCCCAGAGATCGTGCGGTATCCGCGGATCATTCGGATCGCCATGACCCTCTGTGCCATGAGCAGCGTCCGAGCGGGACGCCGCAACAGGTTTGGCGCCCAAACAGGGGCGCCGTAGAGGGCCATGGACCGCACGACCCATCGTTAGGGCTAGCTGTTCCCGTTTTTCCTTCGAACCTATTCTTAGACTTTTTACTTTGAACCAGCGTCCATTCATCCTTAGAGCAATTTTTAGACCATTCACCTTGCATTAATACTTCCAACATTGTTTTATTACTCTGTGTTGGTTGTATTAGATTCGTATTCGTGTAGTTTGCATTTTCTATGAATGTCGAGTTAATCGGAGTGGTAGCTGACTCATCGGCAGCCGGTAGCATCTGTTCGCGTGAGTGAACGAGAGAGCGATACTTCGGTCGATTATCAACACTCGTTGGCTGCGTTTGCAAATGTGAGTCGGCATCAATCTGTGAATGATGTGACGGTAGATGCGGCGACAATCCAAACGGTCCGCTGTTTAAGTTATACCCTCCTCCTCGAACTTTATTCACATTTGTGTTAAATATCGGATTTACTATCTGATCAGCTGATGATTGTATGATATTATTTTCTTTAAGAGCCACATCTAAGTCGTTCTTAGTGACAAAGTTATTTTAAATGCAAAATTAACAGGTCCTTCAGTAGTTTCGTGACGTCTACATGATCGAAACACACAGGGGGCAGCTTATGTAGCTCGTATGCTACAAAAACTGGCAGTTCATCGGGGTCCATAGTTTTGAAAACCGCTATCATGTCTTCCAAATCCTTTTGTTTTTTATCTTTTCGCCTCGACTTTAATCGTTTACCAATCTTCGTCGTACTGCATAACAAATTCTTTGCCTCTTCGATTTCCTCCTCGGAAAACGCCGACACACATATTCTTATGAGACTTTCATTATCCATCACGTCATGTTTATTACGAATAAACGCAAGGACTTCCGAAATAACCACATTACAGTTGGCACACTTAATCGTATCGACAGGCATAATCGCAGGATCACACAACCGTGACCGCTTGCACTGAACTCGCGCGCGAGACTGTAGGATATTGGGTTGGCTGGTAGTGTATTGGGCTTGTAGGATAACATTATCACTATTACTGTCACTATCACTGTCTGGACAATTGTTACACAGGTCAATCACTATAATTTTTATTAGTTTACTGTCCCGTCGATGATGCTTACTCATGACGAAAGATTGAGTCGAGTTATGTTTCCTAGATTTTTCCCTGCGACGGGGCATAGACTTCTTTTCCTTCGGAACCTGATTGCTAGCCCCACGTTCGCATCGAAGCATCTCATTAAACTCTTCATAAGGATCCTGAGCGTATTGACTAAATACAATGTCAGAGCCTGCTATCTGAAACAAAGATTAAAGAGAACATTATATAAGATAACTTAAAGCAACTACACTAATGTAATCCTATATCAGAAATAGTTTGACAAATATACAATTAATGAATACAGATAACTCTGATTCAGATAAATAAACATTTTGAGACCAATCAAATTCTTTCCCTGTGTGGTATTGAACCCACAACACTTAAATCACTGCGTTATATGTCTACCCACAACCTTCAATACATAATAAACATATGTATTTTAATTCATCATCAACAGCCTATAAATGCCCACTGCTGAGCAAAGCCTCTTCTCACACGGAGAAGGTTAGAGCATTAATCACCACGCTTGCTCAATGCGGGTTGGCGATTTCAAACTTATAATTAGAAATTATAAGTCCAGGTTTCCTCACGATGTTTTTCCTTCACCGTTTGTCAGTGGTGTCTAAATAATCTCAGAAAGTACATATAACTCGGAAAAAGTCACATTGGTACTTGCCGTTGGTAGGTTTCGAACCCGCACCCTCATGCATGAGAAGTGGGCGTCTTAAACCTCCGGGCCACCACGACGTTATTACCACCACGACGGTATTTTAATTAATAAACATTATTTACTTACCGAAGTCATGTTTAGAATATGATGTCTCACGCAGTACGAGTATCTAGAGATGATAATATCTATCAAATAACTAAAGTATTGTAAGTATCGTTAGCTAGCAGACCCACGTGAAGAAAGTACTATGTATATAATTTAATAATCATCGCGCAATAAAATGTAGGTTGCATTGCGACACCTAAAAATGTAAACTATGTATTTTTGATCGATGTTGTGGACAATGAACGTGACGGTGTGCAGTGTCGTATTACATTTGAGCTACATGTATAAACTTGTTACAACACAAAACTTGATTAATTATCTACGATGGTACAGTGGCGATATTGACGGACTTCTATGCAGAAGGTCATGGGTTCGAATCCCTAAAAACTTCTTTTTCGATTTTTAACCTCATGCCAAAGTTGCTTTCACATTTTAAATAAATAAGTAAAGGTTAATTAAATAAATGATAACAAATAAAAGAAGTAAACTCATATGATTCATACATTTATTACAATAAAACCATAAAATTCCTTATTCTAAAAACTAAAGCTAAATAATATACGTAATGCTAATTATTAACACTAATTAGTTAGTGTCGTGTCATTAATTAGTGTCGTGGTGGCCTGGAGGTTTAAGACGCTCGCTTCTCATGCATGAGGGTGCGGGTTCGAAACCTACCAACGGCAAGTACCAATGTGACTTTTTCTGAGTTATATGTACTTTCTAAGATTATTTAGACACCACTGACAAACGGTGAAGGAAAAACATCGTGAGGAAACCTGGACTTATAATTTCTAATTATAAGTTTGAAATCGCCAACCCGCATTGAGCAAGCGTGGTGATTAACGCTCTAACCTTCTCCGTGTGAGAAGAGGCTTTGCTCAGCAGTGGGCATTTGTAGGCTGTTGATGATGATGATGATAATTATTAACACTAATACAATTAATGCGTTATTTAATATTACCTATATACTTTAAAGAAATTAACAATAATATAATCATTGTACAATACGTATTTCATTATTGCTTTCCCATCATACATGAGTGACCCCAGGCTTTCGTTTCTATTTTATCTTTCAAAATTATTCGTTTATCATCGTTACTAGATAATGCAATTTTATTAACAGTTTGGGTAAAAATTGACCACTTTATTTTTATAGGTTTGATTTCCGGTGCCATGTTGTTGTTATTAGTTTTTGCGTGTAGATATTTCTGACAGTGAGTTTGATTTTCCTCGCATGAGTTCGAATGCATCCAGTTTTTTGAGTTTGGCCTCGTTGCTGGTTTGACGAAATGGCTTAGGACTCGGTGTTTCCGAGTCTTCTCTCTTCCTTTTTTCGTTTTGCTTACTTTTATTGTCTCTTCTTTCGGCCAAAGTCTTCTTGGAATAGTCGTGTGTGATATATGTTCCTGGCTTCATTTTCTTTTTGTTTCTTAGTATCTGTATTTTCTTTTGCAGTGTAGTGGTTGAGACAAGAATAGGTCTAATTTTCTTGTTGTTTACATTTTTTCCGAGACGCTGAAAACTGTTAATTTCGCCGTTATCCAAAGTTACATCGAGATCGGTAATGGATTTTAGGACCAAGGAACGCAATTCCTCCTCACTTTCATTGGCTGGTTCGGGAATTCCATGGATTACAATATTATTTTTTCTACAGGTATTTTCTAGGTGTTCAATTTTAAAATTTAACTGTTTTACTTGTATTTTTAAGGTCTCGTTCTCCTTTTTTAGTGGTTCAAGTTTCTTATCCACTTGTTTGAGAACAAATGTGGTTATATTTTCTGTTATGACCATTGTCTGTTTCTGTAATTCGTCTTTCATTTTTTCTAAAAGCAATGCCATTTCTCTTGATAATTCGGTGCTCATCGTGAAATGGAACGAGACTTTTGTTTTCTTTTTCCAAAAGCCTCGGTTTCAAAGTTTATATATATATATATATATTTATTATTATTATTATTGTTTGGTTGGCGATGCTGATGAATGAATGAAAACTTACCAGTACCGTACCGGCTCTTATTGTTTTGACGTTTATAACCTCGAATTTAACTAGAATGTTATTTGGATTTTTAAGACGATTCACTGTTAAATCTTGGTATGGTATTCACTATTAAATAAATAGATCACAATAAAATACATAAACCTATACATACATATGATAGATACACATCAAATAATACACATATTAGAGTATGACATGACACTAATTTATATATATATATATATATAAATTAGTGTCCTATATATATATATATACCTATATATATATATATATATATATATGACACTAATTTGAACAAGATGAGGAAAGGTAGTGCTCTCTTACGAGTCTTTTAAAGATTGGGATGGATTTAGAATCACAGATATTAGGTGGTAGGGAATTCCAAAGTCGCACTGCATGAACAGTGAAGGAATAGGTGTAAAAATCAGTATTGTGTGAGACAACAGAAAGATTAGATTTAAGATGAGATCGGGAAAGAGCCTCAGGAGGCGGGCAAAGGAAAAACGTACACGAAGGTAAGAGGGATAATCGGGATTAAAAAGTATATTGAAAAGAAGACATAAGATGCGAGTGTTCCTGTGAAGTCGGATTGGGAGCCACTTGAGCCTTTTGCGAAATTCAGAGATATGATCGTACTTTTTTAAACCAAAGGCCAAGCGTATACAGACATTTTGCAAGCGCTCAAGTTTATTTAGAAGCTCCTCTGTGGCATCCAAATAGCAAGCATCAGCGTAGTCGATCAATGGACGGATCAGAGACTGCATAAGGTTGATCCTCGTTTTCAGAGGTAGAAGAGACTGGAGACGCTTCAGCGAATGCAAAGAGAAATGAACTTTACGACTGATCTCGTTCACCTGTTCACCCCACGAAAGGTTTTTTTTTTTTTTTTTTTTAAGGGGGGAAAATCATCGAATGACTTCTCCCGCCTGGGTGAGGCGGGAGGGAGTGTCAGACTCTTACTGACTAAAAACCACCCCGTTCCTTCTCCTGCACGTCGAGCCGGAGCCCCGGTTACCCGTTAGGTTCTCCGCGACTCCGAATCGGCATCGGCCGTATTGGGCCCCATCTGTGGTGGTCTGATGGCTCTTTGAGGCGCGCGCGGAACGCGACGCGCCGTACGCTCGGGTCTGTTTCTGGTCGGACGGGGAGCCACCCATGCTCGCCGTCCGCAGGCCCGCGCTTACGGTGGCCGGAGATCGTCTCGCGATCCCCGACGCCCGGTGTGTCCTTCGCGATGGCTGGGTTGCGAGGAGGCAGCGCTTCGCTGCCTCACGCGTCCCGCCTCCTCCTTAGCTAGCATCACTGCTTCGCAAAAGGAGGAGACGGCATCCCAGTCCCCCTCGCTCCACATCATGGCCTGTACTAGGCCCGGACGCGAGAGGTCGCCATCGCCGATCACTTCCCTGAGGACACGGCGGTGCTCAGCCCACGAAGGGCATTCTCCCACCGTGTGTTCCACCGTGTCCTCAGGGCGGTCCTCGCAGTGATGACACCCGGGCGTTTCCTCCCGCCCCATCAGACACAGGTACCTCCCGAAACTTCCATGTCCGGTGAGGACCTGCGTCAGGCGGTAGGTGAGGACGCCGTAGCGTCTCTCAAGCCACTCCTCAAAGAGGGGACTTACCGCTGCGATGGCAGCGAGCCCAACCCCACGAAAGGTTAGAGTTAATAAACACGCCCAGATTCTTGGCAACATCAGTGTAAGGGATAACATTGCCATTTAGGATCAAAGGATCAAGGGCAGAGATGCTCAATGCGTTGCGGTAAAACCTACCGCCAATTATCATAGCCTTGGACTTGAGGGGGTTGATTTGCAGGCCAAAGGATTTGGCCCACTCGTCGACCCCACCCAGGTCACGGTTCATGGCTTCAATTGCAGAGTCGACCTCTGACAGCTTGAAATGACGGTAAAGCTGCAAGTCGTCTGCGTAGAGGTGGAAATTAGAAGTGATAACTATGGCAACGGTGTTAATAAAAATGGAAAAAAAACTGGAGAAAGGACACCACCCTGAGGCACGCCAGCAGCGAGGTCACACCAATCGGAAAAGGTATCCTCTAGGCGAACCCGCTGACGGCGGCCCCGGAGATAGGAGTTGAACCAGGATAAGGAAGAAGAGGAGAAATTGTTGGACTTAAGAATACCCAACAGGACATCAAAATCTACGGAATTGAAGGCGGAACTGAAGTCCAACAGAACAAGAAGAGTGAGAGATTTATTATCCATGGCCCAGCGAATGTCATCTGTAACTTTGAGCAAAGCTGTGACGGTGCTGTGACCAGGACGAAAACCTGACTGGAAGGAGGAAATTAGATTATTACTGGGTAAATAGGCCGTTAGTTGTTTGTGAACAATATGTTCCATGACCTTGGAAAGAAAAGGGAGAATAGAAATAGGTCTATAGTGAGAGGGAACAGAAGGTTTGTTTATTTTAGGCAGGGGAATAACGTGAGCCATTTTTCAGGCAGTAAGGAAAGAACAGGAAAATAAGGAGAAATTAAAAATGTGGGTAAGAATAGGAGTGAGGAGATGAAGAATAGGGATAAACATACGAGAGCATAGTTTATCACTGCCCACCGCTGAGGACTTCACTGCCAACATGGACTTTCTCACGTCATCATCAGTGACACTGCTAAGGACGAACGGAGAACAGGGAGGAAGTGGTAAACTAGAAAGATTGGATAGGGTGACAGATTTAATGGAGCCGTCGAGTGATACCGGAGAGAGTGAGAAGTGGTCGTTTAGAACCGCAAGGTCTACGTCGTTGGCATCGGAAACAGGTGATTTACCAATGCCCACAGATCGCAAGAACCTCCAAACGTCGCTTGAATTGTGCTTCTCCAGGTTCTCCTCAAAATAGTGCCTCCTAGCATCTCTACACAGACGACTGCATCGGTTCCGTAGCATTTTGAAATTCGCTAGATTTTCAGCGGAAGGTCTGCGCTTAAGTTTTTGTTTCGCCCTGTCCCTACGACCCATGGCATCTTTAATTACAGAAGTAACCCACGGAGCTGGGTCGTGTTTAATCCTCACACGACGCACCGGTGCGTGTTTATCATACAGATCGTGTATAATTGAGTTAAAAGTGTCAACCTTCACATCAATGTCCCCAGCATCAATCACAAGACTCTAGTCAATGAGAGAGACATCATGCTGCAACACCTCCAGATCCAGGCGCTTGTAACTGCGCAAATTAACAAAGCGAGGTTTTCGTTTAGGAGTGCGGATCCGGTATGATAAATATATTAAATCATGGTAAGAAAATGAAGCAGTCAGCTGGCCATGATCATCAACATGATCAGGTGAGGACACGATCATCAGGTCAAGTAAGGAAGGCGAAGAGTTAGGAGCATGATGGGTGGGTGAAAGAGGAAGTAAACTAAGATTAAAAGAGGTGAGAAGAGATAGGAGCTTATGTGAACCTGAATTTTGCTTCAGAAGGCATGTATTAAAGTCCCCCATTATTACAATATGGTCATAATTAGGGCACAAATTATTTAACTGCATGTCAAGAGCATCAAAATAGTTGATATGGAGATTTGGACTATACAAGACAGCAACTAAAATTTTGTTCATGTTTATTGTGATCTCTACAAACATATACTCCGCCGACTCCGAGTAGGTAGACGGGGACGCACTAATCACGCGGAAAGGTAGGTCGGAGCGGACGTACATGGCGACCCCGCCCCCTCCCTTGCCTGTTCTGTCATTGCGGATTAAAACGAAGCCCGGCAGGACATAGTGCGTGGAAAGGAGAGAAGGCTTAAGGAATGACTCGGAAATCAGCAGGACATCAAGGTGAGCATTGCTAAAGGATGCCAGAAGATCGGAATAGTGGCCAGGAACACTCTGGGCATTTATGTGAGCGATATTTAAGGTTTTGGGATAAGGTGAAAAAATGCAGGATAGCGAGTCATGCAGAGTGCATGACTGCGATGCCCCACCACCCGCACTGGCACAACTAGACTCGGAAGAGCATGAGAAAAAACTTTCGTTTAAGTCAACAAAATTGTCCATTATAGTGCCAAAAATATAAATAAACTAATAGTAATATTATATCAATAATAAGATACAGAAATATCAAAAATAAAAATAAAAGGCTGTAAGGCTGCTAATTACAAAAAAATTAAATAAAATAAACAACCCCCCAACTTGCAGACATTTAGCATAAAAAGAGTAGAAGAAAAAAATATTACAAGTTACGAAAAAATAAAGAAAATAAGCACCTGCTAAAAAAAAAGAAAAATAATGTAAAAGTGGACTTACACAGCATAATAATAATAAAAATGTAACAATAGTATCTAAAACAGAATAAATTACCCAATTAAAAAAGAAACTTACAAACTTAGGTAGCATTAACAAAACGCAACATCATTAAACGACAGTGACACAGATGACATTTGACAGATTGGTTTTGAAATGAAAAATGAAAGTGAATGTAGGTGTAAACACAATGTTTGTCAACGAAATCGTGACATACCGGCAAAATAAAAACTTAAACATAAAATTATCTCAAAATTGTTGACATCTAATAAGGCCAATGGGTAGAAAGTCTACCACCAGGGTCTACAAGAATGAATAAAAAAGTGTAACCTCGTATATGAAGTAGCACTTAGTTGTTGTTACGTCGACGCGCCTTCCTTGGGATTTTGGTCTCCAAATCAGTAGTCGTGCAGGAAGGCGAGCCGGGACCAACTGCCACAGGAATGTCGGGTCCAGAGGAAACAGGTGGAAATCTGACAACAAGCTCCTGCAGTTGCGCCATGGACTCAATCTTATGGCGGGACTTATCCGGCGCGATGATAACAATCCTGCCCTCCACAGTCCAGCAATTTGTCTGGCCGAAATGTTTGCAGGCTGCAATAAAGGACCGGTGTCTCAGTTGCGTTAAAAACTCGGAGATTGTGATGCCAGTGCCCTTCAGCGACTTCTTATTATCCCAGACGAGATGACGGTGTTCGGTCGTGTAGAAGCGCACAAGAATCGGTCTAGGACTGCGGCTAGTGGCACCCAGTCTATGACAAACATGGATATTCCCCTTATGCAGCTCAGTCAAGCCCATCCGGTTGCACAACACGTCCACAACAACATCACGCAGCTGCTCATTCTTGTGCTCAGGGACGCCATGGACTAACAACACCTTACGTCGCATCGCAGTCTCATGTTTGTCGTGACCCAGCATCAGCAACTCAAGCTGTGACTTGAAGTTCGCCACTGCCTGCAGCACAAATTTCTTGAACTCCATATAATCCAAGTGCAACGACTCCAAATCAGCTGAACCAGGCATTGCTGCCGAAACCTTCTCCAGTTTGTCTTCATAGGCAGCCACTTGATGTCAAAAAGGACTGCATGACCTCCAAGTTAGCGGCAAGTCCATCCATGATGGTGTGGTACTTGGATGAAGTAGTGATGGTGCGAGAGACTTGATAACGATTATCCGCAAGGAAAGGGGGGTCAATGACACAGTTAATGTAGTTTAATACATTAAATGTCACCTTTAACTAATTTTAAAATAAATAAATATCACAGCACACAAAAAACAATGTCAACACTGTGTCTACCCACAATCCAATCCGTTTGTTCAATTGTTGCGATGCCTGATTATCTAGAATCTGTCGGCCTAACTATTCATAAAGACCTAAAAACCTTCACTGCTGCGGGAGGCGAGAATTTACCTACTATTGGTTATGTTAATTTACCCGTAACATTCGAAAATCAGTTTCATATTTTGAAAGCTTATGTTATACCTACTGTAAAAACCAACCTCATTCTTGGTGTCGATTTTTGGACAAAATTTAATCTCTTTCCAAAATTTTCTAATTCTATTTCGCTACATAGTTTGTCTAACTGCCCCACTAATGTAAACACGGTCTCTGAAAATAATGGTGTGTTACGTTCTTACAATGAACTGACAGAAGATCAACGTGTTACCACTGATGGTGTCATCGGTCAGTTTAAGGATATTTCTACTGAAAAGTGTGGTTTGGGTAGAACTAATCTCGTCGCGCATCATATTGATACTGGAGATTCTTTACCTATTAGGCAAAGATACTACCGCGTTTCTCCAGAGAAGCAACGTATTTTATCAGAAGAACTGGATGAAATGCTAGCTCTAGGGGTGGTTGAAGAATGTGAGAGTCCTTGGTCCTCACCTGTCCTACTTATATCTAAAAAAGATGGCAAGCTTAGGTTCTGTCTGGATAGCAGAAAACTTAACTCGGTGACTCGATAAAAAAGCTATTATTTTCTTAACTAACTAGTCTAACTACTGCTTGGTTTGAAGTCGGTGCCAAGCGTGATGAATTAAACTAACTTATATAAATACAAAATAATTGTACTTGGAATAATCAACATTAAATTCCAGCACAAGCTACGTAGATAAATCAATAAGTCAAAAATAACCAACAAACAAAACTCTAACTCTAACTGATAAAACTCTAAACCAGAACTAACTACTTCTACCCTATTTTACACTACAACAATATAATAGTGGTCTTGAAAAGGACCTTTTGAAATGAAAATAGTATGGAGAATATTCTTTTTATGAATTTCGAATTTCAATGATAATAATTGACAAAGAGATATCAGCCACTGTATAGGTACGAACAATACTTTTAAACGACTTTCGTTGGTAGTGGTGAAGGTTACGCACGTGCTTTTGTCATTCCTACGTTTGTTTTCAATTTAAGTGAGCTATTTCATAGTGATCTGAATTGAAATCTTTTAAATTTTGTGTTTTTGTGTTGTGTAAGTGTATATCGTCCCCGTAGAACGAAAATTAAAAGAACTTTTACTTCGAAAAAAACCTGATTTAAAACTAATATCGAGCAAAGATAAACTTGTCTATAAAGATATGTTGCATTATACAAATGCACATAAGAGAGATTTCAATCCTAATGCACAAATTAGAGGCGATAAAGGTATAAAATATCATGAAATAATCAAACCATTGTTTTCTGAATCGTTAAATAGTAATATTGTTACTAAATTTGGAGGAAGCTTACCAACGCTAAAGAAATACAAAAAAGATGCTGACTTGGTATATTGGGACGATCCTAACGAACTCGTTGAGAGATTGAAACTATTAATTGCTTCCCGAGATGCTGGTAATACAAACCATGATAATGAAATTTTATCAATAATCGAGGAATTAAAAGAAGCTGGCATAATTAAATAATAAATAGTTGTAATACTATGCTTTTTATTCAGTATTAAAGCTGAATTCAATACAAATATACTGAACTGTGAATATGAGCAAAGCTGACGTAGTAAACGAAATTCATAAAAATGCAAGGGTGAACTATCCACGAAGACATGTTATCATGAAAGATATAGATGACTTGTGGCAAGCAGACTTAATTGATATGCAATCAATTTCAAAAGAAAATAAAAATTACAGATATATTCTTGCTGTTATTGATACATTTTCGAAATATGCTTGGGCCTTTCCTATGAGAAGTAAAACCAAAGAAGATGTGTGTAACTCATTCAAAACTTTATTGAATAAAGGGCGTGTTCCTAAAAATCTGCAAACAGATAATGGAGCAGAATTTTATAATAACAAATTACAGAAGCTTATGGCATCGTATCATATTAACCATTATTCAACCTTCTCAACAAAAAAGGCTTCAATAGTTGAACGATTCATCAGGACATTGAAATCTAAAGTCTACAAGGAATTTAGTTTAAAAGGCACTTACAATTGGGTAAATAATACCCTCAATGATGTTATTTACAAATACAATCACACTCACCATCGCACTATTAATGAAATCCCTGCTAATGTGGACAACAATAATAAAAAACTGATATTAGAAAGGTATTTAAAGTTGCTAAAACATGATAATTTAAAAAGCAAGTATAAAGTAGGTGATTATGTGCGTATCAGTAAATACAAAGGAACATTTGAAAAAGGTTATACTCCAAACTGCCAACAGAAATATTTAAAATTCGTAAAATACAAAATACAACTCCTATAACTTACATAATAGAAGATACTATCAGAGGTCAGCCTATTTTAGGTGCATTTTATACACAAGAACTTCAAAAAACAAAACATCCCAATGTATATCTAGTTGAGAAAGTTCTTAGAAGAAAAGGTAGCAGGGTTTTGGTAAAATGGCTAGGTTTGTCTTCAGCTGAAAACAGTTGGATTGATAAATCGAATGTTATATTATAAATAAAATAATATTAACAACAAAATCGAATCGCATAACTATTTATTAAAGTATTCAAACCGGAATCATCAGTCTTATAATGTGTTTTGGAGAGAGCAGTCTTCTCAATTGGCTTATTAATCATTTACCATTTGAATTACACTTACCCGGATATAACTACTGTGGTCCTGGTACTAAATTAATAAAAAGACTTGCACAAGGAGATAACGGTGTAAATAAGTTGGACGAATATTGCAAAGATCACGATATTGCATATCACAAGTCATCAAACTTGAAAGAGCGACATAAGGCTGATTTAATTTTGTTAAAAATGGCAAAACAGCGAGCGGTTGCTTCCGATGCCAGTACAGGTGAAAAACTTGCGGCACACTTAGTAAGTAAGACTATGTCGGCAAAAATTAAAACTGGTTCTGGTTTGAGGAAAAAACGTTCTTCAAAAGTTACATCCGGAAAAGGATTAAAAAGTAAATTAAAAACTGTTATTACAAAAGCAAAAAGACACATAAAAAAATTAAAACCTAAGAGCAAGAAAATGGCTATAGAATTAGCTATTGCCGCTACTAGAGAATTAGCTGACGATTCATCGATTAAGCTCCCCCGTGTTATTCCTATTCCAAAAACTGGGGGAGTACTACCTCTGATTCCTATTTTTGCTGGGTTATCAGCGGCGGGAGCTTTAGCAGGCGGTGCAGCTGGTATTGCTAAAACCATAAATGAATACAAAATTGCTAAAAAGCTGTATGAGGAATCGAGGAGACACAATGAAAAAATGGAAGCTCTATGTATTGGGAAAGGACTACACCTGAACCTTAAACCACATAAAGATGGCCTTGGAATTTTCGTATCAAAAGAAAAAAACTAAGATATCGGCTACCCAAACGGGGCTTAACTAACTTTGACATTTTAAAGTATGGAAATAGAATTCCCCATTTTAGAAGTGTTTTTATGAGAGATGAGCTCCCTAAATATCCGAATAAAAAAGAATGCGGAGTTATTAATTTAGATAGTTCTAAAAATCCTGGTTCTCATTGGGTAGCCTATGCAAAACATAATGATTATGTTGAATATTTCGACAGTTATGGAAATCTTAAACCTCCAAAGGAATTTATAAAATATGTAGGTTCTAACATTCAATATAATTATGAAAATTTACAACGTGATCACCCCTTCAATTGTGGACATCTATGTTTAAATTTTTTAAAGAATTTTTGGTATAATCAAGAAATAAAATAAACCAGATCATTGTAAAGAGTTCAGTATACAAGCATATCTACTACGGTTACCATCTCTGGAAATAAATCAGAACTGGTCTCGTATTTTCAACCACCTCTTCATTTATCTGATCAATACGAGTGCGGTTTACTATACTTTTCAGTATTCAAAACAAGACCGAATGTGTCCGCTATTAACAGCAGTTCAACAGCTGTAATCAGAATCGAATGTGATCTTGTGCACGGTTCATATTACAACGGATTACCGACTCATTTTATTCACGAATTCATATCTGATACTGCATCAAGTCACGGCTACATAGAAATACCCCAGAACATTATTAACTTCCCAGTGAACAAAAATATAATTTCATCCATATCTGTCAGAATTGTCGATCAGTTTGGTTACTGTATTGATTTTGGTGAAGAACATATTCAATTACGTCTTCATTTAAGAAAAGCAAAATGATAGTATATGATAAAAACCCTCCAGTGAAAATAAAACGTCCTATTCCGTTAACAATCGTTAAGGTGCACAGACGTAAGAAAAACGTGAAGAAATTGACTAAATCAAATAAAGATTTTCTTAAAGCTTTAGGGTTTAAAATATGAGTATACTACAGATTACCGATTTACCACACTTCGATAGTTCAATCGAGAGTTATGAAGTCCATTCATACAATCCCTACAATAACAGCTTTAGAGAAAACGATGAAATCAGAATCCCCATACATCAGCAAGATATATACGTGCTACCATCAGCCAGTTCAATCTACATCGAAGGTCAGGCAAAGCTGTTCGGTAAGGATGGGCACCCGATCAAAAAAACTGTTACGTTCACTAATAACCCTATTATGCATTTGTTTCAAGACATCAGATACGAAATGAATGGAATTGAAATAGATCGCATAAAAAATTCCGGAATAACATCAACAATAAAGTCTTACATCTCATTAAATGAAGCAGAAAGTAAAGTTGCTGCATTATGGGGTTGGAATTTAAACCGGTTCCAAAGTGATGGGCATTTTAGTGCTGTGGTACCATTAAATAAGATTTTAGGGTTTGCCGAGGATTACAATAAAATTGTGATAAATTGTAAACACGAACTTATATTGAATAGGAGTAATTCTAACTTAAATAGCGTTATTCTTACTGATGAAGTCGTTCAGTTTCAAATAGATATACAAAGGGTGCAATGGAGAGTGCCACACATAAAAGTTTCAGATCGAGAACGTTTAATACTTTTAAAGTATTTAGAAAGAGATAAACCTATTCAGATAGCTTTTAGAAATTGAGATTTATATGAGTATCCTTTACTACCTAAAACTACAAAGCATTCTTGGTCAGTAAAGACTGCTTCTCAATTAGAAAAGCCTCGGTATGTAATTTTTTGCTTGCAGACTAATAGGAAAAATAATAGAACTAAAGACAGTTCAGTGTTTGATCATTGTGAGGTGACAAACGTGACGCTCTTTTTAAATTCGCAATATTATACTTATGAGCCTTTATCTTTAAAGTTTTGTGAGAACAAATAACATAACATAACATCACGCCTTTTATCCCCGAAGGGGTAGGCAGAGGTGTACATTATGCCACTGTACAATGTAACACCCACTTTTCACTATTTATGTTATGAGTCCCATGTAATAGGAGGTGAGCCTATTGCCATATACCGGGCACAATTCCAGACTCCGTGCTACTACTGGGAATTTTTGAAAAACCCCGTAATACTTTTGCCCGACCCGGGAAACGAAATGTGAGAACAAATATAGTATATTATATGAAATGTATGTGAAATTTCGTCAGTCGTATTACAACTCTCCGGTAGACCCATTGCTTGATCTACAAGACTTCAAAGAAAAAGCCCCAGTCTTTATTTTAGACTGCTCGAGGCAAAACGATAGTTTAAAAACTGGTCCAGTGGATGTACGATTGGAATTTGAATGTTCAACACAAATACCAGATAAGACAACTGCATATTGTTTGATTATAAATGATCGACTTGTGGAATACAAACCTCTCAGCAACATAGTGCGCAGATTGTCATGAATGCTATTGTTGATATTCAAGGCTTTAAAACCGAAACAAATGAATGTATAATAAAAGAAATCGCTATAATTTATAATAAAAAATTACAAGTATTTTTAATTAAGCCACCCTTTCCATTTAAAAACTTAACCAAACAAGAAAAAAAACAAGTTAGTTGGATTGAAAGTAACAGAAAGATACACTGGCATGAAGGATTTGTACCCTATTCTAATTATCAGAATTTGGTTATAGATTTGTTAACAGATAAATATATTTATATCAAAGGTTCAGAAAAAGTGTTATGGTTACAGCATATTTTAGAAAATAGTAATTTTAGTATATTCAATTTAGAAGATGAAGGTTGTCCTAGTTTGATAAGTTTATACGATCAATATAAATATTCTCAAGATTTATATAACTGTATATATCATGACTCTGTATGTGCTTTAAAAAATGTATTGTGCTTAAATAAATGGTGTATTAATAATAATTTTTTTAAATAATTATTTTCTTGTTTCATTTTCAAATCTTCTATCCCCCCCCCCCACCAATCAAATGAAAATTAATCTTCATAAGTTGCTGGCTACAGCAGTACGATATCATTTCATTTTTATCTGTATCTGTATGAAGAACTATATAGTGAGTGAACAGACCATGTCTCAAAATAAATGTAGCCCTCGTTATGACATTTATAATACTATAAAATGCGTGAAATTTCGTTTAGACATTATTGGGCAACGGCTAATTCAAGGAGAAGGTTGGTCATGGAAATGGCTGAAGCCGGATTTTTTTATTTTGGAAATGGTGTAAATGATAAAGCAGCATGTTTCTCATGTGGAGGTGTTATAGAAGATTGGGAGATTTACGACGATCCTTGGATGCAACATGCTATACATTTTCCTCAATGTTTTTATTTGAATGCTGTGAAAGGAATAAATTATATCAATAACTGTCTGAAACAATTACTCTATTAGAATATGCACTATTGCATTGTGCGCCGAGTCGAATTATATCTACCCTATCAGAATATAATTGTGTATACGATGACACATTGCGCTTAAAATGAGTCAATTTGATTTGGAAGATGAGATTCCTTCTATTTGAACCGTTTTTAAGAAAATTACTTCCATACATTACAATCTGTATAAGCGGTATAATTGGAGGGTTTTTGCATCACACAGACTGGGAAGAAGTCATTCAACCTGAAAACCATAATACGGAAGCGCAACGAATAAATGATTAAGCTCACATTCAAATTTCCAGAAAACCGATCAGATTATAATATCATTAGGGTATAATTGGGACGTTTTGCATCACGCAGCTCGAGCGCAGCGAGAGCAAGCGAGAGCATTCATACAAACTTTCATCCCCTTTTTTACCCCCTTGGGGGTGGAAATTATTAAAATCCTTTCTTAGCGGATGCCTACGTCATAACATCTATCTGTATGCCAAATTTTAGTCCAATCTGTCAAGCGGTTTGGGCTGTGCGTTGATAGATCACTATGTCAGTCAGTCAGTCAGTAAATCACCTTTGAATTATATATGTATAGAAGATTTATTCATTCAACTATTCAGTAACTGTTCTATTTAATCACTAGCTGTTGCATCTGGCAGAATTCAGGCTTTTGAATTAGACTTTACCAAGGGACATTCCACGGTAACAAAAAAATGCCGTCAGACTTCATTTAGTACTGTTAGGTTAAGTAGTATTTTGGGTATAAGATTGATTAAATTCCATGTCATGTACTTATTAAAACAATTTAATATTCTAAAATACTTTTAAGGCTAATAAATTAATCTGTATGTACTTGTCGCATAATATGAATTTATTTGTAATTTATTAGTAATTGTTAAGTTACGTCTTATAAAATTTAATTAAATATGTAGTTGCATCTATTAAAGTACTTAAATATTTTTAAGCACTTATTTATTAAATGTGTGTTTATAAATCATCGTAATATTAATTTATTTGTAATTTAGTTCATCTTAAAAAGTAATTAGGTTGATCTATGTATGTAGTATTATTGGTTGTTTATTTGACTAATGCTACCCCCACTATATGTTAGGAAGTTTCCTATACACTAGCAGCCATGGCAGGAATTCATTCTGGATATAGCATTCGGTGGAGTAAGAAGTCGAATTGGTACTGTAATACTTTATTGTGTGGGAATAATAAAGTAAAGTGTGCGATACGTTACCTGTTTTATTTCCTGACTAATAGGTCAGAAGTGGGATAATTGAGAAAATTTCTTATTTTCTTATCGCGTCCACGGCTCGGAATAACGTAAGTAACGTATTATTTTTGTTTTCTTGTGAAAATAAGGTATTTACGGATTTGATCTATTATTGGATATTATATAATTTTCTTACTACGTACTTGTAAATAGCAAACAAAACAATACAAAACTGGACTAAACATTCAATAAAAATTAAACTTTTAAAATAACAATTTTTACCTTTGTTTTTGTAAGGTAGATGTAAGTTTTTATTTTTTTTTATCTACTCATTTTTCACGTGTTTACTGTGAACTGAATAATATTGACTATTAATAAGTAACGGGATTAGTCATTTTGAATTTTCTTGACTTTGAACAAATATTTTTTGTGCCTTAAACTCGTGCCAGGAACTTCGGGTTCGATTCCCAGGCGACGTTAGGATTGTGTACATATTTTTAATAATAGTTTATAATATGTGATGTTTAAACTCGGTGTGGTGCACCTAAGTGACACGTGATGAGTGCGAATGTTTTGACATGATTATTAAGCTTCAAATTGTAAGTTTCAGGTTCCTCGTAATGGACGGACATGAAGGAAATGCCCGAGGTAAAGGGTCCGGCAAACAGGCAACCCGAGGTAAGGGTCCTGTTGAAATTCATACCCGAGGTAAAGGGTCTAATGGACAGGTGTCCCAAGGTGAGGGCCCTGATGGATTACAAACCCGTGGTAAAGGGTCTAATGGACAGGTGTCCCGAGGTGAGGGCCCTGATCGAATTCAAACCCGAGGTAAAGGGTTAATGAATTATTCTTGTGATGTGACCAGGCGAGGGGAAGGTCTGGCACATGAACAAGACGCGGTACCCGAGGTTACGGGACAAAACCAGGTTGTGGACGATCGAAGTTTTGAACAAAGTGCACTAAACTCAAGGCTAGAGTACGGGCACTCAAACTTTGAAGATAACCGAAGCATTATTCTAGGAGAAAATGATCAAATAAATTGTGAGGACTGGAATAAGCGGATGCAGGAACGCGGAACAAATTATTCAAGAGGATCATTACGGAGGAGGAGGAGGAAGCGTTATTACTCCACTTCAACTGATTCGGAAAGTGAGGCGCCACCACTGCAAAGACGAAAAGGAAGAAAGAATATTGACTCTGACAACAGGATGATGGACAAATTTCTCAATATTTTAGAAAAGTTCAAAGGTAATGACAAACCCAAAATGACTTTTAACACGAATGTAATACCGGAGTTCGACCCTTTATCAAAAGAGCAAACCATACTGACTTGGTTAACAAAAGTTGAGGAATGTGCAGAGATTTATGGGTGGGAGGAAAAAGAAATAATTCACTACTCTTTACCAAAGTTAACCGGTGTAGCAAAGACATGGTATCAGGGTCTACTCGATATTGCATTCGTGGCCAGAATGGAAAAGGAAACTTCTTGAATCTTTTCCATGTAGAGAAGATTACGCAGAACTTTTAACTGAAATGTTAGCTAAGAAAGCCAAATATGGAGAATCCTTGGAGCAGTATTACTACGCAAAGGTAAACCTCTTAAACAGGTGTAAAATACAGGGTAGACAAGCGGTAGACTGCCTTTTATTTGGCATAGAAGATCGTGCGGTGAAAGTTGGCGCTCAGGCAGCTCAGTTCAGCGAGCCTGAACAGGTATTAAAATATTTCAGAACTGTCAGAAGTGGCCCGATCAAGGACTCTCATGACTCCATGCGAAAATCAAATGATCGGAGACTAGGGAGCAACACAAACCGATCAGGGTCGTCTAAACCAGGTACGATTGTCAATTCTAATATAAAATGTTTTAATTGCAATGAGGTTGGTCATCCAAGCTTCAAGTGTGAGAAAACTTTAGTAAAATGCACCAACTGTGACCGGTTTGGTCATCAAACTGCCAACTGTCTTAGGAACAAGAAGACCACCAATGAAAATGATCGAAACCAAACGTTGGGTAATGACCAAACCCCAAAACAGGTTTCGGAAGTCTCAATTGAAGATACCGGTTTGAGCAAGTACGTGTTGGACATCAAGGTAAATGATACAGCTATATCATGTCACATTGACCTGGGGCGTCAATGTTCCCTCATCAAGGTGAGTTATGCAAATTTACTTAAACTTCAGATCATTACACGCCCTGACTTGCCGATACTCACGAGGTATTGGTGGTAACCTGATACATCCCTTAGGAGTTGCTGTGTCTTCCGTCGAAGTTCAAGGTCTGCGCGAAATAATAGATTTATATGTAGTAGAAGATTACGTGCTAGTACATCCTGTTTTATTAGGACAGTCATTCACTGAGAGACCTGATATATTAATTATTAAAACACCAAACGAAATTAAAATCCAAAGACTACCACCAAACAAATTAGATGTTATGGTATCTACTGACTTTAAAATTCCTAGTAACGTTTTACGACCAATCAAAGTTTATACACATACACAGTTGGATTGTGATATTTATGTGAATGGTAGTTTAAGAGGTACTGAGGGTAGCGAATACTATTTATTTCCTGGACAGTACGAAATAAAAAACGGAAGAGGTACAGTTTTGATCTACAATATATCAGAGACTCCCATAAGCATAGATAAAGGTACGTTGTTAACCCGATCCTTACATAGGAACCATGTCCCGTTGAACAAAACACTCAATGCGTTTAGTGTGACGTTTGACGACGCTGAAATGGAAACTTCAGTTAATTGGAATCCTGCTTTAGACAAAGGTCAGTGCCAAAAATTAAAAGAGTTGCTTGCCAAATATTGCTCTTGTTTTTCTAGTGGACTCCATGACTTAGGTTACACACCTGTCACTGAAATGACCATCGAACTGAAAGACGACGACCCAGTAGTTTATCGCCCCTATCGCATGTCGTTTTCTGAAAGGTCACTGGTAAGAGACATGATTCAGGAGATGTTGGACAGTAATATAATACGAGAATCATCATCGCCCTATGCGAGTCCAATCGTCATGGTTCAGAAAAAAACAGGCGATAAGCGATTGTGCGTCGACTACAGAGCACTCAATAGGAAAACCAAAAAGGACCACTATCCATTACCCAGGGTGGAAGACCAACTGGATCTCCTAGCAGGTAATGCTTTGTTTACATCTTTAGATCTCGCCTCCGGGTATTATCAGATCCCTGTATCCGAAGAATCCCGTCCTAAAACTGCTTTTGTGACTCCTGATGGGCAGTATGAATATAATCGCATGCCTTTTGGTCTAGTCAATGCACCATCGGTCTTTCAGCGTACCATCAACAAGATATTAATGGAAGCCAAAATAAAATACGCTATTATATACATGGATGATATCCTCATTCCATCGAAAGACTTTGAAGAGGGTTTGCAGCGGCTCGAAGAAGTACTACAGCTACTGCAAAAAGGTGGGTTAACTCTAAAACTTAGTAAATGTGGTGGTGCAGAGTTGCATGCTTTCAGTGGTAAACACCTTCTTAATGTTTGGTATATTTTGTGTTATTTAGCTACATTTATTTATTAATATCTATTATTATCTATATTTTTCTATATCTATATATACATATACATGTCTGATGCTGATTCTTTTGTATCTGCGAGTGAAAGTAGTTTTTCTGAGGGTGACGGTTACTGTTCGTTGGGGGGCACTCTGGGTGACACTCTCAAGAAACAATTTAGTAACCAAGATCGTCGCTTATTGAACGTATGCCATATTAATGCCCAGAGTGTGCCCAGTCACTACAATGACCTCTATGAGGCATTTAACAACAGTGATGTGCATGCCGTCTTGATATCCGAAACCTGGCTCAAGCCTCAATTACCATCAACAAACTACCCCTTAACTGGATATGTTCTAGTTCGCAATGACCGCACTGAGGGACGAGGGGGTGGTGTGGCCATATATCTGCGCAGCGAATTTTGTTATAAAACTCTCTTCACATCAAACTCTGGATGTGCTGCGGAATATATATTTCTTGAGGTTTGTGTCCGGGGGGTAAAGATTGTTCTGGGCGTTGTCTATTGTCCTCCTTTGGTCGATTATTTCGCCGAATTCGAATCGGTACTGGAATCTGTGGGTTCGGATTACGCTCATCACATAATCATGGGTGACTTCAACACTAATCTCCTTGCCCATAACTCCTCTCGTTCCCGTAAACTCCGGTGTCTGGTCGAGTCTGGGAGTCTTCATCTGCTGCCTCTCCAACCTACTCATCACAACATTGTTGGTGAGGACTCCTGGCTCGATCTGATCATCACATCCAATCCCGCTCTAGTTGCATCTCACGGTCAGCAGGAGGCCCCGGGATTCTCCCACCATGACCTGATCTTCCTATCCTATTTCCTGAAACCACCCAAGGTAAAGCCTAGGGTCCTGTATAGGCGTTGTTTTGCGCAGATGGACGTCGATAAACTCCGAGAGGATGCGTCAGCCATATATTGGGAACCCCTGATGGAGGCAACTGATGTCAACACTATGGTAGACATATTCAACACGACCTTAACTAACCTCTATGATCGTCACGCCCCAATCAAAAAGGTAAAATTGAAGCGTGCTCCTGCGCCTTGGATGAATGATGGGATACGGATGGTGATGCGACGCAGGGACCGAGCGTTTCGTAAACACAAGAGGGATCGCACCGAGGAGAATTGGACGGCCTTCAAAATTGCTAGGAATCGGTGTAATCAGATGGTGCGCAATGCTAAAACACCGTCATATTCTTAACAGTATCTCCTCTTCTTCTTCTGCCGATATCTGGAAGTTCCTTGGAACTCTGGGTATTGGTAAATCCCGACACACGGACCTTCCTGGTTCGATTGGTCTGAATGATCTCAATCACCATTTCTCCACCGTACCTAAATTGGATCTCCAGACCAAACGAATAACCCTTTCTTTTATCTCCGGTATGATGCGTTCCTGTGCAATAAGTCCTTTTTGCTTCACACCAGTGCAATTGGAAGATATCCGGAAGATTATCCTTGCCATCAAATCCAGGGCTGTGGGATGTGATGGTATATCGCGTGATATGACTACAGGTATACTGGACTGCCTCCTCCCGATCATAACTCATATGGTAAACCGTTCCTTGTACTCTAAAATATTCCCATCCTTGTGGCGCAAAGCCTATGTCCGTCCCATTCCAAAAATATCTAATCCTAGTTTTCCTATACATTTTCGTCCTATATCCATCCTACCCTTTTTGTCGAAGGTGCTTGAGGCCTGTGTCCATAATCAACTTTCGAATTTCATTTACCGTAACTGTCTTATTAGTCCTCTACAGTCTGGATTCAGGCCTGGGCACAGTACTGTAACTGCACTCCTCAAGGTCATTGGCGATGTGAAGGCGGGAATGGAGGACACTGAGATCACAGTATTGGTTTTGGTGGACTTCTCAAATGCCTTAAACATGGTCGACCATGATATCCTACTAGCTATCCTTTCCCATTTTTCGGTCTCTGATGACGCACTGGAATGGTTTTCTTCTTATCTTTAGGAGCGTCAGCAATCAGTTCACGTTGATGAGACCTCATTAAACTGGAACCACTTGCAGACTGGCGTTCCTCAAGGCGGTATTCTCTCTCCTCTTTTATTCTCTATTTTCATAAACCTTATTACTTCTGAACTTCAGTGTGCGTACCATCTGTATGCCGACGACCTACAGGTGTACTGTCGGGCTAGGATCGGGGATTTGCCTGGGGCAATCGCGAGAGCGAACGCTGACTTAGCTGCTATATATAATTGGTCTGAGAGGTTTGGAATAGCTGTGAACCCGAATAAATGTCAGGCGATTATGGTGGGAAGTTTTCGTACCTTGTGTAAGGTTGACAGAGCAACTATGCCGCCTGTACTGTTCAACGGTGCGATCATACCTTTCAGCGGCGACGTGAAGAATCTTGGCTTGTATGTTGACAGTAACTTAAACTGGCGTGCTCATGTCACTAGCATATGCCAACGGGTCACCGGGACGCTGCGGGCCCTGTATCGCTTGAGAAACTTTCTTCCGTCCTCTGCTAAGATAATGCTTGTCCAGTCCTTGGTTTTCCCCATTATTGATTATGCTGATGTGTGTTTTTTCGACCTGAATGCAGATCTACTTAACAAACTTGACCGCCTTTTGAATACCTGCATTCGATTCGTCTTCAACCTGCGTAAGTACGACCATGTCTCTGCATTTCGATTGCAACTAAAGTGGTTGCCCATACGTCAGCGCAGGGAACAACGGGCGCTAACCACTTTATTCTCCCTTCTTAATTCTCCCAATTCTCCTACTTATCTTTCCTCATATTTCCAGTATGTGAGCGCTAACCATAGCAAATACCTCCGTTCTTCTAATAATCTTCTGTTACAATGTCCCACACATCGAACTGACTTCCTTCACTCTTCTTTTTTCGTCCAATCCATCTTGCTGTGGAATGCGATGCCGACGGATATCAGGACGGCGACCAGTCGTCTGTCCTTCAAATTTAAGGTTCGTGAGTATCTACAGAAGAGGCAGCAGAGCAGACTCAACACACACTTAGGTCTAGTACGTATTTACATATATATGTGTATAATTATGTATGTATATATGTTATGTTATGTATTTTCCTTCGTGTATTTAGGTATATATATGTCCCATACTTATTTGTCTACTGTACGTTTTGCATTACGTATATATTTTAATACTTCTTCATTATATTTAATTAGTATATATTGTGTGATATGTATAATTATATAATTATGATGTTAATGTTAATGTTAATTGTTGTGTCACTCTAATAAGTGTTAAACGTTTACACCTACTATTGTATCTCTCTGCACCACCCTAAGGTTGACTGTTAGAGAATGCCACTAGGCATTAAGTCCACCGTTGTATATCTACAAAAAGTGTAAATAAATAAAAATAAATAAATAAATGCCACTTCTTTCTTGACTCCATAGATTTTCTTGGTTTCGACGTCAATGCTAATGGTATTAACCCGGCCTAATAACTGAGCAGAAAAACTGAAGCTGTCTCAAATTTCCCGACACCTAGAAACCAGCACGACGTTCGACAGTTCCTTGGCCTTTCTGGGTTTTTTAGGAGATTCATCAAAGGATATGCTGTGATTACAGCGCCTTTGACTGAATTACTTAAGAAGAATTCAAAATGGATCTGGAATAATGAACAAGACAAGGCATTTCTTAAGGTAAAGGAGTTGCTAGTAAGTCGTCCAATATTAGCTTTATACGAACCAGGAGCAGAGACGGAGCTTCACACAGACGCCTGTAAGGACGGTTTGGCAGGGATATTACTTCAACGCAATTCCAACGGTGTATTGCAACCGATATCATACTTTAGCCGCAAAACAAATGTTGATGAACAAAAAATGCATTCCTATGAACTTGAAACCCTGGCAGTAATAGCCTCATTGAATCGCTTTAGAGTCTATTTGATTGGCATACCTTTTAAGATCCTTACCGATTGCAATGCACTGAGATCAACATTAGTAAAACGAGACATCATACCTCGAATTGCACGTTGGTGGGTTCTATTACAAGAATACAACTGCACCATAGAATACCGTCCCGGTGTCCGAATGGCTCACGCAGATGCACTCAGCCGGAATCCAGTGGATAGCTCGGTAAGTGAACCACATATTTTGGACATCTTACCGATACAGCAATTCGATCAAAACTGGATCTCAACTGTACAATCCGCTGATGATGAAATTAAGAGAATTAGAGAAATCCTTCTGGACCCTTCTATCGAAGAAACTATAGAGGTACGTAAAAATTATAAACTAAAGAACGATCGTATTTTTCGCATTGTGGGTGATGAACTGAAATGGTTGGTACCACGAAGCGTGCGGTGGCAGATCCTGAAGATGAATCATGACGATGTAGGTCATTGCGGATTCGAGAAGACATTACATCGCATTAAAATTATTGGTTCAAAAAAATGCGCAGGTTTGTAAAAAAATATGTCTCTTCCTGCTTAGAGTGTGCTCATCATAAAGCTCCAGGTGGCAGAAGGGAAGGTGAATTGCATCCTATCGAGAAGGTCAGTACGCCTTTCCATACTATCCACGCAGATCACTTAGGGCCATTCGTAAAGAGCAAAACCGGTAACTGTTACTTACTGGTAATTGTAGACGGATTTACGAAATATGTAAGCATTAATCCCGTAAGAAATACAAAATCTACGACTTCAATAAGGGTTCTGAAGCAATTTGTAAGCTATTTTGGAGTCCCAGCTCGTCTTATCACTGATATGGGCACGAGCTTTACAAGTAAACACTTTCAAGATTTTGTAAAGGCCTATGGTATGAAACACGTCCAAAATGCAGTCGCTACTCCGAGAGCTAATGGGCAGGTAGAGAGATACAATAGGACAATTTTAGATGCTCTATCAACCTCTAGCCATGGAGAAGATGACAAGTCATGGGATGATCACATTATCGATATACAGGTAGGCATTAATACTACTAAACATAAAACCACTCAAAAGAGCCCATCGGAATTGTTGTTCGGTTTTAATGTCACCAGCAGAACTGAAGGTAAGTTAAATGAAATTATTAAAGAAACCCTCAACAGGATCCCTGTAGCAGAATTGGACGAATTAAGACAAAACGTAAGTGAAAAAATTAGGCAACAACAAGTTAGACGCTACTTACTATAATAAACACAGGAAAGCCGTAACCCAGTATAAAGAGGGAGATTTAGTACGGGTGGAGAGACAGGTGCCGCATGATGGTAAGTCGCAAAAACTTACCGTAAAGTATCAAGGTTCTTATCGAGTAGTAAAAATACTTCATGATAGGTTTCTGGTCGAGGACACACCTCTAACTCGTAAACATGGACGCAAATATGAAGGTATTGTAGCAGCGGATAAAATTCAACCTTGGATGAATTTTAACAGGGATTTAGAGTCCGATTCATCAGAGAATGATTCTTGTACTAGTGAATACGAACAGACGTGTGTCCTGGACAAGGAGTAGTATAAGTAGTAGTAGTCAAAATTATTGATCCAATTACCTTTAATTATGAAAAGTTTGGATTCTGAATGTATTTTTTTTCTCAGATTTGTTACGAATAAGTAATTTTCAAATATTGTGTGTAAAATTATTGTGTTTTTTATATTGTTATTACATATGTAAAATAAATAAAATTAAATAATTGTATTTAAACGATTAAAAAAAAGCGATGGGACTCGCTTTAAACAGGATGGCCGAGCTGTTAGGTTAAGTAGTATTTTGGGTATAAGATTGATTAAATTCCATGTCATGTACTTTTAAAACAATTTAATATTCTAAAATACTTTTAAGGCTAATAAATTAATCTGTATGTACTTGTCGCATAATATGAATTTATTTGTAATTTATTAGTAATTGTTAAGTTACGTCATATAAGATTTAATTAAATATGTAGTTGCATCTATTAAAGTACTTAAATATTTTTAAGCACTTATTTATTAAATGTGTGTTTATAAATCATCGTAATATTAATTTATTTGTAATTTAGTTCATCTTAAAAAGTAATTAGGTTGATCTATGTAGTATTATTGGTTGTTTATTTGACTAATGCTACCCCCACTATATGTTAGGAAGTTACCTATACACTAGCAGCCATGGCAGGAATTCATTCTGGATATAGCATTCGGTGGAGTAAGAAGTCGAATTGGTACTGTAATACTTTATTGTGTGGGAATAATAAAGTAAAGTGTGCGATACGTTACCTGTTTTATTTCCTGACTAATAGTACTTAGGTTATACTTATTGTGAAATGAATTTATTTTCGTGATTTCAAAAAATAAACAATCCCAACAATCAGGTTTCAACCCGTACAGGGCTCGCCTCGTGAGTTTTCAGTGATTAAAACTATTCTACCAAATGGATTTCAATCAAATGGATTCAGTGATTTAAAAGATACAGAGTGCCGGAATTTTAACGCAAATCCCCGTTGCCATGTGGTTTTCAGAATAAAGACTATCCTTCGTTTCCTAGGTGTCAAACTATCGTTGTACCGAATTTTTACCCATTTCAAAAAAAGGAGGAGGCACTATATTCAGATGATTATTTTTTTTGTTTGTTCACCAATTACTCCGCCATTTATGAACCGTTTTGTTTTGTTTGATTTTCATCAGGTTAGGATCTGATGATGGAATCCTAGGAAAAAACCTTAATTTTTTATTTATTTATTTATTCATTTACATCAGGCAACGAAGGCCCATATTAATACAATAATACTATAATATAAAACATAAAAATACTATAAATACATAATTATACAAGTTATTAATTTAAATCATTCACGATGTGCGTGGTGAACCTCGAAAACGTCGGTATATGACACCCTTCGGCCAAAACTCTGCCTCCAGGAATTTGTCGAGATGTTGAGTAGGAACTCGCACCACAAACGACTTGAAGTTTCTCTCTCTCGACCCTTAAGGTCCAATTGGTCTTCATCTTCACATACTCCACGATCTCCTCAACCTTCGTGTAGTGGTGTAATCGGGACACATACAGCAGCGTCGTAGGCACAGCTGGACGCAGCATGTTAGGTCCGGTCAGTCCGGTACCGCGTTGATTGCGTGAAGTAGGCTTCTTCTTTTGAACTTTGATGAAGCCCTCCTCATCACACACAGGCTTTTCCGGACAGCGCTATATCGGAATCCTTGTTACGGCTTCACAGCAACGGTTCTGCTTACCCCCTTTTGGCTGCTTAGATTGTGACGCAGCTGTTTTGTTTGCGGCAGCAATTGCAGCGTAAGCTACTTTGGGGGTCGACATAGCTTCGCGTGACATGTGCATGCACGTGGAGAGACACGGGGCGCGTCGGGGCACGGTGCATCGCCATCATTATTTGCAATAAGCGATGTGTTAAATTTCGCCGATGCAAAACTGCTGACTGAAGCATTTTGCGCCCCGCGACGTGTGTTGACGTTGGCTTCGCCTTGAAATCTACTTTCCGAAACAGCATTGCGTAACAACACTATTTCGGCATGCAGTTCCTGGATGGTAGTGTCAGACGTCTCCAACTTGCTCTGCATCTGGGCCAAGCTTGACTTCAAGGATGTGATATCCTTTAGCAGCCTGGTTACATCTACTGGTTACATTTATAGATACCTAATATTAAGCTGTTGACAATTTTGTGACTATTAAGTTATATCACCTAGCCTATATGTTAACCCGATCTGTCAGTAATAATCATACAAAATTTTAATTAGATCCATGCAGTAATTTTTAGATCATCCCGGACATATGCATACAGACAAACAGGTAAAAATTCTAAAGTTCATATTTTGGCTTCAGTATCGACTGTAGGTCACACCCAAGTATTCTTTAAAAAAATAGTTAATGTAGGTTCGATTTTGACTTTTCTACGATTTTATTTTATGTTGTGAAATGAATTTATCGTGGTTTAAAAAAATAAATAAGGGATTTTATCAGTACAGTGCCTGTTCCCGTAAGGTTTTAGTAATAAAATGCATTCTATTGACTATTGTTGTACTGAATCTATCTAAAATAAGATCAGCGGTTAAAAGATAGAGAGTCTGGCTTTAACGCATAGTTCCCATTCACGTGGGACTTCTGTGATAAAAACTATCTTATATCGCTTTTTAGGTCTCAAATTATCGTTTTACCGAATCTAACTCAAAAAGATTCAATGATTTTAGATTCATTCGCTAAGAAGATTTATACAAACTATCATGTCCTATTTTATTCTATTGGGGGTGGAATAAATTTATCAAATTCCTTTCTTAGAAGATACCTACGTCATAGTAGCTTTAAGCATGCAAAGTCTTAGCCCAATCAGTTTAAAATTTCATACAAATTTTCATCCCCAATTTTGTCTTCTTGGGGGTAGAATTAATCAAAATCTTATCTTATGGGATGCCTTCATCAAAACATTTACCTGCATGCAGAATTTCAACCTGGTCGTTGCAAAACTGACAAAGTTTCGTACAAACTTTCATTCCCTATTTTATCCCATTGGGGGTGGAAATGATCAAATTTTTTTTATAGTGGATGTCTACATCATAACATCTACCTGCATGTCAAAATTCAACCCGATCAGTGTAAAACTGACAAAGTTTCATAAAAACTTTCATCCCCTATTTTACCCTATTGAATATTGGGGGTGGATATTATCAAAATCCTTTCATAGCGGATGCCTACGTCATAACATCTATCTGCATGTCAAATTTCAACCCGATCGATTTAAAACTGACAAAGTCTCATAAAAAATTTCATCCCCTATTTTATCCCATTAGGGGATGTAAATGATCAAAATCCTTGCCAAACGGATATTTATATCATAACATCTACCTGCATGCCAAATTTCAACGCGATCAGTGTAAAACTGGCAAAGTTTCATGCAATCTTTCATCCCCAATTTTACCCCATTGGGGATGGAAACTCAAACTCAAACTCAAAAGCATTTATTTCAATTAAACCATAATTTGGTACTTTTGAAACGTCAACAAATATGAAATATATAATAGTCTGTCAGTCTGTCCGTCAGTGAAGCTAGGCGCTCGTTCCAAAATGTCGATTCGAGTGGAGAAGAACAAGCAAGAAACTCCATTCGTTACTCTTTTAAAAAAAGTCTGTTTTACATTGCTCTGATACATATTCCAATATTGTACCTACACACATGTGAGAATAATATAAAGACATACCTGACATAGAAAAAAAAACAAAACCAAGAGAAAACAAATATCTTAAGTCTGACATGGTCCTCACATATGTATACTGACAATCCATATAAAATAGTGCTTCTATACAAGAAAAAAATAAAAAATAAACTCTTGTTTAAATAAAGAAAGAAATGCTCGATGCCACAAGAAAAATAGATTGCCTTCATCGGAATCAAAGTGTTAAATTACCTATTATCGTAATCTGAACTAGGTACTGACTACATTTGAGTATTGTCCAGTGGAGCCGAACCAACACGCTGCCAAGCATTCCTATCCTCAAGATAATCAATCACCCTGTAGTAAGCTTGTTTACATAATTCGCGCTTAATATATGTTTTAAATTTACTTTCATTGAGATCTAGTATGCTATTTGGTATTTTATTATAGCATTTAATACCTAACCCCATAAAGGATTTCTGTACCTTGGACAGTCTGAATTGCAGTACAGCTAACTTATTCTTGCCTCTAGTATTAAGATTGTGTCTATCGCTTCTTTTTTCGAACAATTGCCTATTCTTTCTTATTGGATGGAATTTCTTAATGGAAGTTATCAAAATCCTTTCTTAGCGAATGCCTACGTCATAACATCTATAGCTGCATGTCAAATTTCAATCCGATCGATTTAAAACTGACAAAGTCTCATACATACTTTCATCCCCTGTTTTACCCCCTTGGGGGTGGAAATTGTCAAAATCCTTTCATAGCGGATGCTTACGTCATAACATCTATCTGCATGCCAAATTTCAACCCGATCGGTTTAAAACTGACAAAGTTTCATATAAACTTTCATCCCCTTTTTTACCCCCTTGGGGGTGGAAATTATCGAAATCCTTTCTTAGCGGATGCCTACGTCATAACATCTATCTGTATGCCAAATTTTAGCCCAATCTGTCCAGCGGTTTGGGCTGTGCGTTGATAGATCACTATGTCAGTCAGTCAATCACCTTTGAATTATATATGTATAGACTAGCTTTTGCCCGCGACTTCGTTCGCGTGGAATAGTGACTTCCGGCAGATTTTTGGTTTTACTCACATAGTTCCGGATCTTTTCAAAAATTAAATGTGGAAGATATTCTAGGGAACTCTTCAAAAATCAACATAATGAGCTCTACGTTTGAATTGAAGATATGTATACTCGCTTAGGGCATTAAAGCCGATCGAAAAAGGCGAAAATGTTATTATTCCCTTATTTTCAAAATATTGTTTTGATTTGTCATTTCAGAAAAAAAGACTCTCTTGACAAATTACCTATTCCCTTAATAACCAAGCTTAAAACTATATAATTTAAAAGGAACGATCTAACATACATAACATCACGCCTTTTATCCCCGAAGGGGTAGGCAGAGGTGCACATTCTACCACAGTACAATGTAACACCCACTTTTCACTAGTTGTTATGAGTCCCATGTGATAGTGGGTGAGCCTATTGCCATATACCGGGCACATTTCCAGACTCCGTGCTACTACTGAGAATTTTAAAAAACCCAGTAATACTTTGCCCGACCCGGGAATCGAACCCGAGACCCCTTGCCCGGCAGTCGCACTTGCGACTACTCGGCCAACGAGGCAGTCTATCTGACTGCCTCGTTGACTGACTAACGATATAATTAATTTAAAAATTAAAATGAATTTAGACATTCAATTATTATTTTAGTATCTACTAATAATCCCTTTATTCCCATTTGCCCCCTCTAGGCTTGCCACCGGGGTGGTGGATGCCACTAATTAGGTGGCGTTTACCACCCCGGTGGTCGATGGCACTAAATAGGTGGTGTTCACCACCCCGGTGGTCGATGGCACTTAATTAGTTTCATCTGCCCCCTTCACAGTTATTAGTACGGAGGTTTATTCTCATATTGTATAGGACATTACCAATAAATAAAAAATAATAAATTAAACAATATATTTTAGTTTCTCTGTTTCTTTATTGGATAAAATCACAGTTTTATTACACTAACATAAGTGATGGACGTAAGATATTTTCACAAAATTGAATCAGTAAAAAATATTTTAATATCATTTTCAATAGTCACACTTTTTAATCACAGAATCATTTACAATAATCGACTAGTTTTTATACGTAAAACATTATAAGTAAGTGTTTTCATAATAACGTAACACTGAAAACCTAACCAAGATTTTTAAAAAGTGGTTTTCAATTATCTACTAAGATCACAGTTTTAATTGCAATATAATTAATCACAGAATCATTTACAATAATCGACTAGCTTTTATACGTAAAAAATTATAAGTAAGTGTTTTCGTAATAACGTAACACTGCAAATCTAACCAAGATTTTTAAAAAGTGGTTTTCAATTATCTACTAAGATCACAGTTTTAATCACAATATAATTAAAATTAGAATAATCTACCCAATTAGAAATAATAATATGTCACAGTTGTAAGTTAATCTAAGAACAAATTCAAGAAAAGTTATATTTATTTATGTACGCACCATTTCCAAAAAGTGGCCTACTGTTAATTGTCCATCTAATAACGCTAATTGAGCGTCCTGAATGAATTCGTCATTGGATATAGAATTTTGACACCGTTTTTTAAATATTTTGTTTCGTATTAAAATTTCTTTAACATTGACTAACGAAGCATCTTCTTCAATTATATTTAAAAAATGCATAATATTTGGATTCTTTTTTCCCATAGCTTTGTTTAGCTTGTTGTGCCAACCTTCCAAAAAATTGTTGGTACGGTGACGTTGGCCATACACTGACAAAATTTCTAACGAATCAGATTTGGTCCACTGTTTTTCCATATAAGACCTGAATTTCAGTAACTGAGGGTCCTCAATATCGTGACGCGTTATATATTTCCATCCATTTAATAGTTCATTGCGAGGCAATAATGGTAGTACTGCGCTCAGTTCTATTTCACGTCTTTTTATTTTTTCGCATTGTGTCAGTCCAAGCTCTTTTGCTTTTTTCCAAATACTTTTATTATAATGGTAATAACAGCCGGCAATTGTTGTATTTGGAAATAATTTTTTTATTGCTTTAATCGCAGCATTTTCAAAGTCTGTTTTGAAGTTTATTGGTTCCCACTCAGGAATCTGCGTTTTTATTAATTCAAATAGAGTGACGTAGGCTTTATATGTCATTTTATTCATGAGACAATACATCAACGGCACGATGTTAGTAGCGTCTCTATCGCTCCCCAAATCTCCATGAATTACATACAACTGTTTAAAACATGATGGGCAACTTTTAAATGTACCATCACTAAAGAAATCCTTGACCTTTTTAATTAACTCTCTGGATTTTTTGGAACAGAATATAATTATTCGGACACCTTCATGTTTGTAGTCGGCCAACAAGAATTCTTCGTATCTATCTGGGACTTCGACATCTTTAGCTTCATAACAGGATATTTTTGTCAATTTTGCTGTCTTATTTCGATACCTATATAGGTAATGATGATTTGATGTTATTGAATTGAGGAAATTTCATAATATTACTCACGTCGGAATTACTCATCTTTGCTATTGCCTTGTTGTAAGTAGATGGCACGGCGGGAAAGGTTGGTTCTGTTATCTTCTCTTTTATTCTTTGCATTAATATTGCACTTTCATTTTTTGCGAAATCTGGTGTACAGTCGTGGTGCTTCTCACCGACAATATTTTCTCCCTATAAAAAGAAAAACACATATGTGAATATTCTTTAGTACACTAACTTTCTACACATTATTTATTAGGTATAACGTATTATTATGTTCGTTTCACCAACGATACACGGTTGTCTTAGGATCACCGCAGACAGACTGCATTAATCCTCGCGCGGCTTTTTAAGGCACTCAAAAGTCAACTTTAAAATTATTAAAATAAAGTGAATTTAAGCTTGAACCTGACAAAATAATATTGTTTTCTCATGTTTTGTCAGGTTGATTTTAAATTATATTATACGTCTATCTTTAGAGTGGTACAATATACAATGTGGTGGTAGATTGACATGTCAATCCTTTACATTTATTTACAAGCTTTTATTGGAAATTTTGCAGGCATATGTATATGTCGTGACAATGCAATAAAATCTAGCTATATAAAAAACTTTTTATAAAAAACTTATTCTTATTGAACTTAGTTATCGTATCTAACTTCGGCAACGATAATGTTACTTTGCCTACGGCCCCTGGCACTAAAACTAGATTAACAAACTTATTAAGAGCCTGTTTCACAACATCTGAACAGTTACTAACTGTTGAATAAATTTAAAAATGAAACAGAATTTGTTTGAAATTATCTGCTAAATAATTATATGGGAACTTATTCGGATGTGGTGACACAGACAGTAAGTGTACTAAAAAACTACTTACCTTAATTCTTAAAACACCGCGACACTTATTTTTTCTTCTGCCTGAGCACTCCCATATCACGAGACCAGTGGTTTTGTATTGTTTTTTAATAATATATTGATGTCCCGCACGTAACAGCACTTTACCATTATTTTTATTAATATAAAAAATCGTATTAAGCTCTGGGGAACTTCCACTAGCTTGTGGTTCTGCCATATTAGTGTATAAATAATGTTTGAATTTGCACCAAGCAGTTTCGGATTATCTATTGCAAATTGTACAAGTAAGGAACCCGGAAGGTAAACAAATAAACGCACACATTAAACTTAAACACAAACAGGCGAACGGAGTGACAAGAAATGTAATGTGTAACTATACTGCGTTCTCCCTCGTACAAAGGGGGTCTCACTCGCACATAGGGGTGGAGTCGTACAACATTGCATTGTTCCTGTGTCTTCATATCATCTTCTGTTGTAAATGTGAGCGAAAACTATGGAAAAATACTGCAATGCACAAAATAGGTACTTCGGTATTACGCTCTTGACGATAATAGTAGAGCGCATGACAAAACAAAAATATTTATTATGATTTTGTACATCAATTTTTAACAAAATTTTGTTATAGACTTAAACTTATTTTTCTTTCTACATTGGTGTTATGTCTTACCAACTGTTTATAAACAAACAAACAAACAAACAAATATATTTATTTCCATTTTGTTCACATATATGTACTTAATCTAAGCTTATTATTTAACTATTCTAGGTAGGTTACAATACAATGCCTGTATAGAATTAAATCTGTACCACAGGCTTTGTGGTCGCGTGCATTATACATTAGGATAATATAACTAAGCCTTAACAATATTATTTTTTACAGTCACCAAATATTACAAAACCTAAATATGTAGAGGTATGTATACATAAGTTAGGAAACACTAACCTTATACTTGCATTTATTAAAATAATTATTATCTATTTATATCTATATATTATTTATTTCATGACAATCAACAAATCCTCGCTTTTTCATAACTTAATGATAGTAGATACTGAGAAATGCGCTGTTTTGCTCTGGTGTAATTTACATCGTAAACCAAGGTTTCTTTATTAATTTTATTGTACAGATATGGCCCTAAAAATGCAAAAAATCTATGTGTAAATACGTACTTTGATTCATAGCTAGCAGTACAGACAATATCTTTCCGTCTCTTGGTGTTAGTGAGGTTAGCGTCATATGTAAAATAAAAGAAGTACCTAAGCCTATGCAAAATAATTAATAATTGCGAGTCATTATAACAACGTTTATTGTATTTCTGAACTAGATTAGTAATTAGATAACAATTCAATAACATCAAATCTTTATTATATAGTCATCGAAATAAGACAGCAAAGATGACAAAAATATCCTGTTATGAATCTGAAGAGGTCGAAATTCCAGTGTACGGCCAACGCCACCGTACCAACAATTTTTTGGAAAGTTGGCACAACAAGCTAAACAAATCTATGGGAAAAAAATCCAAATATTATGCATTTTTTTAATAAAATTGAAGAAGACGCTTCGTTAGTCAATGTTAAAGAAATTTTAATACGAAACAAAATATTTTAAAAACGGTGTCAAAATAGTAAATTATTCCGTGATTAAAACTTGTGACTATACCTAGCTATTGAAAATGATATTAAAATATTTTTTACTGATTCAATTTTGTGAAAATATCTTACGTCCATCACTTATGTTAGTGTAATAAAACTGTGATTTTATCCAATAAAGAAACAGAGAAACTAAAATATATTGTTTAATTTATTATTTTTTATTTATTGGTAATGTCCTATACAATATGAGAATAAACCTCCGTACTAATAACTGTGAAGGGGGCAGATGAAACTAATTAAGTGCCATCGACCACCGGGGTGGTGAACACCACCTATTTAGCATCCACCACCCCGGTGGCAAGCCTAGAGGGGGCAAATGGGAATAAAGGCGTGCGACGAGTGCAGGAGAGGGTGCGGGCGCGCGGGGGTGTGCAGCGTGCTCCAAGCCGCCCGGCGCTGAGCGGTCTCTGCCTATTGAGTATCTAGTAGATTAGATAGTGACGAACTAGTCAGCTGATTTCCGTTTTCATTCTCAGTACACGTGGAAAGAGATAGCAATTGGTTTCATTGACTAAGCGACGCATCGCGCGTAATTTGTGAACCACATTATGCAGAATGTAGTCAATGTTCACTTAATTACTTTATGCAATTAACTGGTCCGGGGTACAAAATTTCTTCACAATTGTAATCTGTAAACATAACACTACCTCCCATTAAAGCCGTGGCTGATAATTATGGAGCACCTTATATATGTGTATAATTATTTTATTTATTTATTTATTTATAAGCTATGTACATACTACTATTATAACAGGAACTAATACCTAATGCAATAGTGTATGCCAATATTAATAGAATTAAATTACAAAGTCTAATTTTACAATTTGGTACTACAACATTTATAACTATGGTAACAAACATATTCCTTAAGCTAAGTCACAGATGGGTACAGGTACAGTAACAGGCTCTTCTGAATTCGTTCAGTGTACTTACAATAAAATAAGTCAATGTATTCCGACATCACATTGAGCGTCCGCAGCGCCCGCGTCAGGGGCGCGCGCTGTAGGAGGTTGGTGCGTGCACGTGGTATCGCCAGCAGCGCTGGCTTGCGCCGGCGCGCCGCGTATGCATCCGGTACACATAACTGTATCAGCTCCAAAACCCTCGGGTTATATATTTTGCCGCGAAGTACTTTAAATAAGTAAGTAGCGACAGCTACTTCCCTCCTCACCTCAATTTTAAAATATCCCACCATGCCCAATACAAAAAGAGTCGGATACAAAAGCGGGTAACCCGGATAGACACCATACATTTTTAAGTACAAAAATCTAACAAATTTGTTTTGTATACGCTCTATCATCAGTTTGTACTTGACTTCATGCGGTGACCAGACAACGGCATTACACTCCAAACGACTTTTTACAAGGGCTTCATACAGTGCTTTCAATGCATTAAAGTTAGTAAATTGGTTACCTAAACGTAATACCATTCCTAAATTTCGGTAAGCTTTTTTGCAAATATTCACAATATGAGTCCTAAAATTCAAATCAGTAGTAAAGCGTACACCCAAGTCCCTGACCTCAAAGACCCGCTGCAGTGGCCTTCCGGCCAAGCAGTATTGGTGATGACTTGGGTTATGAGCTAGGCTAAACGATAACACGGAACATTTGGCAGCGTTGAAAAATAATCGGTTTTTTATACTCCATTCCTCAATTTTAGATAATAATATATCCTGTTGTAGAATGAATTATGTAGGTGACAGCCGGAGGACTTTGAAATAATCGAAACTTTTAAAGATAAAAGTTTAATTAATTTAAATATTACAATAGTTTTATGTGTAGACTTGGACGATGCTAGTACCAAAGTGAATTATTTTATTAATACATATTATAGTCCGAATTAATTCTACGTAAAATACCGATGCAACATCAGGTGTCTAATCGGTTCTTCAGTTAGATTTAAGTTCATTGGTATTTCGGTTATCTTTAGAGGTTGTCCTTTGATATGATCGTTCGTGTTAGTGATTGTGAACTGATCAGTGCATAGTAGGCAGTTCTGCGGGATAGTAGCCAGATAACTTCCGTGTAGAGAGATGAATTCTTGGCGATCGCAGTGCAGCTCCGTTCGAGTTGGTCGTGGAAAGGTAAGTGTATAGCGTCTGTCGTCAAGTTGCTCCATAGCTTCTTTGACTAGTGTGAGTTTCGTAGGCAGGCAGGACTTCTTCAGGGATTGATTAAAGATTAATTCTTGGATGCAGTCTAGATGTCCTCTCGTCGGTTGGCGGTTGATTCCTTCCTCGCAGAGATGATACTGGTTGAACTTCGGGCATTCTGCCTCTATGTACTTGAAAACTTTCCCATTGGTTGCAAGGTAAGGGTAAAGAGGGATAAAGGTGTCCATGAATTTATTGGGAACTATGGCTAATCTATAAAATTCAAATTTATCTAAAGATATAATGGGAAACTTAAATATTATAACTATTCTTTTGTTAATGTAGTAGTAACCAGGTTTAATGATTGTATAGTATTCTCTTAGATCTGCATCTAACAGTTGATTTGGACTATATATGGTTTTTAATCTAGTAATCATATTACTTAAGTTTTCTATGCTTAACATACTATGATGAGTGCTCGATGCACGTATAAAAGCTAAGGTATCTTCTATTTTAGTTATCTCTAAGAATACGTCATCTATGTTATCGCTAATTATTACTAATAATTGCGCAAACTTCGCGAATCTTATTAAATCGCTAGCAGCATTCTTATCTAAAAGTTGCTCTAATATAAAAATGCACACAAGTGATGGTTGTCGGCAGCTCAAGGACTGTCTCTAAAATAGACTGGTCTACTCTTCCCCAAGTATGTCTACTTAACACAAAGATTCCTTTTTCCTGTGAAGTCAAGAACTTGGGGATTTACATTGATAGTACTCTGTCCTACTCTAGACAGGTGCAGGAGGTCAGCCGTAGGGTTTTTGCATCGGCGGGCGCCCTGAGGCGTCTACGGAATTTCTTACCCACTACTACTAAAATTGGATTAGCACAATCCCTACTTCTACCAATTCTCGACTATGCTGATGCCAGCTATCTTGATCTCACCCAAGAACAATTAGACAAGCTTGAGCGACTTCAAAATCTTTCCATTAGGTTCATATTTGGATTGCGCAAGTATGACCACGTCTCTGAGTTCCGCAACAAGCTCAAATGGCTGCCTATTCGCCTTCGCCGGAATACTCATATTCTTTCACTTCTTTACAATATACTTTTTAATCCCACTACCCCTACTTACCTAAAAGAACGTTTTACGTACCTTGGCGATACACATTCGAAGTTTTTGAGATCATCGGAGAGTCTGAAATTGAGTATTTGTTTGCATTCCACTTCCTTTTTAGACAAATCCTTTACAGTGCAAGCAGCTCGGTTGTGGAATGCTTTACCGATTGCAGCGAGGCGAGCTCAATCCATATCGCAATTTAAAAAACTTGTTAAAGAGCATTTCCTCTCTTTATAATTTTATATCCTATCTTTAATCACACACACAGATACACACACATACACACACATGCACAAATACACACCATTATGTAATTTATGTATCATATTGTATATTATTTTATTTTTATATTTATTTATTTTTTTTATTTTTTTTGAGTTGTAGTTGTATTTTTGTATTATATGTACTTAGATTATATGTACTTAGAAAGTTATTAATTATTGTACACTTGACGACCCATATCAGACTCCTATTACTGCTCCATCCAAAGGTTGTCTGTAAGAAATCGCCTTGTGCGATAAGACCGCCCATTGTGCACTATATTAATTGTTGTTTGTCCTATGTGTTTATGTGGTGTACAATAAAGAATATTATTATTATTATTATTTTTGGTAGTTTACTTTTTCTCAGCTCTGTTATTATTATTTTTTTTTTTTTCCGTACGAGTTTGTTTTGTTGGCACGATATAAAATCTTTTATGTCCTTTTTTATATTTTGCCATTTATAAGTATTTTTTATTCTTTTGTAAGTCTTGTGGAAACCTGCATGTCCTGCCATAAGACTGCTGTGCATTTCTTTTAGAATATTCGGAATTTCATTCGGTGAAGGCGTAATCAATGTATTATTATATATATTTATCATAATATTTGTTTTCATGAATATGTATCTTAGCATCATTCTTGATTTTTTATAGTTAAATTTGTCATATTTGTCTCCGAGACGAGTTAAATGTATCTCACTTTTCTTTTCTTTTACTAAATATTCCTTAACTATGTTTAATAAATCAAAATAAACTTCATAATTGGATTTATCCCAGTAGTTTTCTTTAGTACAAGCATAATAAAATGTTGACTTATTTTCGTTAAATATAACAACTTCATTTACTTTAATATTATTAATTTTATTCAAATGATCATACTCATTAACTAGCCTTTTTAAATTATCATCGTTAATTTGTTTATCCGCTGATATTGGTATAAAAATGTTTTCTTTTGTCACGCTTAATTCGTCATTAATTTCGTTTAAATTATTATTGACTATAATATTTATCCTATAATGTGATTGTGTGGTGTACAATAAAGCATATATTATTATTATTATTATTAATGTTTTATTTATTATTTCTTGATTAGTTACAATTTTCGTGAGTAAATCGCTATAACGAGTCATCCACGCTTTATTAAGACTAACATGCTCATTAAATTCCGATGCTATTTTTTCATTATTGCTTTCTAAGACCTTAATGGCATTATTGTACATTAGAGCGTCCGTATGATCTAAGTTACCGGTAATGCTTTTTATAATTGAACCTAATCCGTCCAGGAGACCTCTTTTACTACGATTGGGCTCTAAGGTTTGTAACTGGGTATTAATTTTAGTTAATTTATAGGATAAATGATTAATTTGAAATTCGAATAAATGAAGAGATTGATTATCTAATTTAGTCTTAAAGTAATCTAGTTGAGTCGTCACAGAATTAAGTCTTGAGTCAATGTCGGTTAGTTATATGTATTGCAAGAAGGAGTGGTAGTGTGTAATGAGTCTCGCTTGTCCAAGGTTGAAAGGTAAGAGTCCGGGTCCATCATCTAAGGTCTCAAGTCTTATCTCGCGCGCCAGTGTTGGGTGAACGATCATCGCCAGTAGTATTCTGTAACAATTTGGATATCTTAGGAACGCGTTTGAGACGAGATTTTGCTACGGGGCCCTTCTTTTTAGAAGTGTAAATGTGTATCGGAAGATCAGCTAACACAGTGTCGTGAGTATAACGAGGTGCTAGTTTTTGTCGACTGGCTAGTGGGTTCTTAATAAATATTTGTTGGTCCGATGGATATTCAATTTCAGGTTCTCTATCTTTATTTCTGTTTTCTATGATATTAGTTCGGTCGATTAGTGTAAAATGGTTTATAATGTCGTATTTTTTTTTTTTTTTTTTTTTTTAAGGGGGATTTATAATGTCGTATACGGTTTTCATTTGGTCACGGTGTGTCAAGATATACTGTTGCAGGAGATGTTCTATCATGTTAACGTCGATGGGATCTCTGGGGTCGAAATGTCCTCTTATTATATCATGTGGTCTACACTTTGTAAAACTGTGCACTGAGCTGTTATACACTAATATTGCGTAAGGCATTAGATAAGTTACAGGTTCGTCCTTTTGACGTAGACGTAAAATACGTAAGTGTTCTAATATAGTGGAGTGAAACCGTTCGACTATGCCATTATCGTTAGGTGAATGAGGTAATGTCCTATGGTGATTAATGCAATGTAACCTAATAAACTCAGAGAAAAGCTGATTTGTGAACTCAGTGCCGTTATCGGTTATGATGGTTAGCGGAAGTCCATGGTGAGTGCTATAATTTAAGACTGCTTGTAAGACACTAATTGCTGTGCCATCTCTAAGATAGTATGCCTGACCATATTTCGAGAAAACGTCTACTATGGTTAAATACTTTTCATTCTCGACGGTGAAAAAATCCATGTGTACTATTTCTAATGGTTTAGTAGCTGGGGGTACTACATTTAATTGTTGTCTTATTGGATTTCTATCGTATTTAGTTTGCCCGCAGATCCTACACTCGTTAATGTATTTAGCTATTTCCTCTTTCATTTTAGGCCAATAGTATTTTCTCGAAAGAGCAAGGTAACATTCATTTATTCCTCTATGGTTAGTTTTGCCTTCATGGTACTGTTTTATAATTTCCTGCTGTCGTAAATACTCTTTAACATCTTCTAACTCAGTATTGGTTAATACTAGGTTGAGAGCGGAACTTTTGAAATTATTTTGAATGATGGGTATAATTGAGTACATTCCTAAAGGTGGAGTAATTTTGATAGCTGTTCTAACTTTAGGGTTAACATATTCTTTGATAGCGTTAACTACATCATGCTCTAATTTTGATTCTGATACTTGAATAGAGGTGCGAGTGTGTGTGTCAAAGGGTTTAGTTGCAGTTGTCCGTCGTTTGATATCACCTACTATTGTAATACATATCTGTCTATGGAATTGATTCAACGGTTCATCCGTAATAGGGACTTCTAGGATAGGGTTTTCCGTACTGGTGTGTGCAGTGGCGGTTGTGGAACCTGTGTGAGATAGTGGTCGTTCTGTAGGGTTAACCACCAATGACTCGGTCTCTTGATTATGTATTTCTACACGGGACAATGCGTCTGCGTTGGTGTTATATTTTCCTTTCTTATAGATAATTGTATAGTCATACTCACTAAGCTTAAGTCGCCATCTAGTTAACCTTGAATTGGGTTCCTTAAGGTTCATTATCCATTGTAGTGGCTTGTGGTCGGTAAGTATTTTAAATTTTCGACCGAATAGGTAAGGTCTAAAATATTTAGTGGCCCACACAATGGCTAAAAGTTCCTTCTCGATTGTACTATACTACGATAGCGAAAGTAACTACTTTCGCTATCGTTCAAGGTTCTCGAAGCGTAGCAGATAGGTTTATCTGAACCTACAGTACCCTGCGAGAGTACAGCGCCTATTGCTATGTTTGAAGCATCAGTAGTCAAAATAAACTCTTTAGTGAAGTCGGGGTATTGCAAGATTGGGTCGTTAGTCAATAAAGTCTTACATTTATTAAAACAGTCAATATAGTCAGAGTCAAAAGTGATTTTATTTGATTTCTTTAGACATTTTGTCATAGGTTTGGTAATACGTGCAAAGTCTGGGATAAATTTCCTGTAATAGCCTAATAATCCTAGGAACTGTTTAATTTCCTTCGGCGTTTTAGGTAAGAGATACTTTTCTATTGCTGCTATCTTATCAGGGTTAGGCTTGACACCGTCAGCGCTGATTATATGACCTAAAAACGCGGTTTCTAATTTTAAAAATTCCGACTTATCCATTTGGATTTTAAAATTAGACTCCTGTAATCTTTTAAAAACCTTTTCCAGATTAATCATATGCTCTTGTAATGATGTACTGAATATAATTACATCATCTAGATACACAAGGCATATTTCATTTTGTAGGCCTCTGAGCACGTTATCCATCACTCATTGGAAAGTGGATGGAGAGTTCTTTAAACCCATGGGCATACGCAGAAATTCAAAGTGCCCATGTTCCACGTTAAAGGCGGTTTTAGGAATGTCCTCCGGAGACATTTCCACTTGATAAAATCCTGAAGCTAAGTCTAATGTAGTATAGTATTGACATTTACCGAGTTTGTCAAGTATATCATTTATATTAGGAATTGGATATTTGTCATCTATAGTTTTGTCGTTGACTTTACGGAAAACTACTACAATTCGCCACTTTTGCTTGCCTGATGCGTCGGTTTTCTTAGGAACTACCCAGATAGGTGAGCTCCAAGCTGACTCGGACGGTCTTATTATACCTTGATCGAGCATCTTAGTGATTTGATCTCTAACTTCCTGCTGGTGAACAAAAGGATAGCGATAACTTTTAGTATAAACAGGAATTTCATCAGTCGTTCTAATACGGTGTTTAATTTTATTAGTAAAAGTCAAAGGCTCTCCTTCAACATAAAATACGTCCGCATAACGAGCACACAAAGTTTCTAAGTTAGTTTTTTCCTCTACGTTTAAATGATCTGTACGTAATCGCGATAGTACTTCTTTGACTCGCTTAGGATCTTGTTCGGTGCTAGTGCACTCGATATTAAATATGTCAGCGTGTAAAGGTTGATCGAATGTAATAAGTTGGTCATAATCGCTTGGGTTTTCGATTTCTATAATTCCAGTACAGTCAGTAACGCGAGTAATGCATTCATGAATAACGCAGTTACAATACATTTGCTGAGTTATCGAAACGTCACCGTCTGGACAGTAGATGGGAACATTTAATAATTTAGACGAATAAGCGGGAATAGTTTCTTGATAACATGACTTCTTACGTTGATAAAAACGAATGGGTATATTAGCAAAATCGGTAATTAAATAATTATTTTTAAGATCAATTTGAGCACCATCAAGTAAATCTAGACCTAATAGACCATCAAAGTAATTGTGGAATTTATATACGAAAAATTTTACTTTTGTAGGGTTATTAAATTCGGGAAAATTCGGAATAGTAATAGAATGTTCGTGTGTGCTAGTAACACGCGCATTTATAACTTCAAAAGGATCGAAATTTACAGGGATATGTGAAAAATATTTCTCAACTGCCTCGGGGCTCATAAAGGATTGGTTAGCACCGGTATCTACTAGTAATTTAAGGGGTGGATCTGATATTTGTATGTAACGCAATTCCTTTTTAGACTGTAAGTGTAATTCTATTTTAGTGACTTTTGATTCTTGTCCTTCTGAAAATCCTGAATGTCTTTGGAAGTAGATGGCTGCGGAGCCTCTAACTGGTTGGAATTATTACCGTCCTGACATTGTTCGTTGTCTGGTTCATACGAATAATAGTCGAGTCCAGTCTGGTCGTAGTTATAGTAGTCGTAATAGTCATTATAGTCATAGTAGTTGGGTTGTTCGTAATAATAGTCGGAGTAATTGTATGTGTCATCGTGTTCTGATATTTCATTAAAATTTACTTCACGCGATTTAAAGTAATTAGTAGGTGGTGGGTTTCCTGCCTTCCGCCAGTCGTGTCCCGACAATCCTAGGGGCTTGGAAACGAAATGACTGACGCCGCTCATTGGTTTCGGACCGGTATATTGCGCTTGGGGATTTCTCGGTGGTAATTTAAACACGTTACTTTGGGGATTGTAATTTGGCGGGGGTGCGCGAAACATTTGTTGCGTACGACTGAACATATTGGGTGCACGTTGACCTACCTGATTGTGCTGGAAGAGTGGTCGCCATGACTGCTGCTGCTGCGGCGGCATAGGTTTATGCCAACTCGAGCCTGCGCTAGGGAATCTAAAAGCTTTCGGTGTGGTCATAGGGACCTCGTGTGGTATTTTATGATTCGCGTTCATTTGATGTATATTCGGGTTGCGCCGTTCAGGAATACTCTCGTTACGCTGTTGTAGGTACATTACATTTAATTCCTGCTGCACAAATTCCAGAGCCTTTTCTATAGTTTCGGGTCTCATACATCGGATACGGGACCCTAGAGGTTCTTTAAGTCCTCTAACGAACGATTGCAATGTTAACTTTTTATATAGAACACGTTTAGCTTCGATAGTAGTATCTATATTCTCATGTAACGTAATATATGTCATTATTGTGCTAAAAAGGGTCTCGCATTTGTCATAATATTCTTGAGGGGTACTACTCCCTTGTGTTAATAAGGACATGTCATTATAAAGAGCGGTCTCGTCTCGTTGATCGGAGAAATTATTTATCAAAGCATCACGGATCCCTTGCCAATTATCCGGTATACCATTAGAGTTAATAGTTCTGGCTGCAGATCCAGTAATTTTATTTAATATACCGTTTATTAAACACAAATTAGTTAATTTGCAACTCGGATCATCTTTAACGTATTGTCCTACGAGTTGATCGCATATTCTAATAAAACGCGTGAGGACATTTGGATTGCCATCAAATTCCGGGACTGGGCGCAAAGCCTTATAGATAGAATCGGGGTTCAATGCCATCTTATTTGTATCGAATATTTCTAAACCTAAATTATCTGAATCGATAACCCTATTAGAATCTAATTCCCTACACCTGCTTATCTGTCTGGAAGAGACAGATTTATTCCTGGTTACCCTTGGATGAAAAATTTTGATTAATTTTTATAAAAGGGTGAAAAGGAAGGATAAGGGAGCAACACTTAAAGAAAGTTTCAAGGACTTACATGTACATGATTATTTCGATGTATCGATGACTGGATACGCCCTCAGCTGCACCTTCTGAAGTTCGGATACTCGACGATGTACTTGGAAGTACCGACAGCGACTACCGGAGTCAGTAGATTAACGATTTTTGGAAATCTGTACTGCGCCACGCTGCCTCGAATATCCTACCGACTGCGCCAATTATGTAGGTGACAGCCGGAGGACTTTGAAATAATCGAAACTTTTAAAGATAAAAGTTTAATTAATTTAAATATTACAATAGTTTTATATGTAGACTTGGACGATGCTAGTACCAAAGTGAATTATTTTATTAATACATATTATAGTCCGAATTAATTCTACGTAAAATACCGATGCAACATCAGCACTGTGGAAGTAAGTCACGATGCGGCGACACGAGGAGTCGACTCAGCATATTAGGTGTTGCAATATTCCGTAAATGTGTCGCTTTGTGCGTCATTGGCTATCATGTCGCTATTCAATGGATTTGGTATAGGCAGGGCACATAAGGGCACATAACAAATGTAATGATCCTCTGTTTGTTTTATTTTTAAAATTAATTTTAGGTCGTATATATTATGTATGTATATATGTTATATTATGTTATGTATTTTCCTTCGTATATTTAGGTATATAAGTAGTGATGATTCACCGGTTCTGGCTCACGCGTTTGACAGGTCAAATCCGGGAGAATCAGTCGCACCAATCGTAAAAAAAAAAAAAAAAAGGTTTTGGCATGCTCTGATCACGTTTCTGCAGTCCTTTTTTGCGTAGGATGCGTGGTTCTGGAGTTATGCAAATCAATTGCAAATCCATTTATTGTTATCTCATTCATTTCCGGTGCTCCTGACCCTCATCAACGCTCCATTGTTCTTATCTATACTTCGAACACCCTTTTGGCGTTCTTATCTATTACTCACTGGTAACCCTCATTATCTTTCATTTCCTATGTCATCAATAAAACACAATCATTCATTTTAATTTTCTAATTCATTTATTACTTTTTTCTACAAAATATGACTGGAACATCTCATCCACAAAAATATCATTGTACAGTGTGTTCCCTGTAAATATGTTCGTAAAACTATGCATTGAACATCCCTGAAACTTAAATAGCAAATACATTAAGCAATATTCACCACAAACTGAAGTCCAATCATTCTGAATCCTATCAACATTCCAGTCCCATCTCTTACAATTCCTTTTCAAAAACTGAAGATGATATCGCTCAGGTGTTCGTCCATATGAATCAAAATATTGTTATCTCATTCATTTCCGGTGCTCCTGACCCTTATCAACGCTCCATTTTTCTTATCTATACTTCGAACACCATTTTGGCGTTCTTATCTATTACTCACTGGTAACCCTCATTATCTTTCATTTCCTATGTCATCAATAAAACACAATCATTCATTTTAATTTTCTAATTAATTTATTACTTTTTTCTACAAAATATGAGTGGAACATCTCATCCACAAAAATATCATTGTACAGTGTGTTCCCTGTAAATATGTTCGTAAAACTATGCATTGAACATCCCTGAAACTTAAATAGCAAATACATTAAGCAATATTCACCACAAACTGAAGTCCAATCATTCTGAATCCTATCAACATTCCAGTCCCATCTCTTACAATTCCTTTTCAAAAACTGAAGATGATATCGCTCAGGTGTTCGTCCATATGAATCAAAATATTGACCGATGCCATTCGCATCGATATGTACAGCTATCCAGTGTGACCCTGGTTTATCATCCGCATCCAAATTGCATATTATATACGTTGGTACATGTGTATACATAGGTAGTCTATTAGCAGCATAAACATTATTTTCTAGACTGACATGAATCTTTTTCATATGCTTTTGTAATTCTAGTGTGTCCATGATATTACTGTTATTAACAAATTATTACAGTACTAATCTATTCAATGGTTGTCATACGAATGTTCAATTATAGTGATTTGTAAATATTAAATATCGCATTCTTTTGGGAATCACAAAACAAGTTCATGCCTGTTGCGATGTGCGATAAATTTGTTGACTCATAGAGTTCAGATAAGAATGGTGCTATATAAGATCGAACAGTTGCAGTCATGCAGTCAGTCTATGGTCGTTTGACCACAGTGGATTGTGTACGTCTACCAATACTACGTTTGTGTTACTTACTTCAACGCATCAATGGTCATGGAGGTAAGTGTTTATTCTATTGACAAACTTACTTGTATTTCTGTTGTTGTTTCCTAACGTGTGTGTGTCAGATTAAGTGTAAACAAATTGATATTAACGTGATAACTCTGTTGTTGCAGAGATCATTCAACTTCGCAGACGATAATGAAAATACCTATAAACAGTATTACTACTCGCCACTCTCTCCCCAACACGAAGAAGAGAGTGATGACATCGTCGTTATTAACACAGACGATGGAGGAAAAAGGAAATCGCAACCGATTGATCAATTTTTTGAAGTGACACCAAAAATAAAAAGGAAGAAGCTGCTATCGTCGACTGTGGCACGAGCTGCTAGAGATGGCGTATCATACATCTCTACAAATTCTGACGACGGAGACCAAGCGACGCATCTCATAAAAATTGAAATGTATGATATGAAGAAACTATCCAAGATTCCAATTAGTGATCACTGGAAGCACGCTACCACGAGGATTAAATATTACGTAAAGAATAATAAGGATAGCATCTACGACAACACAAACGGTCTCGTATACAATATTACAAAGACAATAGCAGAAAGTGAAAAAGTTAAAAAATACTTTTTTAACAATGACACTCATTAGTGGATTAGTGAATGTGATTCTGTTTACTTAAAGTACTTCTGTGTACTCATTAGATCCAAGGAGCTGTCGCCTTGTGATGCTGAGAGAAAAACAATAGCAGAAGGAAGAGATGAGTGCGGTATACGTGTACAGAACACTTCATGGAAAAACAAAACTACAAAATTGATTGGAGAAGAAAAAGTGAAGAATATGCAGTACCTAAGAGCTGAATATCCATTTTTCAGTTCAAAATCTAGACGATTGATGAGTTTCGAAAACTGGCCTCTCGTTATGCAGCAGAAGCCTGAAGATCTTGCAGAAGCCGGTTTCTTTTATACTGGCCATGGAGACAGGACCAAGTGTTTCCATTGTGGTGGTGGTTTAAAAGATTGGGAAGATGACGATGATCCTTGGCAGCAGCATGTTCAGTGGTTTAGTCAATGTGCTTATGTAAAGTTTAAACTCGAACAGTGTTTTGTTTAAGATTAAATAGGGGAGGTATATAAAGAAATAAAAAATAATATATTGCATATAATTTGTTTTATTAATTTTATAATGTTACATTTAGTTACGCACACACAAAAATTCATTAAGCATAACACATATATCTAAAACACAACACACATTATAATCCTAACTACTATAGTCTACAGTAACATTTCGATTTTTATCTATTTCAATAATATTGTCAAACTCAGCATAAACAATACAGTTAATTGTTTGTATTAGTGAGGATTCAAATCGTACTTCTAATCTTACACTACCATGCTTTATGAGATTCCAATGGGCTGATGAGTTAGCTGATAAATCAGGAGTTAAATCAAATGCTAAAAGACAGTAACCTTTGGCATACTGTTCACGAGAGATTGCATTTCCTTCATTTAGAAAGTGAATACCAGTCCCCGAGAATAGAGTATGATATGCTGATGTAAACATATTATTATTAAAAGATGGTTGCAAAGCTTTGGAAGGTATTTGTTGACCATCAATATATAAGCTGAAAGAGTTAATACCATAGTTTTCAAAGTTAAATGGATTTTTAGTAAGTGAACCATTAAATGCGGAATTATTCACAAAACCAATAATACATCTTTTGGGTACCTGTCCTAAGAATATATTATCAAGAGTTTTCCCTTGAACACCCGATGGAATAGTTAAAACTTTAACTTCAGCACGAGTTATAGGATATTTAGCAGTGGTAGAAGCTAAAACTTTCTGATGTGCGAGTAATACACTTGGATTAATTCGTGCTCTTCGAACAATAAGAGTTGCATCCGTAATGCAAACTTTAAACTTTACATCATTTGATCCAGCAATTAAATTAAAACTCTCTCTTGACCGAACTAATTTTACACTCATTTCAACGCCATTAATTAAAAATTTATCTTGATTGAAAATATCACCATGAAGATGACCAATCATTTCTACTTCCCTGCTTTCATTAACTAATTCCTGTCTTTTAACAAATCCAATGTTTTTACCATCTGTGGAATCCATTTTTCCTGCTGTATCATCATACCAAAGACTACAAGTAAGATGAGATTGTTTAGCAGCAGGTGCATAGTTTAAAAGGGTTTCCATGTATGCTCGATAAGCATAGGTATTATTAGGTGGTGACACAAGTTTTTGGTTTAAATAGATATCGAGTTGACTAAAAAGTGAATGCAACCAATTATTTACAGGTGCTACTGCTGTAGCTGATATCAAGTTTGTTGAATCTTGATTTAATACTTTTGCCTTTATGTGGAGTAATGTATGAGACAAATCTATGTAGTCATCGCCTGTTCCAGGAACTTGAAACTCGATAGGTCCATCATCAGCAAGAGATGAAATTGGTTTATAATGAATCCACAATCCATTTTCAATGCTTGTTTGTGTAGACGGTAATGCAAACAAATCTAATTCTGACTTAACGCACTCACAAGAATGATTATGAAGGAAAGACATACTTAATTTGAAAATATATCTTTGATGTTTTTTGGTTTTCGACCAAGTTTTTTCGTAGCTTTCACTTTCGCTGTTAGTGGTGGAATGAACGAGGCCAATCGTTTTCTTTTAGTTATATACCCAGATCCTGTCATGTTAAATCGATCAATTTTGTCATCAGCCTTTCGTTTTAAGTTCGTACTAACTTGCTTTAGACGATTTTTTATTGAGGCTTCCATAGGACGGGCTTGAACCATATCTGATAAAAGTCCTACTCCAGCATTTAATGCCTCCTTACCAACCACTCGAACACCACTTGAAAGTAAAGGTAAAACTGATCTAAATAACCCTCCTAAGAAGCTCCCAATACCATGACCACGTTGGTATGGTGAACCCTTATAAATTACTCCAACTCCTGATCCAGCTTGATGAGAATAATAATTTTCGTATGGACATTTATGATGATCCTGATGAGAATACATTATTATAATTTGTGGAAATGTAGTTTAATACACACGGTTCCAAACTGGAATGGGATTTTTTGTCCTGTGCTCGATCTTATATCTATTTCTAACGTATCGAACTCTCTTCGCATAACAGGTAAGTAGTGAGGTGGAGAGAAAATGTGCATTTTATTTGCACCATAAATGTATTTTGAAGGATCTAATGAAATGACTCTTAATAGCGGAGTCATAACATCACCCACAATCTGAGGATCGATAATATCGCAATATAGAAATAGTTGTGATGGTAACCCTAAGTGTAAATTAGCAGGACACTTCCCAAAATTTCTGTCTAGGAGATTTGTATTTGGTTCATAACCTAGTTGTAAACTTAATTTGGGTGATAATGTTATGGAAGTTATATTTTTATCCAAAACAGAAACAGACACAAATTTTGTTATTTCATCATAACGAAATTTCAAGTTCTCTCTGATACTATTTAACGTTTTTAAAATATGTTCAACGTTATCGTAGTTGGTAGCGGGAATATGTTTTTTGTAGTACACTGTTGATGGTTTATCTTCATTAGGCATTATCATGGTTTTTGTGATGTATACAACATTTTCATGATCTTGAACAGTAAACATGGTGCATGGATATTGAAACTCGACAACTCCAACCGACCATTCACCTTCTAATTTCATAGCTTTTGGTAATTTTGTTGAAAAATTTGTGGTCTTGTTATCAGGAAAGTATTCCATTGAACTATTGCTGAGCAAAGTTAAATAAAAACTTTCTTTATTCATATTTCTTGTAAACTAGAAGCTAAAATCCAACTGTTAAATTTATCTGGATAACCTCTCCACTTCACTAATACTTCTTTTCTGTTACCCGAATAACGAGTGCCAATTATTTTATCTATTTTATATTGTGAGGTGGGGTTGTAAGTGACCTTCTGTAATTCTCTTTCATAAAAAGTACCAACTATTGGTTCATTTTGTAAATCAGTTATTGTATAAACAATCCATGGAGATCTATCAATTATTGAAGATATAATAAATATTTCATCACTCCAATTGGATTCATATCCTTTTTGAAAAACATGTTTATATTTAGTTATTCGAACATAATCACCCACGTTGAAATTTGGTTTAGAATTTTCTAAAGAAAGTTTGTTTGATCCTCTATCATAAAGATTAGTCCAAACTGTCATAATATTGTTGGAACTTACATCACATGGGCACATCTTAATACTCGAGTGAATGCTGTGATTATAAGAGTATATTAAATCTTGTAAAACATCGACATATCTATAAGTATTATTATGAGTGAAATAACGCCACATTTTCATTTTTAGAGTTCTTTGAAATCGTTCAACAATACTAGCCTTAATATCAGGATTGTTAGTGGTATAGTAATTTATCTTTTTGGATTTAAAGTATTTTTGTACATCTTTTGAAATAAATTCTGTACCTTTATCAGATTGTACGTGAGTAGGTGTTGAATTACTTTCAGTAAATATACTTTCAAAACATTCTTTAGTTGTTTCTGAGTTTTTCTTTTTCATTGGTCTTGCAAAAGCATATTTACTAAATACATCAATAACACAAAGTATGTAGTTGAAACCATCATTATATTGAGCATAAGTTCGCATATCACTTAAATCAGCTTGCCACAACTCATTAATGTTTGATAGAATGTACCTATTACGCGGGAATTTTTTCCGAATGGGTTTATGTAGTGTATATGTTTCTTGTGATTGTAACCATTCCTTTACTTGCTTTTTATCCATTTTCTCCTTCATAGCTTTTGATAATTTATCAATACTACCAAAACCAGCGGGGTTAGATGGATCATAATAAATCCTGTTAATTTCTTCTAGTACGGGGTCCATTTTTCCCAATCGATCTTTTTACGTATTTTAGTTATAGATCTTTTATCTCCACTGCTCGGTGTAGAAAACTCTTGAACTTCAATCTCAGAGGTTTTGTTCAGATCTTTTGCTTGAAGTTGGTTAATAAACTCACATCTCTTTGGATTTCCAATATAAGTAAGTGGTACTTTAATATCTTTTAATGCTTTAGCAAATCTATCCCACCCTATCGGATCACTTTTTTTAAGGGTCTAAGTGAATCATTTATTAAATCAACAATATTACTTCCTGGAATTTTTTCATTATCAATTATGACTGTGCCTTCATTGTCCCAACGTATTTTACTTTTACTTATTCCAATTAAGTTTAATAATGACTCACCTTTTTTATTATAAGTTTTTGGAATTAAACTGAGTATTTGTGTTGGTGAATACAGTGGATTTGCTTCACTTTCTATACTTTTAATAGATCCTTTCTCCTCTAACAAAGATTCAGCATCAACTGAACTTTTTAGATCTCTATCTTTATTTTTAAAACCAATTTTAGATCCATTTGAATCTTCATTAGATGTATCAGAATAAATTGGTAATCTGAGTGGTTGACGATCCTCTTCGGTAAAGTGAAGGTATCTTTGTAGTGTTTGTAAATATAACATCCACTTCTTTCGGTCTTCCGTCTTACTATTCATAATATTTTGCATTTCAATATCTAGTCGAGACAAATTACTAGTAACCTTATTTTCTTGTTTTAATTTTTCAATCAATCCAGGTTCAATAAGTATCATTTTCTTAGCATTTTCCATGTTAACTGGCTAGTCCACTTACTAATCCACTCAATATTGCACCTAATATTATTGGTAAGAAAGCCCCTCCTTTTTGTATAATAATATTTTTTCTTAGTTTATGTGTACACTTATGCACCAGTTTACGGAGTATATTTTTGTGTTTATTCAATTTTTGTTTATCTTGATCTTTGAGAGGTATCTTTCCTTGTAAAACGTTATGAATACATTCACAAATACAATTTATTTCTTCTTCATCACACGTTTTAAGTAACGCTCTTTGATATTTTGGTTTAAGCGTATGCAAAGCGTTTAGCAAATGTTTATGCGTGGTGAGTCGACGATGCATCATTTAGAAATGATTTGAATTGTTTGATTCTTGGTGTATTTAAACTCTTTCGTGGGGACGTAGACTGTGCAGTAACCATTAAATGGGAATACATTTGTCTTGATACGACAAAAATCATTTGTATTCTGTTTTAAATCTATCATTAAATATCCATGCGCTTCGAAAGTTGCATCCCTGTAGGCGTCTTCAATGAATTTTGGGTTATCTGGTGACACTTGACGTGCTAAATATCTTATTTGAGTTTTATCTCGAGGGTTTTTAAAATAAATTATATAACTTGAGTTTAAAGAAATGTCTCTTTGACCTTTACCTTGATGAAATAAATTTTGTGTTAAATAAAATACACTAAGATTCCTGTGATGACTACCTTTTGTAAATATATCCACAATTCTTCCATCAGACTCTCTCATTAGATCATCAATAATAATAAGGTGTGGGTTTTCACCATCAAACATATTAAGATTTGGAATTCCTTGATGATAGTTAACATTTGGTAAATTATATAAAGGCTGCATTTCATCAAAGCACCATGTGATCTGATTAAAATCACAATTACATATTTCTTTAACTGATTTTATGAAATTTGTTACAAAATTTGACTTCCCACATCCACTTGGTCCTGCCACAATAGCAGTAAACGGATGGATAAAGTGATACATTTCACACGTCTAGAGTTTTAAAGGGATGAAATAAAAATGAAAATGTCGGTGTAAAATTACTATATATTGACAAAATTATATACCTAAAACATATAATTTGCGAAAAACAGAATGTTTTGTATACTATTTCTAATACATTTAGTACTTATCAGAAATAAAAACTACAATTATTTTTTGCACTATTTACAATCAAACAATAAATTTTAAATGAACTATTATATAATATTATAGTAATATCATAATTTTGCAATCAAAACAAATTTTGTATATACACACAGAAATAAAAGTATTACACTTAACGTAATTTATAATGTCCCCAAGCCAATGTATCAATGTTGTTGTCCATAATACATCGTTTGGTATCATTATATGACAAAGATGTTTTATTTATTTTTTGTGTAAAAATAGTGTGTTTGATTGACTTAAATCGAAGCATACTACAATATAATACATTTTTATTAAACAAACACGATTTGTAATTTTCCATATTCATTTTTTTGGTAACACTTTTGTTAACTCCTTTTGCTTTTGCTATAAATTTATCTTCTATTTCTAAGGCATACATTTTTGATCGCAACCCTACAAATTCCTTCAATACTTTACCATTATTCTCATCTTTAAAAAAACCTAACTTTTTTTTATTTATTTTTGGATATCCGTAAATATTATTTTCCGGGTAATCTGATGTATCGAAATAGTGAAGTAGATCTGGTTTTATATCCTCATAAAAATTATCTGTAAAAATTTGATATATCAAACTATCGGTATCGGTGTACAATAACTTAATTTTATTATGAAACTTTTTAATCATGTAGTTATAATGAAATTCATACATAAGGGTCTTAGATATATCTAAAATACAAAATCCTAAATAAATCGGTTTATCATAAATTAACTTTGTTTTCCGTAATTGTATTGCGACTAAATGTTCTGAAAATATTGATAAACTATGGAATTCTGGTTTTGCAATCCAATCCTGAGCACCTAAAACTTTACCACGATTATCCCAGTGAGTTAGTAGTTTAACGTTTACTCTTTTTTCAATATTTTCCATAGTCTTACCGAAGACAGAATTATTCATTAATTTAAAAAAGTCTTTTTCAAAGTTTGATGTAGCTAACGTTCTCAAACTAGTATTTAAGTCTATGTATTTCTTTAACCAAGAACTCTGTTTAAATTTTAAAATTCTATGTACTTTCATTAATTTAATCCCCATTTCAACGCATTGTTTTAAATTCCTGTAATGAATGATGTATTTATTTTTATTATTTAAATTAGGAACTAATTTAGATTCTTTAGTATTACCCACACATATGTTTTCAGGACATAACGGAAAGTCAGAATGCAAATCATGAAGTTCATCAGGATATTCCAAATCAACTTCTAAAACATAACCGAAATCAGAGTTATCCGAAACATTATAATCTGTATTAGAATCTACCCATTCAAAACCACCAACAGGAAGAGATTGAGACATTGCCCAACCATATAAATTATTCGCATCAAAATATGTGAGATATGAATTAGGTTTTTCGCTATCATAATCTTCCATGAATTTATTATTTGCTCTAGCAAAACGATTGCTACACTGAGATATACCCCCTCTAATACCAGCTTTAAAAAAAGCAACTTTGTCATAGTCTGTTAATAATTCTAATTCTATTTTTGTAAATTTTAACATTGCATCCCAACTTAAACCTGGGGCAGTATAGTAATGAGCAGGATCTAGTCCATAAGTTTTTATACAAAGCTTTCTAAAGTTTTCGAATACATCAGTCAAAAGTAAAACATCAGTTTTTAAATATAAATTGGAATAATCAGACATACTACTACACTTAAAATGTTGCCAAATATCTTTTGCGTGATTATAATCATCATTTGAAATATTTGAATCTGTGAGTGAACTATAAAATTGGTGTTGATCAGGAAGTGATGGATGTTTCAAGCAATCACTATTACACATAAATTCATAAGGATAAATACCTTTCCGTCTTAAACGTGAAAAATCTTCATTATTAGGATAGTTCCTTTTTAATTCTGTAAACTGATCATCATTAAGATTTTTAGCTAGTTGATCTAAACTACACGATAAAAATTTCAGTGAATCTACGAATCTTAAACTTACTGGTTGATTATTTATTGTTAACTGTTTTGAAAATGATATGTATCGTTCTTTGTTTTGTGGAATAACTTCAACTTTGTTATCATCGAGGTTTAATGCATGGACAATGAAATGAGCATCGTAGTGACTGAGGTTATGTAAAAATATTGGGATATGACGAGGGGTTCTGTACTTAGAACTACACACTTGATGTGCAACACCCCTAAAACTACCAGTGTGCCAATCAAAATCGTAAAAAAGATCTTCATTTAACTCAGTTTCACAAATATGACATATGTTTGAATTTGAAATTTTAATTTTCTCTTCATCTGATAATGGAACGGGACATTTTTGGAAACTATTTTTTTTAACTATTGCTTTCACATCTTCACAAAGGCGATTCATAAACACTTGTGCACAGTTTGACCCACTATATGTCTCATATTTTGATAATCTGTTATCATATGAACATTTAATGTAATATCCAAAACTATACACTTCATGTTTTTGAATATTAATTGTACTAGGCTTGGATGGATCGTTACTACATGATTCTATCGGATTCAAAAATGCCTCAAAGTCTGCATAAATCACAAACGGCATTTCCAACTTTTTCGCGAATTTATCAAATTTTAATTTATTATTTGAGGTTGCTTTACCAAACCAATCCTTTTTGGAATCCACACCGTTTGGTAATTCTGTACAAATGTGCGCGCAATCATATTGTTGATGGTTATTAAGTCTTTCCTTTGATGGGAAATGAAGTAAACATGAATCACATATACAAACTGCATGATGTTGTCTTGATATTTGTGAACTTACTAATCGCGATAAGTTTTTAATATAACAGTAATGATTGTTAGTACCATTCGATATATATAGTAGGTTAATATGATTAGGTGTACGACATTTTGATAAATATAAAGGACCTACAACAGAATTACACTTTTTTCTTTATTATACTCTAAACCAAAAACATTAATACTAATATTGTTTAATTTCTCTACTTTTGATATATCTGCAATTTTAACCGGAAAAGAAATACCAGTAAATTTTAATTTATTTCCATGAATTGCGTAAGATGCTACCCGATCTACATTTTTACATACAGGATATAAACCGGAGAGTAATGCCCATTTGAAACACATATTATCATTATTTTTAACATTGATTACAGCTTTTTTTGATTTAATATCTTGAGGAAGGTTGATGTATGAACTACCACGTAGGGGGTTGAATTTGTTAACATTCATATCTATGTATTTAATTTGATTAAGACTCCAACCACTATCTTTTTTTTCAAATTGACAAATTTTACCGACTACTGTGTCTATTAATGATGAATAAAAAATATTTAAGTCATCTCCTTGACATATTATGTAATTAAACGTTTGAAAATCAAACGTATTTTTAATATCTTTAGTTTGTTGTATGAAATCAGCATGCAATATGAAGTTTATTTTACAAATTGTGTGTTGTTGAATACATTCATTTATCAAAAATAAGATATCGATTTTTAATGAATTTAAAAACGATTCCGGCGTTTCAAAATATTGCCCTGATTGATGTGTTTTACTATTAATTCTATATGTTAAAATTCGATTGCCAAAAGCGGTTTCAACAACTGTAACATTCGTTAATGAATTATGTGATTTTAAAAGATTATTTTTATGTGTATTGCTTTTTAAATGGTTGTTTAAATACCTTTTATTAATATAAACATGACATTTATCACATTCCACCTTATTGTTGTCAACGTCATTGGTTTCAATTGATGATGTAGAAGCTCCTTCGTCAAATTTTGCTTTCTTGGTAACCTTATTTTCATCGGCAGTGATACCTTGTTTGATACCTCTTCCAACTTGTTGTTGGCTGTAACAAAAAAGAAAATTGTTAGACAAATCTTAAAATAAAACATTAATACAATAATATTTCTTATTGAGTTTGTACTTCTAATACTTACATCAACGTTGTTTCAACCATCAAACATTGATTATACAACTCATCATCATACGATGAATTGAACAGTTCACGCTTCTCCATTTCATCACAAACTTTAGACAGCTCCTGATTGAATTCACTGTTGGATTGTTCTATATTCTCCTCAATGGGTGCGGAAAAGAAAGAACTGATGCATATTTCACTGAAGTTTTCCATTTTTATAATAAAGAAAAAAGTATGTAGCACAGTAAGTAACAGTTAAGTGTTTTGCTAGGAAAGTCATCTAAAAATCTAATGAGTACACAGAAGTACTTTAAGTAAACAGAATCACATTCACTAATCCACTAATGAGTGTCATTGTTAAAAAAGTATTTTTTAACTTTTTCACTTTCTGCTATTGTCTTTGTAATATTGTATACGAGACCGTTTGTGTTGTCGTAGATGCTATCCTTATTATTCTTTACGTAATATTTAATCCTCGTGGTAGCGTGCTTCCAGTGATCACTAATTGGAATCTTGGATAGTTTCTTCATATCATACATTTCAATTTTTATGAGATGCGTCGCTTGGTCTCCGTCGTCAGAATTTGTAGAGATGTATGATACGCCATCTCTAGCAGCTCGTGCCACAGTCGACGATAGCAGCTTCTTCCTTTTTATTTTTGGTGTCACTTCAAAAAATTGATCAATCGGTTGCGATTTCCTTTTTCCTCCATCGTCTGTGTTAATAACGACGATGTCATCACTCTCTTCTTCGTGTTGGGGAGAGAGTGGCGAGTAGTAATACTGTTTATAGGTATTTTCATTATCGTCTGCGAAGTTGAATGATCTCTGCAACAACAGAGTTATCACGTTAATATCAATTTGTTTACACTTAATCTGACACACACACGTTAGGAAACAACAACAGAAATACAAGTAAGTTTGTCAATAGAATAAACACTTACCTCCATGACCATTGATGCGTTGAAGTAAGTAACACAAACGTAGTATTGGTAGACGTACACAATCCACTGTGGTCAAACGACCATAGACTGACTGCATGACTGCAACTGTTCGATCTTATATAGCACCATTCTTATCTGAACTCTATGAGTCAACAAATTTATCGCACATCGCAACAGGCATGAACTTGTTTTGTGATTCCCAAAAGAATGCGATATTTAATATTTACAAATCACTATAATTGAACATTCGTATGACAACCATTGAATAGATTAGTACTGTAATAATTTGTTAATAACAGTAATATCATGGACACACTAGAATTACAAAAGCATATGAAAAAGATTCATGTCAGTCTAGAAAATAATGTTTATGCTGCTAATAGACTACCTATGTATACACATGTACCAACGTATATAATATGCAATTTGGATGCGGATGATAAACCAGGGTCACACTGGATAGCTGTACATATCGATGCGAATGGCATCGGTCAATATTTTGATTCATATGGACGAACACCTGAGCGATATCATCTTCAGTTTTTGAAAAGGAATTGTAAGAGATGGGACTGGAATGTTGATAGGATTCAGAATGATTGGACTTCAGTTTGTGGTGAATATTGCTTAATGTATTTGCTATTTAAGTTTCAGGGATGTTCAATGCATAGTTTTACGAACATATTTACAGGGAACACACTGTACAATGATATTTTTGTGGATGAGATGTTCCACTCATATTTTGTAGAAAAAAGTAATAAATTAATTAGAAAATTAAAATGAATGATTGTGTTTTATTGATGACATAGGAAATGAAAGATAATGAGGGTTACCAGTGAGTAATAGATAAGAACGCCAAAAGGGTGTTCGAAGTATAGATAATAACAATGGAGCGTTGATGAGGGTCAGGAGCACCGGAAATGAATGAGATAACAATAAATGGATTTGCAATTGATTTGCATAACTCCAGAACCACGCATCCTACGCAAAAAAGGACTGCAGAAACGTGATCAGAGCATGCCAAAACCTTTTTTTTTTTTTTTTTTTTTTTTTTTTTTTTTAGGTTTGGTGCGACTGATTCTCCCGGATTTGACCTGTCAAACGCGTGAGCCAGAACCGGTGAATCATCACTACTACTGTCGCAACCGCTGTCGCCATTAAGTCGGCCGCCGCCTGGTGTGACCTCCCGTGCGCTAGCACCAGCGTATCGTCGGCGTAGCATATTGTGCTAACGCCGTTCGGGAGGTCGGTGCGCAGCACCCAGTCATAGCTGATGTTCCACAGGAGCGGCCCCAGAACCGAACCCTGTGGAACACCGCGTGACATCTCTCGCCGGTTCCACTCGCCCCGGTGACCGGGGTAGCTGACGGACCTGTCCGTCAGGTAAGCCTCGATTACACGACGGAGGTAGGTAGGCACCCGATGATATCGGAGTGCCTCCAAGATGCAGCTCCAGGGCAGGGAGTTGAAGGCGTTGGCGATGTCCAGAGACACCGCCACTACGACCTTACCCCTGGACACTGCAGTCCCCGTCGTGAGGTCTCTAACGCGCATGATGGCGTCCACCGTGGAGCGCCCTCTGCGGAAGCCGAACTGGCCGTCCGACAAGTCCGGCCCAATGTCCGTCAGGTGCGCGACGAGGCGGTTCGAAATGATTCTTTCGAAGACTTTCCCCACCTCGTCGAGCAACACTATGGGCCGGTACGCGGACGGAGAGTCCGCAGGGCGCCCCGTCTTCCGCACGAGGACCAGTTTTCCCGCTTTCCAGAGAAGCGGGAACTGGCCTCTCTCCAGACATGCGCTGTAGAGACCAATCAATCGAGGCCCGAGAGCCTCTGAGGCCAGGACCCATGCCTTGCCATGCAGGCCGTCGGGTCCTGGGGCGGTGTTCTTGGCGCCCATCCGGCGCACCGCCGCTCTCAATTCTGCCTCGGTCACCTCTGGGACGATGTCGTCGTCGTCGTCGCTGTAGCCCGCGTCGGGCACCGCAGGGGGCGGAGTCATATACGGAGGGGTGAACCCCCTCCACAGTCGAGGGAACAGGGTGCCAATCACCTCCTCCAAGACTTCTTGCCGGAGACTCTGGGTGAGCGGGGGAGCCCAAGCGCGGAGCTTGTCGCGTACCATCCGGTACGGGCATCCCCACGGATCTCTGTCCAGAGTCCCCAGCATCTCTCGGCGGGCCTCCTCCTTGGCCCGCAATATCTCCACCTTGAGGAGGGCCTTGGCCGCCCTGTATCCCTCGTACAACTCCGCCTCTCTCGCCTCCGCATTCGGAGGACGGATGCGGCGCCTGCGGTGCCTAGTGTACTGGCGTCGCGCAGCAGTGCACGCCTTGCGTAGAGCTGCTAGCTCTTGCGACCACCAGTACACCTGGCGCTTTTGTTGCCTCGACCGGATCCGGGGCATCGCCACGTCACAGATCCTGGACATGGCGTCCTGGAGCCACTTGGCCTCATCGTCTATGTCGGCAGGCCTGACCGGTGGTATCACCCAGGCCTGCACGATGGCGGCTTCCAGGAGCAGCTCCCGGTCCAGCTGTTTCAGCGCCCAACGCGGGCCACATGGGGCCTGTCTGACCGGCGGGTCTGCGGACTCGGCGGAGACGTCGAACCGGATATACCGGTGGTCGGAGTACGTCTCCACCTCCTCCATGACGCGCCAGTCAACAATACGCGGTGACAGAGCAGGGCTGGCGAACGAGATGTCCACCACCGACTCGCCCTGCATCCGCACGCACGTGGGGACAGAACCCCGGTTCAGGACGACTAGGCCTGTCTCAAGGGCCCAGTCTTCCACCATCCTACCCCGGACGTCGGTGAACCGGGAACCCCAAGCCAAGTTTTTGGCGTTGAAGTCCCCGAGGACGAGCACGGGGAGGGAACGGAACCCGACGACGACAGTGACCAACTCCCTCAAGGAGTTGTGGAACTCGGCGAGAGTTCGGTTCGGAGAGAAGTACACGCCCACCACAGCGAGCTCTCCGAACCGTGCTGCGACACAACCCCGGCCTCTTTGAGCAGCCTCAAGAGTCGGGGTACCGGCGGCGGCCGACGAGATGATGGTCACCGAGCCGTCCAGGTCCGCCACCCAGTGATCCCTGGGCAGGACAAAGTACGGCTCGGAGACCACGGCGACATTGATCGACCACTGCGCCATGCTCTGGAGCAGGAGATCCTGAGCAGCGGCGCAGTGGTTGATGTTCGCCTGGAGGAGGCGGAATGGGGCCATTATTGGCAGTCCATTCCGACCTCCTCAGTGGCGGCAGCGGCGACTGCGGCGGCAGTGGCGGCGGCGGCGGCGGAGACAACGGGGGCGGCGGAGGGCCTACCTTTGCCCTTGGGTTTGGCGGGAGGGGAGCAGCCCTTGCTCCCGACCCGGTGATTGGCCGGCTTGCCAGCCGCCGCACATGAATTGCAGTGCAGCGGGGCAGAGCACGAGCCGGCCTTGTGACCGGGCCGACCGCAGCGGAAGCAACAGTCGCTGCGGTCCACCTCCGAGGTGCATTTAGCGCTCACGTGCTCGCCCACGTGGCAGCGATAGCACCTCAGAGGCCGGGTCTCGAGCAGCTTGACCTGCGCCGAGACCCATCCCACCAAGAGCCTTTTGCTCTCCTTCAGCTTTTTGGCCGCTGTGACGGGGCAGCTCACGACCACCGTGCGCAGCCCCGAGTTGTCCGGACGGATGGCGCCCGCCCTGACTTGGTCAGCAGGGCACTCTCCCGTCCTGGCTACAGCGGCCACCACCTCCTTCTCCGTGACGGAGTCGTCCAGGCCCAGAATCCTGACATCCAGGCATTTGGTAGGCCTGGACACGCGGGCCTCGTCCGCACCGAGGCACGCCCTAAGACTCTGGGCCAGGGCGTCGGCCGATGGGCCGCTGGTCGCGCCGGGGACTTCCAAAAGACGGGGTCCGGTAGCGGTCACCTTGACCGCGAACCCGTCTGGCGCCCCGAACTCCGCAGGAGTTACCGCCCCCTTCAGTTTGGCGAGGACGTCGCCGTAGGTGACGCCCCTATTGACCGCCTCGGGCTGCAGCGTAATCACTACAGCCGCGGTCTTAGGGGCGAGGAGCAAGGCAGCAGCGCGTTTCTCCCTGCGCTGCTGCTGCCGTCGCTGCCGCTGCGCCTTCTTGCGGCGCTTCCGGCCCTCCCTGGCGACTCTCCTCGCCTCGCCGGCGATTTGCCACCCGCCGCCGTCCTCCGCTCGCGGGGCGGGTTCCACCACCGCTGCCGCAACTCCAGCCTGCCGGGCTGGAGTGCCTCTCCTCTTTTTGCGCCCTGCGGGCGCAGGTGCCGTCGGCGCAGCTGGGGTCTGCGTCGGCGGGGACGCAGAGGCCCTCGCTGGGGCAGCCGGTCGCGCCCTTGCCGGCGGTTGGGAGCTGCGGCTAGCCTGACCCGAGGTCGAAGGCTTGGCCGCAGCGGCCGCGTACGACCGCGGGACCGCGGGGGCGACCTGACTCGCCGCGAGCGGGGGCCGCAAGAGCCTGCCCTCCAGCACGTCGAAACGTCGCTGGAAGGCAGCCATCTCCGCCCGCAGCAGTCCGACTACGTCGGCCTCCGCCGGGGGCTGGGGGCGACTGCCGCGAGCAGCGGCGAGCTCGGCCCTGGCCGTCCGCAGCTCGGCCTCTAGAGCCGCATTGGAGGCCGCCAAGCGCGCCAGCTCTCGCCGCATCTCGGCCAGCTCGGAGCGCACCTTTCCCGCAGTGGGCCCCGCACCCTGCTCCAAGGCCGCCTCAGTTATAGTGGCCGCCGCCGCCCTGAGGAGGCGGAGCCTAACCGGCTGGGATTTACCCATCGCCAGCTTGTAGAGCTCCGCCGTAATGGCCTGTTGGAGGCCCCCGGAGCAGCTCTCGCTCTCAGAGCCGCGCTCGCCCTCCGACATCTCCACGCCGGACATCTCGGCCGCAGAGGACTCCGAACGGGCAGCGCTTGAGAGAGCCCTGCCCTCCGCGGCCAGCTGCTCGGCTGACTCCGCGCAGGCAGCTGGTGCCGGTTTCCGGCGACCGCTGCCCTTGCCGCCCCTACCCCGCGCTGCCGTGGGGACCTTGGGGGAGGCGCCTCCTGAGCGCCGGAGGACGGGGACAAACTGTCCTCCTCCAGCCTGGGGCGTTTGAACGTCCCCGTCGCGCGGCGGCGTGAGCCTTTCGAGCTCACGCTCAGCCGCTCCGCTAATGTTGTGTCGGACTCTGAGTCCGACCCCCTCCGACTGGACTCCCGTGTGTGGGGCCTGCTGGACGAGTCCAGCGCCTCACCACGAGTCCCGGAGCCACTTGGGCTCCCTTCTGCCTCTACCGCAGGCGAGCAGAGCTCACCCGCACTCTCCTCCTCCGTATGTGGTTTTTTATATAAATTCAACTTATCCATATAGTTCCCACGAGTATGGGGGAAATAATCGGTCCACCCAGGCAGTGCCCCCTGTACCTGGGTAAGTGTTAATTTGTTTCCCAACTAGAGGTTCCACTGGTCCCCTAGCTGGGGGTGCGCTCGCGACTGACACTACTCCTCAGCCATGCATACTCTCGCCGCGCACCAGAACTTAGTATTGGAGGAATTTTTTATAGAGGTTATCTTCCTCGCGGTCCGGGCGACCAAGCCAAGACCCTCGTCCCGTTCAGAGTCACAAAACATGACCGTGACCTCCTTACGGATTACGATATCGACGGCTGCAATCGGGGACAGCTTGTGTCCCGATGCTGCTCGCTGGCAGGGTGAGTGCACAACGAGCACCGCCCTTGCCTCTCCGCCACGCTCTCTGCTAAGTTCAGAGAGACAGGCGGAGAAACGCCCCACGAAAGCGCGGGCCATGAGCACACAGCCCGCCGCCTCCAGAACCCTATCGGGTTCGCCCGCCCAGTCCAGAAGTCTGCTGCGGGCGACAGTCACTCCAACCCTATCACCCCCGCTAGGGAGACTGTCGCCCGCACCCAGGGTGCACCACGGGGAGGTCTTCTGGCACCGCACCCCAGACTTTCACCCTTTGGACTTACCTGTGTGTCTCAGTAGTCATTTCGACCCTTAATCGTATATAAATTTTATTTCTCAACTTTTCTTTGGTATAACTTCAAAGTTCACTTGGCCGCAGGTAGTCGTGCCTTATGTTAATGTAACTTTTCAATTACCTCCTTATTTCATTTTTGATACACGATTTCCTTTGTTTGCACTTTAACTCGTAAATTTTTCCACTGCCTGTTTTTACCATCATATAAAAATTATTCATAGGGTAAGTTTATTTTTGTTGATATTGTCGTGTTGATTCGTCAAGTGTCATTAATTATAGTTTTGCATATCAATAGTCGACTATTACTAAACTATCGATAGTCTATCGATAGTTGACGTCATTTCAATAGTATCGATAGTATCGATAGCTCACACTATCGATAATTTAATAAACCACGATAGTATTGCCTTCCAATATTCAATTACATAGCTAGTATATTTCTAATTAAAAAAGAAAACTTATTAATCCTAAAGAGCATAATAATCTCAGAATATATTAAAAAATTGACACAGGGCAACACTTAGCCCTGTCAAGTTTTACTTTTTCGTTATACCTACTTTTTAGCTAAGGTTATATGAGAGATGCAATATTTCATGTGGAAAAGTCTTACTTTGCCATACATGTCTTGGTCGGAGTGATACCGCGGCATCGCAGAAAACCGGCGTAAACAAGTAATCAAGTATTTATTGCATCCATAATGTACACATACAGGTGGTAAAAATAAGAGTAACGATTATGGACCCTGTCGACCACAACATTAAAAATTATCGAGAGGAAGGGCATTTTGTTTGATTTGTTGTGATTTTAGTGTGAAGTAACGCTTGCATTGTACTTCACCGTGGCCATAATCCAGCTGCAATATCTGGCTATGGATAACGAAGTTGTTAAACATGGTCTTTTGTTCCTCAGAGAAAAGTTCCAGAGCAAGAACAAAGGTGATTCCTATGCGGTAGTCAGCTGCCCAAAGTACCGTTCGAGTACGACGGGTGCAAGTTCTGCCAGATCCCCTGCCTTCACAGCCATCGGAAGATCAGGCCGCTAAACAAAAGCGTAGAATAAATTACATTTTTATTTATACACAGAGGTATACATGATTGAGGGCTAAATACCAGTTTATTTTACGTTTAAAATAATCGTAACGAAACAGCGTTCGGTGCTTGGATTGGCTGGTTTATTGGAGCCGGCCAATCAGAGAACCGATCGCTGCGTCATTTCGATTACTTTAAACTTAGAACAAATTTGTACTAAGGCACATCGAGTTATAAAAGTACCAGCTTATCATGGCCTCTATTCGTATGATCTTTTCACACAATAGACGTTCAGTTTATACTGGTTTTGTATAGCTTGATGTGCACCGTCTGTAATTATGTATATTGACTAGACGACAAATAAATTGCGGGAGTATTTTGAGAATATTTTTATCTGAATAATTTTTTTATTAGTTATTATTATGGTTAGTGTAACTGATCTTGACAGACCAGTTATGGTTTACATGAAGTTGGATGGCTCTGTCTCCTGGTGAGATAAATCCGGACTCGGGAGTTAGTAAATTATTTGTTTTCCAATGAGACCAACTTTCATTTTAATATATTCGTTATATATATATCCATATATATATATATATAAAACGTTGCCCCCACACTAGGTTTTTCTCCTGTGTCGTGGGTGCGTTTACAAACATACAATTTCACATACGCAAAGACACATTCGTGGATTACACAAAGAGTTCCGTGCGGGAATCGAACCGCCACGTAGCGCGGCAGCTGGCTTCCAAGCCACCGCGCCGTCATAAAAAAATCACAATGCGACTTTAGACTCGTATTCATAAGCAGCGTGCGCAGGCGCATTAAACCGTGGTATGGCGGAACGCCGATCTCCGCGAGACACAATATGTTTTCTATTGTGCCTCATATACTCTAGGTCCTGTCCATAGTATATAATTCTTCCATTACTTAATCCGTAGTATATTATACGTCTTATACGTATTTTCTTTATCTATGAAATCATGACTGCAGTGTCATAAAGCTCAGTGCTGCCATCTGCGAACAAAATAAATACAACGAAACGTCTTGTATAGAGATTTGTTATTATTTGAAAATTCAAAGGGTATTATTATGACTGAAATTTTACCCAGTCTATGGAAATAGGGTTATTCCCTGTTGCATGTAAATATACGATTCATTCATAACTGAAGAAAAGTGGGTGTTATATTGTAATCGTTAGATTTTCGACTTTCATCATCAACAGCCTATAAGTGCCCACTGCTGAGCAAAGCCTCTTCTCATACGAAGAAGGTTTGAGCATTAATCACCGAGCTTGCTCATTGAGGGTTAGCCATTTCAAACTTGTAATTACAAATTATAAGTCCAGGTTTCCTCACGATGTTTTCCTTCACCATTTGTCAGTGGAGTCTAAATAATCTTAGAAAGTACATATAAACAGGAAAAAGTCAAATTGGTACTTGCCGTTACCGTTGCCGTTGGTAGGTTTCGTACCCGCACCCTTATATATGAGAAGCGGTCGTCTTTATGTCAATACAATAAAGTCGAAGATGGAATAGAGAAATTTTAAAATGATAAGGTGACCTGCTGGCCTGGCCGCCGTACCTAAAAATAAATAATAGTTACCCTGCATTTTATGTCGTCTAGTGATTATGCAAATAGTCAATTGTATCTGGATTATATTTATTGTACATCTGTTTCTTATAAGTGGACTAAAATATAATTTTGTTTACAATTATTTTGGTTTCTATTCCTATTTAATTTTAGATTATTTAAAAAAAAACGTGGTTAATGCTATCCGAATTTGAGCTCTACTGTTTATACCATAACACATAAATATTCTAGCTGTAAAAACTATTACATTTTTGCGTCCATTGCCATTTTTATATCGTAGCAATAGAACTCAGAATCGGTTGAATATTGACATTGATTTAAGGAATGTTTTTCTCTTCAAAATCTATCGACATGTTGCTGTCGGCGTAGGCGAATGAATATCAAGTTACACGAATTTATCGACATTCTGTCTTTATGAATATAAGTACATTATTTATACAAAATCACAACAATATTCAAATGATTCAATGACTTATCGATCAATTTTCATAAAAATTGAAGTAATGTGTGGTTGCAAGTTGTTGGTTTTAATTCTGTCATAGATTTTATTTCTGAATTTTAGTACTACGAAGTACAGCGTTATGTATTACGAGGCTGTGTTGTTACAATTATTTGTATTATGTATCTATTAATAGAAATTCGCTCTTATTTGCTATTGATTAGAATCAATGGTCGAACACCAACAGATAACTAAGGTATCCTATTTGGTCGTGTTACCTATAATGGTAACAAAGCACGAATTTATATTATTAAAAGATTATACTGGCCTGTTTTTGTATAAAAAATAATAGAGATATTAAATTAATTGGAAAAATAAAACGGGTATCTCACGTGAACGAACTTATTAAGAACAGCTCTACTAGTTTTTATTTTTCTATCACGATGGAAATCCTCATAGACTTAGACGCGCTGTCATCGTATGGCCATCGTCCAGCCAACTGACGCTGATTGCACGACGTCGTCGCGTCTCTGCACGCTGCCCATGAATAAAAGTTCCATTGTATTGTAACATGTAACTGGTTCAGCGCTTTCTCAATTAGTTCACGTTATTTTCAACTAGCTTTTACCCGCGGCTTCGCTCGCGTCACAAAAGGATAAAAAGTAGCCTATGTGACATAATTATACCAATACACAAAGCGCCATCTATACCAATACCTTTGTTTTCCCTCGGGAATATCACATTTGTCCGGGATAAAAAGTACCCTATTATTTAATCCGGTCTTCTAACTTTACGTCTGTAAAAATTCAAAGTAAACGGTTTAGTAGTTACGGCGTAAAAGCGGAACAAACAAACAAACTCACTTTCCGATTTATAATATTATTAGTAAGGATTAATAATGCTCTGATACCCTCAAGTGGCACCATCGTCATCCATATCATTACTGACTTATTCGTCAAACAAAATAACAAACATTTTTCTACAGGTAGGTACGCTTTTACTTTTAAACGTTGCCAAACATAGTTTTAGGACAAAACAAAAATCTGCGCGAGTTGACGAATAAGTTCATATCATACATCCATCGACGCTGACGTCTTATTCTATTCATATACATAGATGATGTCAAGGCATAGTACCTCATCCAATAAACGGACTGAAATGCCATATTTAGGTATTTAATAATATTGTATAGCATTAAAAATAATAATATATTTAAATTAAATGTGCTGTATACAATAATTTATCATATTTAATTACACATTATTAGGTAAGTACCTACGCACAATATACGTTAACACAGGTAGTTTGTACTCGTAAATCTCACATTATACTTAGGCCGAGATCAATGTGAAATATTTGTAAACAAATCAAGCGTTATTGGCTATGTGCACGACGGTGGCGACTCGTAGTGTTTAAAACATTTGCGGAAGCTGTCTAACTACGAGTATAGTGATTATTTTACTAAATCACAGACGCAGAATTAACACGTGCAAAAAACGTGCAGAAGGGACAGCGCATATCCTGTTCTCTGTCGCACTTGCACTGTTTATGGATGACGTCACACAGACACAGAGATGCGCGTTACAACAACAGTCTTTGCGTTTAGTAATAGATCATATTACTCAATGCATTCGCAACAATGTCAGGGTCAAGTGCGTCATGTAGTTCTGGAAATTCGTCATTAGTTTATATAAAAAGAAAACATGGACTTGTTTTGCTACATGGAGGTCACCAATATTATGGTAAAAAAAATACACCAGTGGATTAAGTGTATGGGAGTGCACCCAAAGAAGAATGAAATGTAAAGGAGTTATAAAGATTCGTGTAAGTTCTAACTTTTTTTGCTTTATTTGCCTAAAAAAATATAAATTTAAAAATAAATGATTTCAAATAGTTATATTTTTTATGTTTAGGTATAACTTTTTGGCGGAACAGTAGTTTTATTTAGTATAGATTAAAAGTTATTTATTTAAATTGTATTTACCTGAAAATATAGATTTTTTTAAATTTTACAAAATGTGCTCATTAATACTTGTTACTTTGAGTCTAATGTTGTTACAATTTAATATACAACACACCTAATAAATAACAATAAAGATAACGATGCTACTTAACTGTAATGATAGCGTGACTTTTTAGTTTAGTTTAACCTTTTTACATTCAGGTTTTAAACAAATAATGCAATTTTGAGTTGTGTAATTAATTCTCACAAAATAAAGTTAGGTACATTTTATTTTTTGCAGAGTAATAATATCGTAAATGAAAGGCCGCATTCATGTACACCTGACTTTTTAAAAAACGAAGTTGAGGAGCGACTTTATGAATGCAAGAAAGAAACTGTACAAGGCAATTATCCACCAATTCCTCAATCTTTTAATAATATGGTTGCATCTTTCGAAAATAGCGGATTGGATTTAGTGTGCAAAATTCCAAGCTTCAAGAGCGTGAAATCTTCCATGTATAGATTTAGGAATGCACAAGCTGGAATACAGTGTTTACAACCTAACACAATAGAAAAGGTCGTAGTCCCGCAACAATTTTCAAATTTTTTATTAGCTGATTATGCTGATGATGACATTCGAATATTAGTTTTTTGCACGGAAAAAGCAAAACTTTTAATGTGTAAAGCGAATTATTTCTACAGCGACGGAACTTTTAAAAGTTGCCCTAAACCCTTTTCGCAGCTATATGTTATACATGCAGATATGGGAAGTACAACAAATAGTACAAATTTAATGCCTCTTATTTACGCACTAATGAACACAAGAAACAAGAAATCTTATGAGATTCTATTCTCCATGATTAAATCACAAATCCCCGGGTGGAATCCGAACAAATACAAAACTGACTTCGAAAAAGCGGCAATGGCCGCAATTAAGGACGTATTTCCACAAATTAATTCAAAAGGATGTTATTACCACTATAACAAAGCAATTTGGGATACGGGCCGTAAACTTAAAATAACAAAATCACAAGATCCAAAAAAAATTAGAGAGGTCGCACTTACTGCAGTGCTACCATTACTGCCATCACACGAAATCATCAATGGCTGGAAATATATAACTCGTAATAGTACCCAAGAGGATGATATTAAAAAATTCAGAACGTATATGGAAAAACAATGGCTGAAGGAAGAATTTATACCGGTTTGGTGTGTTTATGGAGACCAGCACAGAACAACCAACTTCTTGGAAGCTTGGAATCATAAATTAAACCAAGAAGTGAGTAGAAAGAAACCCAATATTATTCATTTATTGAATGTGTTACTTAAGGATTCTGCATATTTCAGTGTACGTGATAGCATTAACAACACCAATACCACATCTTTTAAAAAAAGAAAGAAAATTCATGTCCTGACTGATGAATTCATTTTAGAAAATCAGTTAGAGTTATTACATGGCAATATGACAGTGGGACATTTTTTAGAAGTTTTAAGACATTGATTAAGTCCCTTCAAAGTTATTTTGTAAATAAAACAAATTTATGCTAATTAGAAATAATTTAAAGTTAGAAAGTATAGATATTTTGAGATTTTTTCATATTTTTACACATTTTTAAAATTTTTGTAATGCTATTGTGATTACTTTCAAACCAATGAATGTAGCCTAGTCAATTATGTAAATAGTGTTGAGCTGTGATAATAAGAATTATTTAAAGTTAGTATAGATACATTTTAAGATTTTTTTAATATTTTTTTTTTATATTTTGTAATGCTATTGTGATTACTTTCAAACTGAACCAATGAATGTAGCCTAGTCAATTATGTAAATAGTGTTGATTTGTGATAATATTATTTAAAGCCACCACTTTGCACCACTAAACGCAAAGACTGTTGTTAATACTTTTGTGTTGAATGTAAAACGTTTAGAACCTGATTTTGAAAATAAAAGCAAATGAAAAGTTTTGGCTGTCTAATTTTATTGTATTATTTAGTTCAAAAACAAATTTCCATTCGCAATGTAAAACTATGGTTTTAGCAAGCTTTTATTAGCGGTGACGACTGGGATGATTTCTAAGTGGAATCCCATTCGTCACCTGGGGGTGACATATGGGATTTTTTTTCAATATAATTCCCACTTGTCACCGGAGGGGACAAAGCTTGGGGTGACGAGCGGGAATAACCGAATACAAGTGACAAAAAGTTGTCAATTACTTTTTCCAATTGTGTTGAGTTGTAAGCAATATATCAGTCACACGTTTGTTAGGTACATTTAAACACAGCAGTACGGACAACAGAGTACGAGCAAAATGACATTGACACAGTCGTAACTTCAAATGTATCGCTATGCTTCAAACCGTCCTTCGCCTCGCCTCATTTGAAGTGGGACATTGTACTGGTTCAGGACAGAAAAGAGGCTACTCTTACAAACTCTTTTTCAAGTCGTGTCCTACTCAACACTATTCTGGACCCTAGTAACATTGATGCTGAAATTGACGAACGTGATAATATTGAACAGGAT